>OY744518.1:121154782-121224782 GCA_963556195.1 Sepiola atlantica
ATATTTCGACAACGTTCGTAGAATCTCTAGTCAGTCTTTTTAGATATGTCGCCCTTCGCATACATAGAACTTACATTTCCTTCTTGACGTGGTAATACCCCGTTGCTATTTGGTTATGAAGCTTGCCTGCGGAGTCTAGAATGATTCTGTGGCAGGAGTTCAAACCGTGTGACCGTCTGAAATTATCATTCCCTACACTGATGAGAGCAAACACTTGAAACGCTGGCGCATGTAGGTAAAACTAATTTAATATTATTTACTTTAAATTAAAAAATAATATTTGTCCTTGCGTACATATGTTTCCAAGATTTTAAATTTATTATCACATCCATAGCAGAGCAGACAATTAACAATGAATCACTTTATCAGCACAATAGTTCTTTATCAATATCATACAGACAGTGTTTAATCGAATTGTTAAATAGTTATAAACACAAAACAAAGTCCAGAAATCCCATATCCCCACTATAACAGCTCTAGCAAGTGGAGACAATAATGTTCAATAAAGTTCAAAAATATATATTTACGGCAATATTCAATTTTTTATGTGACAAAACAAGCTTGAAAATGTGTTATATTCGAATTTACTTCAATAACACTTTTAAATACTTAAGAATACACAACGAGCAGAAGAAACATTGATTTATAGTCATGGAATTATTACTTATCTCCAGGAGTTCTTCATTCCCTACACTGATGAGAGCGAAGGCCTGAAACGCTGGCGTATGTAGGTAAAAGCTTGTAAAAGCGCTGACAACTGATCCACTCGCATAGATCTTCAAAATCATGGGAAATAAACACCTTCCAAAACTTTTAGTGCAAACTAATCGGGTTCAGCCACAACCATCGGAATAACTCAGGCCAGTTAACTGAGTCGAGTATTTCTGGTGGCGTCATTGATAATAGGTAGTAAAAACGACTATCAATGAGGACCGGAAGTGCCGCAAATGATTAGGCGCATGCATCCATTTGTTTTCAGCAAGTAATCAGAGCGAGCAGACTCACGTCCATAGGATTATTCATTCACTTACACATCATTGTTAATTTGTTCCTGCTATTTTGACTTTATTCACCTGCCAATCCTCCTAATGATTATTCATTCACTTGGAAATCATTGTAAACTTGTTCATTTTTCAACCGCATTTCATTTTCTATAGATGTCAAGCGCGAAAGAAAATTAAAAAAATACAACATGGTCGCATTGCATTAAAGTTCGATTTCCAAGTTTTACAAATAAATTAGAATTTTATTTCGAGGATAAAAATACAATTTTAGACTAATTGATATGTTTTATCCTAATATGTGCGAAAATCCAACGAAATAAGCGAAATATTAAAATAGTAATATACTCTAAATAAACTATTCGTTTGGAGACCCCCTAAAAAATTGCGGTTTTAATTTATTAACATTTTTTTACTATATTGTAAATATAGTGTTCGTTTTGAAAAAAAAAACCAATAAAATAAACACATTTTAATTAATTTCAATAAATGTTCTATTTATTAACTACTTTTAATTATTGATTTTGTGTTTCTTTACTGAATTCGTAATTATTCATGTTTGATTTACTTTTTATGTTTGATTTACTTTTAAATTAAAAAAATCAAGAAACATTTATTTTTTCGGAAATGAGAGCGACTCTTATCAAATTATTCAGCTAAAACAAATGATCATGAAATGTTTATAAAAATAAACTGTCTACGAATAGGAATTTGTGTTCTTTTTGTGTTTATAAACCAAGAGATATTTCCATGCATCATAACTGATACTAGGGGACGGCACGGTTACTAAGTTGTTAACGACGTGCGCTGAGGGCCTGGGTGTGCCGGGTTCGAATCAAGTTCGTTCCACAGAAACACTTTCATCAAAACCCACACCTGACCATGTGTCTAACCTCCTGGACAGGAGTCAAATAAAATAACTGATACTAGTCTTTTCGTTCGATGTAAACCGCGTTGTCATAACAATCAATTATAACGTTACACATAATCCGGGAAGAATTAACTTATTTAAAGAATGAATATTAAATCGGACACATTTTTTTCAAAGAAACATTTTCATGCTTTAAATATTGATAAATTATGACAGCATCATTTTATTATGAGTATTAATTTAGTGTTTACTGTTTAGCCTACACAAATCACACGAAATAATACATTTGACTAAGATTTCTAATAAAGTAATTGTTTAATTATATTTCGTGGTCGTTAATCAATAAATACTGACAATTTAATTTAAAATTGTTGATTTCCTCAATTTTGATGAATTTTCATGTGAAGGGAGGGGTCAAAATGTCCATAGTCTGACTGTTCGTCAGATCTCTTTTTTTACTTTAGAGCATGACGTAATTTTCCAGTGCTCAAGCTTACTTATATTACGATGGTCGTGGTTCAGCTCTCATGGCTAGCTGACTCTAAGAATTCAAATAGTCAAGGGGAATTAACTCCGGCAGTTTCATACTTTTTATACAAACCAAATCTCTTTCTATATAAGTACACATACTGTTTAGCGTATAATTTGTTAACATGTAAAAGGCAACAGATATATTTCATAAAATACTTGCTGATTTTTATAATTAATTATGTTATTGTTTGTGATATGTATAAAAAAATTTTTTTTTTTAAATTAAACTTAGATGACCGTTGCATTTAGTCAGAATATTAACGGCGAGAAAAGTATTAGGAAGAAACGTTATAATACTGATAACTTCTCTAAACCAAAACAGTCACGCACAAAGTGATAACATACTAGCAGAGTACCCGTTCTAGTTGGGATTCAATTGTTTCCCACTGAAGTAAGATGTAAAATAAGATCGGAAAATTATTACTGTTCGTATTGTAAATTATTTTTATTCTGTTTATTATCGATTGCACATTTTTCAGTCAACAAAGTTTAATTATATTCCTGTCAAGTAGTTTATATCTACATATATTCTGTCGGAATTCTTTTTTGATATACTTCTATCCGATAGGATATCGAGCCCGTTGTTTGTCAAGAATTTGATGTCTTACTTTAGTGTTCTGGTTGGCTTAATTACACACACACCTATATATATATATATATATATATATAGGAGGACGAGGGAGAGAAGGAGGAACTAAAGGTATATATATGTATGTATATATATATATATATATATATATATATATATATATATATATATACATATTTATTTATTTTTTATTTTTTATTTTTTGATGTGTTGATGTTTTTTTATATTTATAATATAAAACTAAAAATAATACATTAATCACTTAAATAATAGAGTCATGGATTCGTCCAAACACTTTAAAATGCAGCAACATTTTTGTAAGTAACGGAGAAATTTTATTAGACAGACGAACAGCACAGGTAAAGACAATTTTTTTTTGTGTCCTAAATAACTAATATAAGTTAGCAAAACATTTATATGGAACAAAACGTAGATTTAGTATAAGGAACGTTTATGTTTTTGTCTTTTAAGGGAAGTGGGGTCTGATCAACTCTGCTGGGAAGCCATGAAATTAAATACTGTCTTGTTTTTAAATTCCCGAAACAGTTTTTCATGGTAAACAACTGATGACCCCTTAAAATAGTGTTAGAAATAAACTAATATAATAACTATCAAAAATAAATTGACTTACATGAGTGATTTTCCACTGGAAGACTTGGGACTAGAAGTTTTGTTTTTTATAAATTTTTTTTTTAATATAGTTTTAATGGTTGAGAAACTTCCGAGACTATATATATATATATATATATATATATATATATATATATATATATATATATATATATATATAAATATATTATAATAATATTTGAGTGTAGAATTATGACGATAATTAAATTATCGTTTAATAATAATAATCTATCGTGATAGTGTAAAGCTCAATATATTAAATAGAGCAATTTATTTTAGAGGAAAAAGATGAGAATAAAACATTGTAAAGATACAATATTTATTAAAAACATCAAAAGTTGATTAAGGATATGAGGCTCCTTGCTCTGAACTTTTGATGTTTTTAATATATATTGTATCTTTACAATGTTTTATTTTCATCTTTTACCTCTAAAAATATATTATATATATAAATACTTATTTTTATGATAAATATTTAAATATTATCTACAAACTTATACGTTTTGTCCTTGTGGAATCATCAGTGTCGGAATAATCATTTACGTCAGCCGCATGATTCGAACCCCGAACCAAGAGTCATATTTAACTCCAATTCTGAGCGTGTTAACCAATGAGACAAACGTGAATAGCTACAGACGAGATGAGAAATAAACCCTATATATGTCAAAGGGAAGCGGACAGTTATAGTCGGCCGTCACAACAGTCTTTAACAGTAAACAACATGCATCATAGCTTTTGACGGCTTCTTTTATTTACTAATCAAGGCACTCAGCTGAGAAGGTGCAATAAATAATTATTTTAATAAAAATAACATTTAAATATTACCTACATACACATACATTTCATGAAACGATCATACCCAATCTGGTGTTATGTTTAATTCTTGGGACACGAATTGATCATATAAATGAGTTTACAAAAATCTATGCTATGCTATATATATATATATATATATATATATATATATATATATATATATATATATATATATATATTAATACAAGTTGTTTGTTTAGTATTTTTGTGTGTTTTTTTCTCTAGTGTTTCTTCCGGAAACGACCTCTGGACTTCTGATGAGCTGCATTGATAAAAGATCCTGGAAATACATGTCTATTCTTAGTTGTTTATATATGCGCGAAACCCTCGTAATGTGGACGGAATTGTTTTGGATTTTCGAAAGAAATAAAAATAAAGATTTGGTCACTGGAATTTAGCGTACGATTGTTTTATTTCCATTGCGTTCTTCAAAAGAGAGAATGGAATTTTGGTCGGAAATCTTGTGTCGGAATGCTCCATGTAAAATAAACTCTAGTAGGCTATATATATATATATATATATATATATATATATATATATATATATATATATATATATATATAGAGAGAGAGAGAGAGAGAGAGAGAGAGAGAGAAAGAGAGGAAAACAGACAGACAGACAGACAGACAGACACAGACAGGAATTGTAAGCAGAAATTTAGTCGAATAGAAATATTTAATAATATTTGCACGAGACCAAGGGTATAATTTCATTTGACAGGCATTCTTCGGAAGATAAACACAACTTTCTATAATATTTCTTTTATTCTGTGACGGTATTCACGACTTGATTGAACAATACTAGACACCGGAAACAGTTTGAATGCCAACTAGATACCAATCTCCAGTGTCTTCAGTCTCTCTGTACAAGGTTGTGGCATAATGTTTTATCTTACAAGTAAACAGTGACCACATATTTAAAAAAGCCATAGCATTTAACGCTCAAATACGATTTCATCGGAATAGCTACAAACTGGCTCATACGAGGAATGCTGCATTTTCTTCTAGTGATGTTACCACAAGTAATAAGACAAAGTAGTATATTCCACCAAACCAGATGAATTCGCGTCCTGGAATCTGACCAAATCTGGCAAATATCACAAGAGAGATAAAAGATAATATAGTCTTATGGTCAATTTGAGAGAAGGGGAAAAAATTCCTCACTGCTTTACCAACTTAAACTTTGAGAGGTAAAGAGAATTTAAAATCAACTCTCAGATATCTATGTATCTTATAAAGAAATCAAGTATTAGCCCCAGGAAATTTCCTCTTGATTTCTGAGATCTAACTGAAGTAAAATTAAATAAAAACATTTAATACATGAGTAGTCATCTCTCTCTCTCTCTCTCTCTCTCTCTCTCTATATATATATATATATATATATATATATATATATATATATATATATATATATATATATATATATGATAATTTTATTTACAGACATGTAATAATCCCTCGATTCATTGCATGTGGATCTCTCCAGGAAAAAGCTAGCTTTCCACTTCATCCTCCTCAAAAGTTCTTCAATCTTCATAATAAGTATAAGAAGATAGTTCCGTTTGTTGGTAGTCGGAATGTTTTTTAAGGAGGTTTTAAAATTGATAATAATAATGGTAATAATCCAGGTAAAAAATATCCACGGGGTGGTAATCCAGAGCATTTTAACCGGGTTTATAAAAAGTGCTCAATATCAAAATAGAGCTTTATATATGATAATTTTATTTACACAGACAGGTAATAATCCCTCGATTCATTGCATTATTATTATCTTGGCTCCTTTACTGTTGAGCACTTTCCAAACCGCATACATGGAAAAAAACAATTTTAATACCTCCTTAAAAAACATTCCGACTACCAACAAACGGAACTATCTTCTTATACTTATTATGAAGATTGAAGAACTTTTGAGGAGGATGAAGTGGAAAGCTAGCTTTTTCCTGGAGAGATCCACATGCAATGAATCGAGGGATTATTACATGTCTGTGTAAATAAAATTATCATATATAAAGCTCTATTTTGATATTGAGCACTTTTTATAAACCCGGTTAAAATTCTCTGGATTACCGCCCTGTGGATATTTTTTACCTGTATTATTACCATTATATATATATATATGTAGCACACGTTTTGTACTAGTTTCTGTAGATGTAAATCCATTGAAACTCAAGTATTTATAAATAAGTGCTCAATAACAAGTAGAGCTGTTCTTAAGTATAGATTTTTATTTATACAAACATTATTGGTTACACATGTGCATACATGTTTCGGTTGTACTCTTCATAGAGAGTCGACCCTTTCAAACAAAAGATGACAGAGAAGACTTCTCTGTCTTCTTTGGTCTGAAGAGGTTGACTCTCTGTAAAAAGTACAACCGAAACATGTGTAGAACCACGTGCTGCTCTACTCGACGATCGTCAACCCCAACGTTGTGTTTCCGTGGCCTTCTTCTTTGTCTTCATCGTCCAGCCGAGTCGTCTATCTACTGACGAATCGTCGAGGACACAGCACTGGTTCACAAATTAAACAAAAGAAACACAACTCTCGAGAAAGAACACGAACACATATACGTTGTGTATAACTTAGTTTGAACCATGAGTGTGTGTGACACCGTCCTGTCGAGACCCCCATTGTCGTTGCTCAAGTCGTCAGCTCATCTCATCGTTTTCCCGGTCCGGTCTGCTCTCTCGGGAGGTTCAATCTTTACTGCCGGGAGGTTCGATTCTAACTGCTCGTCTTCTCTCCGAAACCTAAACTCGTCAACTTTTTGCCATAAACTTTACTGTCGTCAACTGTCGTAAAACTAACCTACCTTACTGTAGTCAGGTGTCGTAAAACACTGTCACTCCTAAAATGTTGAGTCCAGTACTTTTTTCTTAGTGACCTGTCCTGAACAATGGAAATTGACCACTCCCTCATTGTCTTTTGTCTCTTTCGATGAGTCATTTCCTATCCCGTATTTTCTTTTGTCTCTGTCGATTAGTCACTTCCTATCCTGTCGGTCTTTATTGTATCACACATGTATGCACATATGTAACCAATAATGTTTGTATAAATAACAATTTATACTATATATATATATATATATATATATATATATAAATTAATTAATTTTTACGTACGTATACAATGAATCTATGGACACGTGATTTTGGCAATTAGCTTTCATCCGCATTGTTAACCTGGGCAAGGATTGAACCTACGATATTACTGTGTGCAGTCTTATTAAAAAGAACTACTTGATGCAATATTCTTTACCGCTTAGGGAGTGAAAAGAAAATACTAAGAAAATAGCTATGTTTCTATCTGCAGTTAAAACAATAACAACAAAACTACGTAACATTATGGTAACAAAACAATCGTACATTTTTCGGCGAGGTGTTTGTTGCCTAGTGGAAAAACGCCAGACTGCAAACAGTAATATCGTGGTTTCGATCCTTACCTATGTTAGCCATGCTGATTGCCAAAAACACGTGTCCTACGTATATATATATATATATATATATATATATATATATATATATATATATATATATATATATATATATAAAGTACAGGAAAATAAAAATATGATGTATGACTTTGAAGTAGACCTGATCATGAAAAAATGATGCTCGATATACGAAATAGAGCAATTATATAAACCATGGCTTAGGAAGGAAAAATAACATTTCTTTTATTTGAAACATCTTCTTTTGAACAACTGATGACTTAATAGATATTGAATTTTAAACAATCTTTATTCTACTCTTTTACTTGTTTATATATATATATATATACATATATATATATATATATATATATATATATATATAATATTTATAAATAAATATTAATTATTTATTACCTACAGACATCGATATTTCATGCGTACGCAATCTTCAGTGCAGGAATTTAAAATTGTTATTATTCTTTTTAAACAAATCTCTAAGACCTATGAATGCATATATATAAAATAATTAAATCATATCCACATATATAATTTCATAAACATTTGCACATACTTGATATGAAGAGAACTGTAATACCTACTAGATAATGTCCTTGAATGTCTAAGGTCTCTCTGTCCAGCAGTTTGTCAGAACATCATGGAATAGGATACCTCCTCTTACAAATAAACCCTGAGCGAATATTAAAAATACATAGTATTCGAAGTCCAAATCAGATCCCTTATATACTGGCTTGTACGAAGCACCGATTACCTTCTCCTAGTGATATGACCTTAAGTAACAACGCTTAGCTGGATGCTACCCTAGACAACATGAATTGTCTACAAGAAAGATATTTTGTAACACAGTAAACTGGTCAATTGATGTTCTTCATTTCTTCACTAACTCAACGCTTTAGAGGTAGAAGAGAATCTTCATATTTTGAATCGGTTTTCGCGCTAAAAAAAAAATAAAGTTCAGAAACTTGTGACTAAAAAATAAAATAAAATATCTATATATGTGCTTCAGGATGTTCAACACTGGGGTCACTGGAAGCGGTCTAAAGTCATTAGTTTCGCTGTTGTGAGCAGGCACTTATGGAGGAGGCCATGAAAAGGCTGACTACCCGGATAACCTACCAGGCATGGACCTCCCTCGCCGGCAGTGGACAATGCTCAACCGTCTCAGGACAGGTGTCGGTCGTGTCGCTGCGACCATGAAAGGATGGGAACTCAGGAACTCGGCTGTCTGCGACTGTGGTCACTCTGAACACAGAGTAGATCACATCATCGAGTCATGCCTTAAATATCGACCACCCAACGACGAAGTTGGCATAGCTGCTATAGACAACAAAACATTAGCATGACTTTTCTCAACCGAGCTGGTGATCTAACAGTGAGATGCTGTGAAGCAAACGAAAGAAGAAGGATGTTCAACCAAAGGCAATACTGAGATTCATCAACAAAACATGGAGTCAAGAATTAGTGATTTCTACTGTTTTTCATTTCCTTTTTATGCCGATTCTACAAAAAATATATACACGAAGATATCGCACGATAATCTCTCTCTCTCTCTCTCTCTCTCTCTATATATATATATATTCATTACCTACAGATATCGATGTTTCATGCTTACGCAATCTTCAATGCAGGAAGTTAATTCTCAACGGTTGGCGGGCTCGAACTCCGATCACAAATCGCCACTGATTCGTAGTCAAGAGCGTTAACCCCTCAACAATAGGGAATAATAATTAAGGAGGAATTTAACTTTTTAAATAGCGAGTCGGCGGCTAATTTACACGAGCAGTTTAAAGTGATTAACAAACTGTGTTTGGATCTTGCATGAAGCTATTTCTACTGCTTGTTATTAAACTCACTCAAAGTGACCGGCCTTTAGTGAAGGAGGCTTATAATAATATTTATAAATAAATATTAATTATTTATTACCTACAGACATCGATGTTTCATGATAACGCAATCTTCAGTGCAGGAAGTTAATTCTAAACGGTCGGTGGGCGCGAACTCCGATATACAGGGTGATTCATAAGGCACTTAGCTATTTAATTTTAAAATTCTAAAGTTAAAAAATACGGTAATACAAAATAGAAAGTTTATTCAACAAATTCATTTATGGGAGTTTAAAATTGCAGCAAATTTTCAAAATTTCCACCTTCGTTCTGCATGCATAGCTCCATTCTTTTTTTGCAAGGAATTTACGACTCTTTGTACCATATTTGATTGATTATGAAATAAATATATATAGAAACAAATATATAAACGAACAAATGTAAAATAACAAATAGCAGTAATTAGAGAGTAAGATAACACTTACCAAAAGTTCATAGTAGGTTTGTGCTTCATATGCTAATCATTTTAAATAGCTAAGTGAAGTGACTTATGAATCACCCTGTATATATAGTATTTCAAATTTTGTTAAAAAGAGTAATAAAGTAGTTGATAGTAGTTTCTACTGGAGTTAATAGAAATTATTTCATTTAACAACTATACATTATTGTGTCTAGTGGGCGTACCGGTGTTTGATCGCATTGGCGAGACTATTTCGTGGGTAGAATCTGACTTTACTTCAATGCCAAATCATAAGCGCCTTAAAGAAAAACGGAAAGTATATTAAAAAAACAAAAAAAAAACTGAACAAAATCATTATTTTTGTTTCATTTCTTACCGGTTTTTCTTCGAACTCTGCAAAAGGCTTATGATCTGGCACGGAAGTAAAGACGGATTCTAACACAGAGATCGCCTCTCTTGTACGATGAAACACCATTACGCCTAAGAGATATAGTAATGTATAGTCGTTAAATAAAATATTCTCTCTCTTTCTCTCTCTCTCTCTATATATATATATATCTATATATATATATATATATATATATATATATATAGATATATATATAGATATTAAAATTTACATATCAAACAGAAAAATAACTCGATAACTTTTTAGACACACTTATAATAACATCCAACAACAAATCATCATTTAAAGTGCATCGCAAAACCAGTCACATAAACGACTATATACATTTTTATTCACACCATATAACACCAAAATATTTTTTAAAAAACAGACATGATAATTGTTTTTTTCCTACGTGCTTTCAGAATCTGTAGTCCACAATGTACAGACGAAGAACTGAAATAACTCACACATTCTGTGAAAACATTGCAATACCCCACACATTTCATATTAAATTCAAAGGAAAAAAGTCCTACAAATATTTTTGAAAAACAATAAGCAAAATATCAGACACCAAACATTTCTCTCATAACTAGACATCTTCTTTTACCTACTTATTCTAATAATACAATAATTGGCAACACGGTAAAAAAACTAGGAATTCCAATGATACCAACCACATCAAAAACTATAAAACAAACATGAAATACAGCAAAACAATAAAAAAAAAATACATCTAATGTTGGTATATATACTGTCTCATGCAGTAATTGCCATCAGATACACGTAGGGGAGACTCCATGTTTCGAGGTTTTAACTGTCATCAGTGCAGTTCGTAGATTCAGCCTAGAATCACGAGCCTAAAGCCTATGCCGACGCGGCCGCGAGAAATCGCGACAGATAGTAAATGAAATTAACGTACACTTACCCGAGATTTTTTTATTCATTTATACAGACAGTGATATGACGATGTTTTTATCTGTAGTTATTAAAAACGGCGGATAATAATGATAATGCTAATATTAGTGTTAAACGAACTCCTGATAATAATATTTATAATAATGATCATAATAATGTTGATAATAATAATAATGGTGAAAATAATAGTAATAATTGTAACAACAATGATAATAAAATAATGATGATAATAATTATAACAATAACAAATTAGATGATAATAATAATTATGATAAAAATAATAATAATTATAATAATAATATATATATATATATATATATATATATATATATATATATATATATATATATATATATGCAATGTATATATAAAGCAATGTTCCGAATACGTTCGTCGAACACTGTATGCCCACTTCTAGGAACATATAGATCTTAACTTCCTTTAATTGCCAGTTTCTCCTTGCCGAGTTGATATGGCGACTGCTTCCAGATTCTGGGCTGACTCTGCGAACCGGATTCGCGCCTCCCGACCGTCTGAAAGTTTTACTGTCCTACACGAGAATAATAAGCTTTAAACGCTAGTGTCTGTAGGTATTAATAATTTAATATTTATTTGTTTATTTATATATCAGGGCCGGCGGGACAGTTATAAAAGTATGTGTGGGGGGGGGCTTCTCCTTAAAAGTGGGGGTCCCGGTTAAACACATGTATATATAACTTTATTATTGATGACCGTAAAGTGGGGGGCCCGAGTCGAAAAGTGAGGGGCCTTGAGCCCCCCCTCTGCCCCCCAGTGCCGCCGTCCATATATATATATATATATATATATATATATATATATATATATATATATATATATATATATAATGATGGGTTCTGTTTGAAGGATAAAAAGATGTTGTCTTTTGTAAATACATTTGTATTATTATAATGTAAATTCAATATTTCAAACGCTCTTAGTTCTTCATCAGGAATAATCAGCGAAAAGAGAAAACGGAAATGATGTCACCCACGTACAAGGTATAAATGTGCTAGAAATTAGATAGTTATATGTTTTTGAAGGGGGCCAGTAGTTGGCTAAGTATTGTTTAAATATGTTTAGAACCTGTTATTATTCTTTATAAAATGTGTTTTTTTAAAAATTATTTAAGTATAGTTAACGGATCAGAGTTTTTATGTCTTGTAAATAAAAGCTACGAACGTGTTATTTTGTATTTGGGATGTTGTGTTTTGTTACCTACAAGTAGTTTTGTATTTTAATTAATACATTTAAAAGTCGGCTAATTTGTTTAAAATGTGTCCAGAGGCTGTTATTATTATTTTTTAATATGTGGTAGTATGATAATCATGTATGATGGATCTGCGGAACTCTAGCGACCACTTAAGCTGTAGGTTTAAGTCGTATCGTGTTTACCTTTGTTATTGTAAATATAAGTAATGACGATGTTATGTTTGAGTGTTTGTGTTCAGTTAAGTTCGAGTAATTCATAATTTTAATTAATACATCTTCATAATAAAGAATACAAAACTATATTTGAGATTATTTATTAATAAAAAATATATAAATTTCAAACTCTTTTTTCCCAGTCTTTGAAATTAAAACGCTTATTGTTTCTCAGGTTTGTAATTTCCTATCAAAGAGAATTTGTCTTTCCTAAAATCTGCTTTAATAATTTATACAATTAAAAAAAAAATATGTTAATAGCTATTTTTTATTATTTCTAAAGTAAGCTTAACCGTCTGATGAGAAGAACATATTTTCTTTAGAAAACATCGAATGTAAAGGACCCACATAGACTCACTTCTGCTTTGTTGCATATTATGAAAATAAATATGTTCAGTCTGTAACAATATATTATGTTCACTCTTATTTATCCATAATAATGCTTTATTACCAATATTAAGCATACATTATCGTATTAAGTATTTTTCAGGATACCCTTAAAAATATATTTATAAAAACATTCAATTATAATATCCCTCAATAATATATATATATATATATATATACACACACATATATATATATATATATATATATATATATATATATATATATATATATATATATATATATATATATATAAATATACATACATATACATATAGATACACATACATATATGTATACATATATATAGGGTATTTAGACATATTTTATATATATATATATATATATATATATATATATATATATATATATATATAGTAAGTTATGAAAATATATTTATATATATATATATATAGTAAGTTATGAAAATATATTTATGGCAATTAAACTACACAGAGGCTTCCGCGTTTCATCCCTGGAGGGAATCAGCAGGCTTAAATGATAATTCCCTCCGGGGATGAAACATGGAAGACACTGTGTAGCTTAATTGTTATAAATATATTTTCATGGCTTACTACCTAGCTCTACTGACGTATTGAGCAATGTTGAAGTAAATATTGAAAAATGATACATAAAGAAATATATCTGCTTATAACTCTTTATTTGGATACATGAAAAAAATCTCTCTCTCTCTCTCTCTCTCTCTCTCTATATATATATATATATATATATATATATATGTATATATATATGAGAGCAAAACAATACGATATATCAATTTTGCCAGAAAACAACACAATCCTCTAAAACACACACAATATATAGAAAGCAATCACTCTTCAACAACTCCTCAAATCAACGAAACAAACAACACTCATCCTCATTTTTTAGAAACCCCTCTCCGGACAACAATCCCAGATTAGACAATTTAAAACCCAAAATTATCAATTTATCTACATACACATTTACAAAGGAGGAAATAGAAATACTAAAATTAGGCCTCAAACTCTGCCCAACTCCCAAAACGAAACTGAGGAAGGACCTTAAAGAATTTGAACGCAAATTTAGACTAATAGAAACACTAAACAATAAAGAAAACAAAACAGATCAGTCATTAGTGAGAAACAAATCAACATATTTCCCTAACAAACACAACAATACGAAAGAACTAAACACTTACTTTGAAAACCTATGGAACATCAACCCTCAGAGTAAAACTAAACCTACTAGTAACCTAACATCTAAACAAAACCAAGCACTAGATAACATCCTAAATAATAATAACATAATTATAAAAGAAGCTGACAAAGGCAGTGCGGTAGTCATCATGGACAAACATTACTATAAATCGAATATTACAGAGGTACTAGAAAACAATGATTACTACAAATCAATTAGCACCAACATTGATAACAACACCATTTCAAAAATCACAAAACTTTGCACAACATACAATAATATACTAACAAAAAAAGAAAAAGATTTCCTAACAAACTTCATGATTAAAACAAACAACTTCTACGGACTACCTAAGATACATAAATCAAATGAGATAAGGAATGCCATCAACACACAGGCATCAGAATATATTAGTGTCCCGAGTCCCAGTGACCTTACATTTAGACCCATAGTAGCAGGACCATCATGCCCAACAAGCAGACTGAGTAACTTAATTGACATATTACTACAACCATTCACCGATCAAGTCAAGAGCTACATAAGAGACGACATACACTTCCTAGGCTTCTTACCACAAATAGTAAATCCCGGGACTAAATTAGTTACATTTGACGTCAGCAGCTTATATAGCAACATTCCCCATGACTTAGGTAAACACGCAATATCACACTGGATGGACAAACACCCACAAATACTACACCACAGATTCACCAAACAATTCATCCTCGACAGCATAGACATTATTCTCAACAACAACTCCTTTGAATTTAATAACAAAAACTACATCCAGATTCTAGGTACAGCAATGGGAACCAAAATGGCACCAACATATTCCACCCTAACACTGGCCTACCTAGAGAAGATCTTATATGAAAAGATAGAAGAAATATATGGACAGAATATTCAAACTCTCTTCATAAAATCTTGGAAAAGATACCTGGATGATTGTTTTATTTTCTGGGAACCCACATGGGGGGACATCAATAAATTGCACAGCATACTACTTACAAATAATACATAAAGGTATAGAACTAGCAGAAAACATTCCATTAGAACAATTACGAATCCCCAAAAAATGAAACAAAGAACAAATATTAGCATACATCTCTACACACAACAAAAACAATCCAGAATTATTCACAGAAATAACAAGAAACCTACCCCTACTCAACCATAACAACAAACTAAACGACATATTAAAAACAACGAAAATAATAAAAAGCAAACGCCAACCCAAAAACCTGAAACAAATTTTAACCTCATCTAAACTCAACCAACACACAATACAAGGAGTTACAAAATGCAACAAGGAAAGATGTGGGGTCTGTGACATAATAATGGAGGGGAACTCATACACATTTAGACACCCAACACAAACATTCACAATAAAAAAGACCTTAACTGCACCTCCAAGAACTAGAATGTACACAAATGTAATGAAGCTTATATAGGTGCGACCAAAACATTTAATAATAGAGTATCTTTACATAAAAGCAACATTAAAATCACAGAAAACCGTAAATTATTCGTCTCCCAACATGTGCACTCATGCAGCGGAGGAACATTCAAAATAATGCCAATTTTCCAAAGCCAAGACTACACTTACTACACAAGAAAAAAACTTCATATTTAAATTTAATCCAGCATTAAACAGATCATAACTCTAACAACACACACTTTGATCACACTTCATCCACCTCTAGTTAAGTACAAACATAAATAACTATTTATAGTTATCTATAGACTGGAAAATTCTTATTCAAGGAAGATAATCTTAGTACATAACTTCTTATTACGCACTTCTACACAGCTATGAGACAAATAGCAACTTGTGTTAAATTAATCATTTACAATAGACATTAAATTTGCACATTAAATACCGGACTATGAAATCGGCCAAACCAAGTTCAAATCTAGTTGGACCGTTTGCATTAACTTATCTTTTGCAAATATGTGTGAATGTGTGTGTATGTATGTGTGTGTGTATATATATATATATATATATATATATATATATATATATATATATATATATATGTGTGTGTGTATGTGTGTGTGTGTACTTCAACCTTTATCCCCCTCTCTGTCACTATAACCACACGCCTGTGTGTGTGCGCGCGCATGGGTGTGTGTATGCGTGTTTATGTGTGTGTGTGTTGCTCACCTATTCACAAGACTCAAGATTAGACCACACGCATACGGGCGCACACACGCACGCAGACGCGACATCATTCTTGGAGACGACGAAAGCAATAAAAAGTATTAAATTTCAAAAGAAATTCTACGCACCCTAGAAAGCTGGAATGACCGATAGATCATGGATGGATAACATGTACTTGACAAAGAGAAACAAGAAAAATGGCAAATAAAAAATAAATAAAAAAATAAAAGATACCCACACACCCGCAAACCCACGCATGCACAAAAACAATAACAAATTTCCTCAAATGAAACAACATTCTCTCAAATCGAAAGACATTTCTTCAAATGGATTTACATATCTGATGAAAGCGGACCACCGCTTGAAACGCGTTATATAAAATTATAAAATGGTAAAACAACAAAATAATAAATAAATGTTGAAAAAAACATTCTATAAATGTTGGTAGCCTTATTCCTTTACATATATACTTTTCTCTCGTTGGAACTGCACTAACACTGCACTACCCTCTTTTATATATATATATATATATATATATATATATATATATATATATATATATATATATATATATGCATATATATGTATATATATACATATATATATATATATATATATATATATATATATATATATATATATATATATATATATATATATATATAATACTCCAGGTAAAACATCCACAAGGTTGTAATCCAAAGAATTTCAACCGGGTTTATAAAAAAGTGCTCAATATCAAATAGAGCTTTTATATATGATTATTTTTATTTACACAGACATGTACAAAATCTGCGACACTGGCATGTCGATGTTATCGATCAACAGCTATTATAAACTGAGATCTCATCAGGCAGAGTTAGAATCCGATCTTAACCTTAGATCATATTTGGAATTTCCACATACGATCTAAGGTTAAGATGGATTCTAACTCTGCCTGATGAGATCTCAGTTTATAATAGCTGTTGATCGATAACATCGACATGCCAGTGTCGCAGATTTTGTACATGTCTGTGTAAATAAAAATAATCATATAAATATATATATATATATATATATATATATAATAGTGTGTTTTATACCTACTGACTATATCGTTTTGGGTTTTTTATCGTCATTAGTGCTTGCGTTGAATAAATAAATACATGTAGTGTTACTGCACCGAAGATTCACCGGTGAGGGGACGAGTTACGGCCCCTGGCGATGACTCAGTTAGAATGTATTTTGACCGCCAATAAACCTTGTTATTTATCCTATACGTCTCTCTGTCTCACTACTTACTTAACCCAGCCGATAACATTACATGGTGTCAGATAAAGGATACAATTTGTGGAGACCGAAAAAAAACAAAGTAAAAGATCGGATATCGTAGTAAGAAAAACAAAGGATTTCTAAGAGAAAGAAAATTCTACTATCGATAAACAAACGACTTACGGAAAACGGTCCCACAAAAATAAAAAAAGAAAAGTAAGAAAAGAGAGAACAGTGAGTACAGAATTTTTTTTTCTCGTATATATCGTATACTTTTGAAAAATGCCTCACACGGACATAAAGCAATATTCTGCTAATATACCACCCCCCGAACGAATGACTCTCGTTAGAAATGTTGCTAATAACTGGCGAAAATTTAAACGAAATTTTCTCAATTATTCGATCGCTAGTAGATTGTCTAAAGAAGCAGATACTTCATATCAGACATCGGTATTTTTAGCAACTATTGGGGAGGATAGTTACGATATATATGAATGGTTGAAGTTTATCTCTGAGGAAGAAAAGACGGACCTAGAGAAGGTGATGAATAAGTTTGAGGATTTTTTCGTGGGCGAAACACACGAAGCTTACGAATCCTATACATTCCATCTTCGCAAGCAAGAAGTATCGGAAGGTATCGAGACCTATATAGCTGCTCTTCGACAACTTGCAAAAAACTGTAATTTCGGACAGCTACAAGATAGGCTTATTCAAACCAAGTCGTTGTCGGAGTTCGAAGCGATACCGTCAGAGAAAAGTTACTGTCTGATAAACAGCTTACTCTAGACAAGTGCCTACAAATAGGTAGAGCCTACGAAACTTCGTAACAACAGACGCAGACCATTTCCTCCGGTGCCGATGCAGCGGATCCTCAAATCAACCGGGTTACGAAGCGAACCTACAAGGCAAACTTCACCAAACAACCACATCCGAAATCGAAAATGCCTAGCAAATGCACACGCTGCGGGAAATTTCCATTCCACAATAGAAATGACTGCCCAGCAAAAGATGCACGCTGCAGAATTTGTTCGCAGAAAGGGCATTATGCAAAATTTTGCAGAACCGATAAGGCGAAGGTTAGAGGAATAAGAGAGGAAGAAGAAAATCATTTTTTAGGTTCTGTCACTCTCGAAAATATAGATACAATTACCACTGAGGATAATACAAATTGGCAGGCTAAAATCAAGGTCACCACTAAGACCTGTACCAAAATTATAAATTTTAGGCTGGATACAGGTGCAGATGTGACCGTAATCCCGGACCGGTTCTTCAGGAAAAATTCCCCACTCATCCAACCCACAAACAAAAGACTGTACCGTCCGGGTCATCATGAGATAAACCTCATAGGATGTGTGAAGGCCAAACTGGCCACGGAAAAAGTAAGCTCGCAACAAGACCTTTATGTTATAGAGAGTCTGCAAGAACCTCTACTGGGAGGACCAGCAATCAAAGCCCTCAACCTGTTGAAAGCAGTTAATAGAGTGACAAGCGAAGGGCACTAGTATAAGAAAGAGTTCCCCGAACTGTTCACAGGCCTAGGGAAACTGGAACATGTGTACCAGATACGTTTGGATGCAGGAGCTCAGCCCTTTTCCATTGCTACCCCTAGAAGATTGCCGTTGCCTATGAAACAGAGGGTTCAGGAAGAACTGAAACGTCTGGAGAACGAGGACATGATCCGTCCAGTCAAATCACCAACTGATTGGTGTGCCCCAATAGTCGCTGTCCAAAAAGCTAACGGTAAAGTTAGATTATGCGTCGACTTTACCAAGCTAAACAAGGGCGTGAAACGGGGAAAATTTCCTTTACCCACCACAGACCAATTACTGGCAGAGCTCGATGGAGCCACAGTGTTTAGCAAGCTCGACTGCAACAACGGTTTCTACCAAATCGTCCTACACAAAAAATCGCAGGTCCTTACCACATTTGTAACACCTTATGGGAGGTACTGTTTCAAAAGACTTCCATTCGGGATAAGTTCTGGGCCAGAAATCTTTCATAGGGAGATTACACCCATTTTGTCCGGAATACCAGGAGCCATCTGTGATATAGATGACATCCTAATAAGTGGAAGAAACCAGCAGGAGCACGACCAGCGACTAAAAGCAATACTGCAGAAAATGAAGGCTGCAGGAGCTACATTCAACGATAAATGTGTATTTTCTGTCAGAAACATAAAGTTTCTGGGTCACATTATATCAAAAGAGGGAATACAAATAGATCCCGAAACAGTAGCAGCAATTATGGACTTGCCCAGACCTGAGAATGTGTCCGAATTACGACGCTTACTGGGCATGGCAAACCAGGTCGGAAAATTTGCTAGGAATCTAGCCAAAACCACCAAACCACTCCGAGAGCTTCTTAGGAAAGAGTCAGAATGGATCTGGGATGAGCCTCAGAAAGCAGCATTCCAGACCCTGAAGAAGCAACTGAGTTCTGCACCAGTACTGACTCATTACAATTCCAACAAGCCGACAAGGGTATAAGCAGATTCATCTAGCTATGGCCTAGGCGGTGTACTACCGCAGAAGCAAGAAAATGACTGGAGACCGGTATTTTATGCTTCACGATCTCTGACAGAAACAGAGCAGAGATATGCACAAGTTGAGAAGAAGGCACTAGCAGTCACTTGGTGTTGTGAAAAATTTGCGGACTACTTGGTCGGAATGCCAAAATTCACAGTCGAAACATACCACAAACCACTGTTGGCACTGTTGAAGTCGAAGCGACTCGATGAATTGACTCCAAGAATTCAACGTTTCCGCATGAGGTTAATGAGATTCTCCTATGAGATCATATACACAGCGGGAAAAGACCTCACAACAGCAGACGCTTTGTCCCGAGCACATGAGAGTAGTCCCGTTATACAGGATATCCAGCAGGAGACAGAGACCGACTCATTTATCCGCTCAGTCATAGGAAATATCTCGGCGAGCGATAAACGATTTGAGGATATCCGACTAAAACAATATACTGACCGGGTCTGCAGTCAGGTAATCAAATATTATGAGATGGACCACTGGCCCGAAAGAGCAAGGCGGGACCCTGAACTAAAACAGTACTGGTTTATCAACCAGGACCTAACAGTTTACCAGGTACTTCTAATGTACCAGAGCCGACTTGTCATTCGTAATGTACTTAAAAAAAAACATACTAGAGCGTCTACATGAGGGACACCAAGGTATTGTCAAATGCCGAGCACTAGCTCGCGAAAGTGTGTGGTGGCCTGGCCCCTCTAAACAAATTGCAGACAAAGTTGGGAAATGTGGTATCTGTGAAAAATATCCCCCAGAACCACTACAACCCACCAAGTTACCTGCATATCCATAGCAGAAAATAGGAATGGATCTGTTCGAATTCATGAGACACCGATATCTTCTGATTGTCGATTATTTTTCCAGGTGGATTGAAATAGCCCATTTACGGACAACCACCTCAGCCAGCGTAATAGAGCATTGCAATCAATATTTGCTAGGCATGGGATCCCAGAGACAATCATATCTGACAACGGTCCCAATTCAGTTCTAATGAATTCAGGAACTTTCCAAATGTTTTGACTTCCCGCACCTCACAAGTAGCCCCCATCATCTGCAAGGAAATGGAGAAGCTGAACGTGCAGTCCAGACAATAAAAAACTTATTGAAGAAAGCAAGTGACCCATACATAGCACTGCTAAATTATCGCAGCACTCCTCTGCAACACGGCAAGAGTCCTGCAGAGCTGTTAATAAATAGAAAACTAAGAACACGGATCCCTACCATTCCTTTAAGAAATTCATTGATCAGCAAAACATCGAGGAACATAGAAGGGCAGACACCCGGCTCAAAGCCAGACAAAAGCAAAACTATGACAAATGTCATCGGGCTAAAGATCGTCCTGCCTTTGAAAAAGGACAACCAGTCTGGGTCAAGATACCTAAGCCCAGTACAGCTGTAGTAAGTAAAACTCTGTCACCAAGGTCAGTCCTAGTTAAGACAGATTCAGGACTACACCGACGCAACAAAAGTAATCTGCGCCTAAGGAACGGAGAAACCAGCTTCTCTCAGGTGGCTACCCCACAGGAAGCACACACCTTACCACGTTCCCTTCGATATGGATATATGTATAGCTGTGCTGATGACTCAACATATCTTCCCAGTAACCAATGAAACATCCCACTAGAGAGTTCCAGAGGTCCTGACCAAGGGAAATATACAAGAAGCGGTCGACAAGTTCGACCACCTAAAAGACTGTCCGTGTAAAGAACTTTACAACCGAAAGGGGGATGTAGTGTTACTGCACCGAACATTCACCGGTGAGGGGAGGAGTTACGTCCCCTTGCGATGACTCAGTTAGAATGTATTTTGACCGCCAATAAACCTTGTTATTAATCCTATACGTCTCTCTGTCTTGCTACTTACTTAACCCAGCCGATAACATTACAATACATTGAGGGGTAACGAAACATAAGAACTAAAAAAGAACAGCACGAAAGCAAATCTTCACTGAGGACGTCATAGTGGTATGCATTATAGTCATTTGAACCTCACTGCCTTATAGAAGCAACCGACTGTATTCGAAGGCTGAACGTATTAATTTAACGGCAAGACTTTTAAACTTTTGTTTTTGTCTCTGATTTCAAGTTTATTTTTTCTATAGCCTCATACGTAGATATAAATATAGATATGTCTATAACCATTTTTCTTATCTAGTCATTATCCGAATTTATAACAATTATTTGAGGTCTTAACAGGCGTAATCGTAAACGCGAAAACGCAATTATAGTACGTAAACCAACCTAAAAGTTTAATATTATATATATATATGTATATGTGTGTGTGATTATATATATACATATATTATGTATACATTTATACATATAATATATCTTGTCAAAGTAGACCAAAACAATAAAACATTTTAGATAACAGCTACCTTAGAGCAAACTAAAAACAACTCCTGAAAGCGATCGCGAGTCGAAACACCGAAATAGAAAATCACAGAAAAACACAATCCGTATAGATCAGGGTCGTTAACTTTAAATTGATTCAAGCGAGCTAACTCTGAATATACTTAGCTAACACCGGCTAGCCTATATACCCTAACCCAAATAACAGTATGTTAAACCTGCTACTGGTTGACCGACTGACAGCAGAAGGGAAGCACATCATATAAGCGTTATGTCGCATTAGAAAAGAATATTGATATTATATTATAAATATTCAACGTTTAGCCTATTGAATTTAGTTGTTAAGCAATCATAAATGTCATCTAAGTGCTTATTACAGAGTGTGAATAATGTCGTAAAAAACCTTATTGGAAAACAGAACTTCAATAGCAAGATAAAACAAAGCTCTTCAGTTCAAGTATCCCAATTAGCTGAGAGGTTAATTCTGCCGTTTTAAAGTATCTTTTAATTCCGGCGTTTTTTTCATAGTGACATACCTTTTTTTTTTCGTTTTCGTTTTTGTTTTTCTTTTGTTTTTCTTTTCGTTTTTATTTAGTTTTTTTTTTTCGTTTTTCTTTTCGTTTTTTTTTTCGTGTTTCTTTTCGTTTTTCTTTTCGTTTTTCCTTCTGTTTTTCTTTTCGTTTTTATTTTCCTCTTACTCCTGTAAATGTTGCTAATTAATTACATTTGACCTTCTGAATTGTATAAAAGATGTTAAACGTAGGTGTGTAAAAATAAAACACGTTTGTGTATAAACGCAGTTCATAATGTTGCACGCGTTACAGTTTTTTTTATAACGTGATTCAATTTTGTTGTCAAGAAAACAGCGTGCGCGTGTGTGTATGGGAGGGTTCTTCGATCTTCACGGATCTTTTTCTGTCGACAGAAACATTTGCCTGTTTCTCTGAAGTAGTTGGTCACGTCTAGTCTTAAAGACTGTCGTAATGCTGATGTAGGCTTGCATAGCGTGGATAACAAAATGTGCCGATCTGATTTTCGTCTCGTAAACATTTCTTTTAGAGAGGCAGGGTGTCACACGCACCTACAATCTTCTCAAAAAGAAAACATACGTTTGTTACGGTTCATAGGTTTATTTATGGCATATCTCTCTGGCAAAGATTATCGCAAAACCGTACTTGTTAATCAACATTACAGGACATTCAATCCCTCTCCTATACTGACTTTCGCGATAGATGGAAGATCGACACGAGCCCAAATAAACGTCTGCCTTAGAGCCTCACTGCTGGCAAAGGAGTCGAGCTACTTCTTCAACTCTCGCTGTGACGTCACTCACGAGATCTCATTACCTCTCGAGCAATAAAACAGAAAGTACAGAAGTAATGGGTTGCCAGACACTGCTTCCAACTTGGTCATAGCGACTCTGTTACTAACATTATCACTATTTATAGTGTCTGTCCGGAAGAGTCCATGTAGCGACGCAATTAGGTAGAGGGTCATAAGACTTTCGTATTATTCAGACCTTATAAAAAAATGTTTACAGTTGATTAGTTCTATAATACATATCGTAAATTTTAATGTATATTCTAAACTTTTTTTTATCTAAAAAAATAGCGATTTATTGAAGTTCTGTTCTAAATTGATCGAATACTCACACATGAGAGGCTTTGGCTGAATCCTTGGGAAATGATATCAAGTCTATAGTATATTAATGATATCAAGTCTATAGTATATTAATGATATCAAGTCTATAGTATATTAATGATATCAAGTCTATAGTATATTAATGATATCAAGTCTATAGTATATTAATGATATCAAGTCTATAGTATTGCGTTGTTGACAACTGAGTTCTCGCGGTTCTTTTCTCTTAGTTATAGAATTTATTGTTTTTAAATTTTGGAATCAATTTCTTTCAACAATCTTTTTGGAATGATGTATTTTTTTAAGTTAATTTAAGTTAACCTCCAATTATGTTCAGATCATTAAAATGGAATGCCAATTTAAAAAAAAAAACTGAACATTTTCGACACTTCCTTCCTTTTTCTTTTCTTTTTTTTCTTTTCTTTTTTTTCTTTTCTTTTTTCTTTCTACCAACGAGATATTAACAATCTTGGTAAACGTTGGGAAAAAGTTGTAAACAACAAGATCAATTAGTTATTATTTTCATTAAACCATTTTAAATTAAAATTCATGTTAAAAAATGTCAGGGACTTCATTGCAAACCGCCTAAAATGGGACCAAAAATACATAGGCGGGTTTAATGCTAAGAAGATAAAGTTCCTTTCATTTAACAACTATAAGAAACCTTTCAAACCTTCCGATTGTCATGACTGATAGCACCCATCCTGTCCAGTGTTAAAACTCTTCGGTCTGATATGGACAGGCAACACGAAATAGAATAAGTACATAGAAGTATCCTACAATTCTATAAAGCTACAATTCGCCCTCGCGTGGAGTATTGTTATCACATCCTAGCTGGTGCAACAACCGGTAGCCTCTCTTTTGAATCAACACCCAAGATCCAATGTCCTTATCGCTATTAGAATTACTTAAATCTTTTTAAAAACTCATTATTAGAATTTTAGTAAAATTAGAAACAAATGTTCCGAACCTTTTAGCGATACTTTTAAGCCGAGTAAGAAAACTTTTTAAAAACTCATTATTTGAATTTCAGTAAAATTAGAAACAAATGTTCCGAAACTTTTAGCGATACTTTTAAGCCGAGTAAGAAAACTTTTTAAAAACTCATTATTTGAATTTCAGTAAAATTAGAACCAAATGTTCCGAAACTTTTAGCGATACTTTTAAGCCAAGTAAGAAAACTTTTTAAAAACTCATTATTTGAATTTCAGTAAAATTAGAAACAAATGTTCCGAACCTTTTAGCGATACTTTTAAGCCGAGTAAGAAAACTTTTTAAAAACTCATTATTTGAATTTCAGTAATATTAGAAACCAATGTTCCGAAACTTTTAGCGATACTTTTAAGCCGCGTAAGAAATCTTTTTAAAAACTAATAATTTGAATTTCAGTAAAATTAGAAACAAATGTTCCGAACCTTTTAGCGATACTTTTAAGCCAAATAAGATAACTTTTTAAAAACCCATTATTAGAATTTTAGTAAAATTAGAAACAAATGTTCCGAACCTTTTAGCGATACTTTTAAGCCAAATAAGATAACTTTTTAAAAACCCATTATTAGAATTTTAGTAAAATTAGAAACAAATGTTCCGAACCTTTTAGCGATACTTTTAAGCCGAGTAAGAAAACTTTTTAAAAACTCATTATTTGAATTTCAGTAAAATTAGAAACAAATGTTCCGAAACTTTTAGCGATACTTTTAAGCCAAGTAAGAAAACTTTTTAAAAACTTATTATTTGAATTTCAGTAAAATTAGAAACAAATGTTCCGAACCTTTTAGCGATACTTTTAAGCCGAGTAAGAAAACTTTTTAAAAACTCATTATTTGAATTTCAGTAAAATTAGAAACAAATGTTCCGAAACTTTTAGCGATACTTTTAAGCCAAGTAAGAAAACTTTTTAAAAACTTATTATTTGAATTTCAGTAAAATTAGAAACAAATGTTCCGAACCTTTTAGCGATACTTTTAAGCCGAGTAAGAAAACTTTTTAAAAACTCATTATTTGAATTTCAGTAAAATTAGAACCAAATGTTCCGAAACTTTTAGCGATACTTTTAAGCCAAGTAAGAAAACTTTTTAAAAACTCATTATTTGAATTTCAGTAAAATTAGAAACAAATGTTCCGAAACTTTTAGCGATACTTTTAAGCCGAGTAAGAAAACTTTTTAAAAACTCATTATTTGAATTTCAGTAAAATTAGAACTAAATGTTCCGAAACTTTTAGCGATACTTTTAAGCCAAGTAAGAAAACTTTTTAAAAACTCATTATTTGAATTTCAGTAAAATTAGAAACAAATGTTCCGAACCTTTTAGCGATACTTTTAAGCCGAGTAAGAAAACTTTTTAAAAACTCATTATTTGAATTTCAGTAATATTAGAAACCAATGTTCCGAAACTTTTAGCGATACTTTTAAGCCGCGTAAGAAATCTTTTTAAAAACTAATTATTTGAATTTCAGTAATATTAGAAACCAATGTTCCGAACCTTTTAGCGATACTTTTAAGCCAAATAAGATAACTTTTTAAAAACTCATTATTAGAATTTTAGTAAAATTAGAAACAAATGTTCCGAAACTTTTAGCGATACTTTTAAGCCGAGTAAGAAAACTTTTTAAAAACTCATTATTAGAATTTCAGTAATATTAGAAACAAATGTTCCGAAACTTTTAGCGATACTTTTAAGCCAAGTAAGAAAACTTTTTAAAAACTCATTATTTGAATTTCAGTAAAATTAGAACCAAATGTTCCGAACCTTTTAGCGATACTTTTAAGCCGAGTAAGAAAACTTTTTAAAAACTCATTATTTGAATTTCAGTAAAATTAGAAACAAATGTTCCGAAACTTTTAGCGATACTTTTAAGCCAAGTAAGAAAACTTTTTAAAAACTCATTATTTGAATTTCAGTAAAATTAGAAACAAATGTTCCGAAACTTTTAGCGATACTTTTAAGCCGAGTAAGAAAACTTTTTAAAAACTCATTATTAGAATTTCAGTAATATTAGAAACCAATGTTCCGAAACTTTTAGCGATACTTTTAAGCCGCGTAAGAAATCTTTTTAAAAACTAATAATTTGAATTTCAGTAAAATTAGAAACAAATGTTCCGAAACTTTTAGCGATACTTTTAAGCCGAGTAAGAAAACTTTTTAAAAACTCATTATTTGAATTTCAGTAAAATTAGAAACAAATGTTCCGAACCTTTTAGCGATACTTTTAAGCCGAGTAAGAAAACTTTTTAAAAACTCATTATTTGAATTTCAGTAAAATTAGAACCAAATGTTCCGAAACTTTTAGCGATACTTTTAAGCCAAGTAAGAAAACTTTTTAAAAACTCATTATTTGAATTTCAGTAAAATTAGAAACAAATGTTCCGAAACTTTTAGCGATACTTTTAAGCCGAGTAACAAAACTTTTTAAAAACTCATTATTTGAATTTCAGTAAAATTAGAACCAAATGTTCCGAAACTTTTAGCGATACTTTTAAGCCAAGTAAGAAAACTTTTTAAAAACTCATTATTTGAATTTCAGTAAAATTAGAAACAAATGTTCCGAACCTTTTAGCGATACTTTTAAGCCGAGTAAGAAAACTTTTTAAAAACTCATTATTTGAATTTCAGTAATATTAGAAACCAATGTTCCGAAACTTTTAGCGATACTTTTAAGCCGCGTAAGAAATCTTTTTAAAAACTAATAATTTGAATTTCAGTAAAATTAGAAACAAATGTTCCGAACCTTTTAGCGATACTTTTAAGCCAAATAAGATAACTTTTTAAAAACTCATTATTAGAATTTTAGTAAAATTAGAAACAAATGTTCCGAACCTTTTAGCGATACTTTTAAGCCAAATAAGAAAACTTTTTAAAAACTCATTATTAGAATTTTAGTAAAATTAGAAACAAATGTTCCGAACCTTTTAGCGATACTTTTAAGCCAAGTAAGAAAACTTTTTAAAAACTCATTATTAGAATTTTAGTAAAATTAGAAACAAATGTTCCGAACCTTTTAGCGATACTTTTAAGCCAAGTAAGAAAACTTTTTAAAAACTCATTATTAGAATTTCAGTAAAATTAGAAACAAATGTTCCGAAACTTTTAGCGATACTTTTAAGCCGAGTAAGAAAACTTTTTAAAAACTCATTATTTGAATTTCAGTAAAATTAGAAACAAATGTTCCGAAACTTTTAGCGATACTTTTAAGCCGAGTAAGAAAACTTTTTAAAAACTCATTATTAGAATTTCAGTAAAATTAGAAACAAATGTTCCGAAACTTTTAGCGATACTTTTAAGCCAAGTAAGAAAACTTTTTAAAAACTCATTATTAGAATTTCAGTAAAATTAGAAACAAATGTTCCGAAACTTTTAGCGATACTTTTAAGCCAAGTAAGAAAACTTTTTAAAAACTCATTATTAGAATTTCAGTAAAATTAGAAACAAATGTTCCGAAACTTTTAGCGATACTTTTAAGCCAAGTAAGAAAACTTTTTAAAAACTCATTATTAGAATTTCAGTAAAATTAGAAACAAATGTTCCGAAACTTTTAGCGATACTTTTAAGCCAAGTAAGAAAACTTTTTAAAAACTCATTATTAGAATTTCAGTAAAATTAGAAACAAATGTTCCGAAACTTTTAGCGATACTTTTAAGCCAAGTAAGAAAACTTTTTAAAAACTCATTATTAGAATTTCAGTAAAATTAGAAACAAATGTTCCGAAACTTTTAGCGATACTTTTAAGCCTAGTAAGAAAACTTTTTAAAAACTCATTATTAGAATTTCAGTAAAATTAGAAACAAATGTTCCGAAACTTTTAGCGATACTTTTAAGCCAAGTAAGAAAACTTTTTAAAAACTCATTATTAGAATTTTAGTAAAATTAGAAACAAATGTTCCGAACCTTTTAGCGATACTTTTAAGCCAAGTAAGAAAACTTTTTAAAAACTCATTATTAGAATTTTAGTAAAATTAGAAACAAATGTTCCGAACCTTTTAGCGATACTTTTAAGCCAAGTAAGAAAACTTTTTAAAAACTCATTATTAGAATTTCAGTAAAATTAGAAACAAATGTTCCGAAACTTTTAGCGATACTTTTAAGCCTAGTAAGAAAACTTTTTAAAAACTCATTATTAGAATTTCAGTAAAATTAGAAACAAATGTTCCGAAACTTTTAGCGATACTTTTAAGCCAAGTAAGAAAACTTTTTAAAAACTCATTATTAGAATTTCAGTAAAATTAGAAACAAATGTTCCGAAACTTTTAGCGATACTTTTAAGCCAAGTAAGAAAACTTTTTAAAAACTCATTATTAGAATTTCAGTAAAATTAGAAACAAATGTTCCGAAACTTTTAGCGATACTTTTAAGCCTAGTAAGAAAACTTTTTAAAAACTCATTATTAGAATTTCAGTAAAATTAGAAACAAATGTTCCGAAACTTTTAGCGATACTTTTAAGCCAAGTAAGAAAACTTTTTAAAAACTCATTATTAGAATTTCAGTAAAATTAGAAACAAATGTTCCGAAACTTTTAGCGATACTTTTAAGGCGAGTATGAAAACTTAAAAAAAACTCATTATTTGAATTTCAGTAAAATTAGAAACAAATTTTCTGACATTCTTAGCGATATTTTTAAGCCGATCAAAAAATGTTAAATCATCGTAAGTATTTGACGTATTGTTTAATTTGAAGAAAACAATATACATTTTTAAAATGAAAAATTGATAACACATATTTGCTAAATGTTGGCTAGTACATTTTGTACTAAAATGAAAATTTAGTGTTTTATACTTATTATTTAATATTTCTTTATTTAGTTTAAACAATCAAATAATTTTAGATGTAGAGATGAAATATTACTACGCACAACTCATTCAAGAATGTTAAAAATATGTTTTCGTTAGATCGGTGGCTTTGTCGATAAGCGTTCGCATCCAGTTTCAAGATGTAATACCATCGTAGGATCGAATCTCACTCTAGACATTTTGTTTTAAATAGCGTACAAATTATATTCTATCGGATATCGATCATCATAAACCTAAATATTTTTTTAATATAGCGTACCAATTATATCCTATCAGATATCGATCATTATAAACCTGAATATTTTTTTTAATATAGCGTACCAGTTATATCCTATCAGATATCGATCATCATAAATCTGAATAAGTTTTTTTAATATAGCGTATCAATTATATCCTATCAAATATCGATCGTCATAAACCTGAACAATTTTTTTTAATATAGCGTACCAATTATATCCTATCAGATATCGATCGTCATAAACCTGAATAATTGTTTTTAATATAGCGTACCAATTATATCCTATCGGATATCAATCTTCATACACCTGAACATTTTTTTAACATAGTATACCAATTATATCATATCAAATATCGATCATCATAAACCTAAATATTTTTTTTAATATAGCGTACCAATTATATCCTCTCGGATATCGATCATCATAAACCTAAACAATTTTTTTTAATATAGCGTACCAATTATATCCTATCGGATATCACTCATCATAAACCTAAACAATTTTTTTTATATAGTGTACCAATTATATCTTATCAGATATCGATAATCATAAACCTAAATATTTTTTAATACAGCGTACCAATTATATCTTATCGGATATCGATCATCATAAACCTAAACAATTTTTTTAATATAGTGTACCAATTATATCTTATCGGATATCGATCATCATAAACCTAAATATTTTTTTAATATAGCGTACCAATTATATCCTATCGGATAGCGATAATCATAAATCTGAATACTTTTTTTTAATAACAAATGGATGAAATACATTTATGAGATGTTTTAACTTCTAATCTTGGCTATCGACTTCGAAATCTAGTGGGGTGATCCCTTTCGTTCTTTACATCCTCTTGCTCACAAAAGAAACGTTGTTAGTCTTGTTCTGCTCTAGCGTTTTTTCCCATAGAAGGCGCTCGACTAAGTTAAAACATCTGGTCCCTCTTTGTAAGACATTCACAGCAAGAACTCGTCTGTAGAACACATTTCCGCAGTACTGCTTCCCCGCCGATTATAAATTGGTCGTCTTCAGTGCCCACAGATTCCTATCTAGAAGTTTCCCCACGTCTATTCGAACTTGGCCATGACAATTATTCCATCTCATTAACTATTATCCTCGAGTGGTATCTGACCTTGATAGGGTGTAACTACTTTTTAGTAAAAAAAAAATCTATTAAATAAAATTCAAGAACAGTTTAGTAAACCGACGTCTACGGGTACTTAAGCTAGGTCTATAATAAGCACTGGTCCTGATAGGTTTTAAGTCTCAAAAAAGGATTATCACCACTAATTTAAAGTTCCCCATTTTCTTTCTCAGACTAAATACTCCAACGGCGATTTGTGATATAAATTCTAGCGATAACGATTATAAAGAAAAAAGTCTTAAAGTTTTTAAAATTTAGTTTTTATTTCTTTATGGCGTCAAGTTGCCGCGATTTTATTCTTGCATAATCGTAGCGAGCGACCATTTTATTTTTAATCAGATAAAGGCCAACGCTCATCAGTCGATGCTTAGACAGTCCAACGAATGATCCGAGCTCGTCGATTATACGCATGCTCAATAAAATCCGGCCGTATCGCTGTGGTAGAGACATCAAAGCTTTTGCTTCGTACGTTCCGTACGTGAACCTCCAACCCCTGGTAATTTTCTTGTCTTTTGCGTCGAAAATCGTCTTGATTTAAGATTAAAATAGAGCCAGTAGTTATGTAGTTAACCCCGTGACTTTAATTGTAGGAAGTTTTTTAAGACGCTCGTTGATTGGCTGGGATTCCGTTTTCGAATATACAGAAAATAACCGAAAGATAGCGAGAAGCGAAGATAATATATGGTACGTTAAGCTGAAAAGCCATATATATACACGCACACACACACACACACACACACACACACACATATATATATATATATATATATATATATATATATATATATATGTGTATATATATATATATATGTGTATATATATATATAATTAAATAAGTAAACTTTTAGTAGAATAAAACCTATAGTGAAATGGTTTAAGCTCAATATACGAGATAGAGCAATTATGAAGATAGATGAAAGAAGAGGGATAAACATGTACGAATGCCCAGATTTATTTCAAACTTCAATTGTTCAATGCAAGGTATATTTGGTAATAACATGAATAATAAACATAATTTTATTACACCTTAGCGCTTCAAGTATATTGCTCTCATCAGTGCAGGAAAGTAACAATGTCAGACTGTCGGGCGGCGCGAACCCAGGTTCACAGAGTAAGCCTATAATTTGCAAGCAGTTACTATATCCACCGGGCCACCGGAAACTGTCACGTGATTAAGGCAAATTAAGATCTATATGTGCCTAGAAGCAGGCACAGATAGCAGACTAGTCGAGAGTGTTCGACGAACGTAATCGGAACTGTGCATTAGAGCTTTTTGACAGTCTATTTTTAACATCTCCGAGAGTGCTCGACATTAATTTTTAAAGGGGCTTATTATATTATTTATAAATGAATATTAAATTATTTATCCTAACAGACGCTTGCGTTTCAAGCTTATTGCTCTCATCAGTACAGGCAAGTAACAATTTCAGGCGGTCGGGAGGCGCGAACCCGGTGCACAGAGTCAGCCTAGAATCTAGAATTTCTCTTGTATTTTTTTAGATGTTTTTTTGTACGCTAAGCGACCACTCCGGATGTATTGTGGCACCAGGCATACTGTTGCGCCCTTTTTTAATAAGTCTTGAACCAAATGTGACTTAAAAGAGACATAATTAAAATATATTTTCCCCTCATCACCAATAAAAGGGGCGGCGTACGTAGGTATCGGTCTTGCTTTTAATCCTGTATTGTCCTGCATTGAAGCATCTCGTCGACCTTGCTTTAAAACAGCGGTGAGTGAGGGCAGCCAATAAAATGTTAAACTCGGCTGAGTTCACTGAGATGACAGCTATTGGTCGAGTTGAAAAGCGAAGGGGGGATATGAGGTGCCATGGTAGCAGGTGGGGTTGAATTTTTCATTTTTTCTTTTTTGTTTGAGGCTTACACCTAATCACCTTCTTCTTCTTTCGTATGAATCAGATGATTCTGGGGTTGGCATAAGTTTCCCCGATGTTTTTCTAGTTAGAAATCTTTCTGGAAAGACATCAGGTACTTACGGGAAGGACCACGAAAAGGTTGCCAACCCCCCTAAGTAAAAGTGGTACTGTGGAACTGACTGGGTTCGAACTTGGTCTTCAGTCCGTGTCGTTATCCACTTAACCACCGTCACTACCCACTAATCACCTAAACTAGAAATAGAATCCAATAAAAGGCAATATGCTTCAAGATATTTGCCATTTTAAAATTTACCTTCCAACTCATACACACATATTAATACCAATTTAAAATAAAAATAATACATTCTTTTATTTATTAGTAATAACTACTATGGTACTGATATCGATCCTGAACCAGCTTTCGTGACGTTCGACTCGGAATCGTTCGGCTGTTCTACGCAAACGTCCGAATGTTGACGAGCCGAAGCAGCGAGCAGCCGATAACTTTGTTACAAAGTGAAAATAAGTGCTTTCGAAGACGGATTTTTTGTCAAGAAGTTTTTTTGAAAGAAAATAAACCCAAAATGAATTACGAACAGCTTTGCACTGCAGTATCATCGCGAGCAAGTAAGAATAAATAATAAAATTAAAAAATATGTCGTGATAAAAGTAATTTTGGTACGTTTTTTTTTGTTTCTTCAAAAAAATTCCTTGTAAATAAAAATACAGTATTCATTTTATAACAGTAACCTTGCTATTTTTTTTCCTGTTGTTTCTTTCAAAAAAATTAATGTAAATATGTTTTATTTTCTTTGTTGTTTCTTTAAAAAATTCCTAACCCTAACCCTAAACCTAACCCTAAACCCTAACCCTAACCCTAAACCCTAACCCTAAACCCTAACCCTAAACCCTAAACCAAACCCTAAACCCTAACAAAAACAAACCAAAAAACAAGCAAAAATTATGATCATAGGACGCTGCACCGTATCAAAAATGTCGTCTGGTACAAATCGGCTCGTCAACTCTCGGGCGTTTGCGTAGAACAGCCGAACGCTTCCGAGTCGAACGTCACGAAAACTGGTTCAGGATCGATAAAAGCACCAATACTATAATTAATGGACAAACTAACTGACATATGGCTCTCATATTACTGTACAAACAATTTATGAACAATTAATTCCTAGCTAAAGAAGTCTTTAATGACTTATAATCTAATTTTTAAAATTCTTCTGAACATTATTCAAGTCTTATAATACTTAAAAACAACTGTGAACACCCAGAGTTCATCTTCTTAAACGTTTCTTTTTCGCACTATTTTTTAAAAGTATTTTGGTAATGGATGAATTTTGCCATATCCCTGATAATTGTGGATAGCAATGGTATTTTCTGGGCGTCAGCGAGGACGTTGCTCTTTGCCTTGCCCCTCGGTTGTATTTAAAAGGGAAATCACACGGATGATTAAAAAAGAACAAAAATGTTCCAATGAATGAAATGTAGCTTTGTAAATAAGGTTGAAAATAGGATTCTTACACATATTGTCAGTTCTGGGAATATCAGCTTTACGCGTACTAGTTCTCTCTCTCTCCCTCTCTCTCTCTCCCTCTCTATCTTTATTACTTCATATTTCTTCACCAAACCAGTTCATACACACTCCTTGAGCAGTGTTCGTACTAGTGATGGGACGATTCCAATATTTTACCCGATTCCGATACAATTATAGATTCTGTTCTAAATTTCTGATTCCGATACAATTACCGATTCCGATTCTAAACTCGCCTAATCACCTAAAAAGGTAGAATTTCATTTTTTTTAGGGGGCGGGGCATCATCTACATTTAAATGTAGTTATAATTTTCTTTTTAATTATTTCAAACTTCTTAATGTTTTCCTGTTCTGCATTGCATCCAAGATTTTGATAAATTCCCTGTGAAATGTTAATCTATAGTTTTCACTTCGGTAATTCTTTCTTGTTTATTCATTCGTGCCATTTTTACCCGTGCCATATATAACAGGAAATTTTTATCGGGCCATTTTATTTAAATTTGTTATTATGATTAATAAATTTAAGTTTTACTGGTAGTTTAAAATCGATAAATATTTTTAATTTTATCATTATCAACAGTAATAGGAAATTTCGGTTAAAAAACAATAAATAGAAAAAAAAATCGTTTTTGTCATCGAGAATTAGGCTAACATTTTTCCGATTCCAATACCGATACCGATTCCGTTCCGATTAATCGTTACAACACTAGTATGTCAACATCTATCTTTATGTAGCTTTTATCGATTTATAGCTAGTGGGAAGAAAAATATGTGTGAAATTTCGTGAAAAATACGCTATTTAGTATTACCATGAAAGAGTAATTAACTACGATGTTTTTATTTACGTATTGTTTTTATTGGCCAAAAAGTTAAGAACTTATGTTTTTATGGAAAGGTAATTCACTTTGACCTAATGTCGAATACCCTTTATGTTTACGTTTTGCGGATTAACAAAAGGTCACTTAGTTAACAAAATAGTTTATGTAGAGTTTTCTTATGTTAGTTGCATTCTTTTTAATTTATAAAACACGTATCCAGTTAAAAAAACTATTTTAGACTTACGAGAAATTCAAACTCTTGTATTGAAATCATAAAAAATACGTCCTATAGTTAGGTGTACTCTGTATATTACTTTCTAGTCAACCAATCACGTTGCTATTTGTGTTCGAACAGACAGACCCCCCCCCCAAAAAAAAATCACCAAATTTTAATAGTATATCGATAGATAGATTACTGATACATATTGTTACCAGCTAATAGGTAAATTGAACATACTTCTATTGTTGCATTACCCGTTCTTTAGGCGTACCTGGTAAGATCCAACAAGAATGACAAAGAACAGAACGTATATGGAAAAACTTAGGTTTTCTTTATTTCCCATCACCGGATGGTTTACGCCGGCTACGCACACACATAAAAATCTTTTGACATACTTTTGTCTTATGAAAGTCTTTTTACTGCTGAGATCACAGACTTGGTTTCCGCTAGAAACTCGTTCATATATACATCCGATTGGAAAGCAATTTTCTCTGCATTGTCTATCCGAGCGTGAACTGAAGCAATTGTTTCACAAGCACTTCCAATTGTCTATTTGATGAAATACAAGTCAGGGGGTTCCTTTACAGTACCAACTTGCTTATCAGTCGTATTTTTAGTCAGTGGACACGAAAACCTTACAGCAAGACGGGCTTGGGTACATAGCCAATAAAGCTTCATCGGTGCCATAAACATCGGTAAACTCCCATTCTTCCGGTACTTCAATACTCCGATCACCAAGCGCTCCGGCTCTTCGCGTTTCTGAAACCGCCGCCTTTCAAGTCTCGCTTGCACTACGGACCCTTCTCTTTTTTAACAGTTATCAACTCGCTCTTTTTTTCTCGACGTCCCATCTACAATGGACTCGTCCACGATTCATTTTTGCCACTCTTCATTATCTTACACTAACAACGGTAATATGTTAACCCCTTCAGACTCAAATCTTTTATAGCAAAAAAAAAACCCAACAACAAACAGAATAAAACAAAACAAAACAACGCAACACAAATAAAAATGAAATAATAACAAAAACACTCTATTGAGAGTTTTATTTTTTAGAAATAAAATAAAATATCAAAAGTTGTATCAATTTCTATTTTAAATATTTATACTTGGTGAAAATTCCACGGCGCTTTCTACATCAATCTATATAATTTATTGTTAATAATAATATTCTTGTTGTAATTATGGATGTCTGTCATGGTCAATACTATTAAATATAAAATATCTTCTTCCGTAAAAATTATTGTCATTGTCAGCTAAAAATGATTTAAATAAATAAAACGAATATGTCTTTTGTTTATCTAAAATTGTAGCAGTTTAATTCTTTTTAAAACAAAAAATATTCTCTGTCTTCTTACCGTAAAAATAATTATTAGCCAAATATTCTTCAAATCAATAAATAATTAGGCATACATATTCTGAAAAATAAATACAAAATGTGGCACAAGATCGAAAAAAAGTAACGAAGAGAGAGTGATTATATGTAATATTGATTAACTTAACTAGTCAAAATCATATCATTTAAGTAATCACAAGTACAATTAACACTGCTTCATATAGGAGAGAGACAGTTACATTAATCTAAGTAACTATTAGCTAGCTAGATAGACATATAGATTGATAGACGCTCATAGTTTTTTTCTATGATAAAGCATGTTGTTAGTGACCGTTCGCTTTAAACTCCCAAGCCGGTCTCCCAAAAATCTAACCGTTTGTTTTCGCTTTCGTCCCACGTGACGTCTTATCCGGGGGCGGAGTTCTTATTGCTCTAAGCCTTGGCCCCGTCTGACCTCACTTCGTTTTTCTTTGGTTTTTATCAGCAACTCATTCAGTCGTTGTCTTTATCAGTCGTTAGCCAGTAATCGCTCCAATCTCCCCATATCCTCCTGTTTCCTATCATATTCTGCGTTGTTAACAAGAATATGATGAATCATTATTCTAGACCCAGCAAGGTCGTACGAGATTACACTTATCCACAGCTGCTAAAAATCTAAATTAGCAGATCTACACACCTATTATTCAACAAACCTACTGAAAACCCAAATTATACAATATAAGCATAATATGGGCGTTGGCGAATGAAAATCTTATATACAACAACGAATGGAAGATATATACAATGACAAAAAAGAAACAAGTGTTAGTATAAGGACCCACAAACTTTTACACGTATCAGTTAAATAGATTTGACAGTCAAACAAAGTCAATGCAGGTCTGAAAAGTTTCATTGCAAACACTACTTTTGAAATTACGAAATCAGACCAGCAAATCTGTCACCTAGTTGTGGACAGGAATGGGCTTATGAAAAAGTAATATAGAGTGTAATAAAAATAGCGGGAGGGAAAGGACGAAAATAAAAAAAGGGTTTATGATATCATGCATACTATAACTAAGTTAAATAAGGGAAAAATAATAAAAGTAAACCTATACTAGTCTAGGCGGGTAAAAAGGGGGCAGTGCTTGATTCAGCTGTCTAAAATGATTTTTCGAAGGAAAGTGCAAGTACCACTAAATGTTAGCTCCATTTACTCGAAGCAATCACGAAACTTTCACCCACCTTTCGCTGAAATTTTCCGAAGAGAGTTTCACATTTTTTAACCTGATACGCATTTTCAGACGTTGTTTAAAGATAACAGGCCGCGCGTGCGTTGTCCCCCTTTGTATGTGACTCAATGTGGCGAGTGTAAAATGCAATAAATTTGGGCAATTGTGGGCATTTTTGACCCCCCCTTGACCCCTTGGCTGCGCGAACCGAATTTTTCTGAGGTCAAGGACGCTCATTGTATATCCAGAACGATTGCCTCTACATTTTGGCCAAGTTTCAGAAAAAATTGAATGGATGGATCAAACGTTATGGGAGAAAAGGGTATTTTTTCCATTTTGGGGGCTTTTGACCCACCTGGGGGCGCGAACCAGATTGTTTCCAAGGTCAGCGACACTTATTTTCTATTAGGAACAATTGCCTCCACATTTTGGCCAAGTTTCAGAGAAATTGAATGGATGGATGAAAAGTTATGGGGCAAAAAATGTCATTTTTTGTCATTTCGGGGGCTTTTGACTCCCTGGGGTCTAACCAGATGTTTTTTCAAAAATCGGAGAATGTCACTTTCTAACCTGACCAAAGTTACAACTTCATGCAAAATTTCAGTGAAGTTCAATGTATGGTTGCGGAGGAAAATCCGGACGGACGGACGGACGGACGGACGGACATGCCTCAAAACATAAGTCCCCCGATTTTATAAATCGGGGGACCAATAACAAACTGGGGTAGGGTGGTGGTGGTGGTGAAGGTCCCATCTCCGTAACTTTCGTTCTGTCGTGTCGACCATATCACGCATCTCATATTTTTTTCATGAAAATCGCTCCAGACAAGGCATTAAGCCACTTTATGTAAGAAGATAAAAAATACTACTTCAAGATTAATAACTAGCCAGCGATAAGTGTTAGATCGATATATTCTGACCCAGAAAACAGCAATTCTTCCCCCTTTGTCAGAAACATCGCTCGTAGAATGTGAGAAGTAAAGGACATAATAAGGGCAGCGAGAGTTACTAGGCTGCCGAAAGTAAACTGCTAGCAGGCAAAGAAACGCATAGTGTTCCTCCTTATACATTGTCGGCGCTCAATTCCAACAAATGGAAACTGATTATAGGAAAAAGAATCGTCCGTTCAACATCCGAACTGTGTTACCTTCAGCTAACCCTAATCCAACCAGTGTACGATGGTGCAGTAAAAGAAGTATTTGGTATTTTTCTCTCAGTTACCGCACCGAAGGACTCTTATTATTATTAGCTAGATGAATGATGCCTCGTAATTGTTGAAACACGTCCACCCAGGCGCCCAAAGCAAAATTAAGCAAAGCCACCTTCCGTAAGATTGAGCTCTTCAATCGTATCGTCTCGAACAGATCCCATCACTATAAGCCGATATAATGCATTTCGGGACAACACTTGGGTGTTGGAGAGGTTTTCTGTAAGAGGAACGTCAAGGACCATCAATACTCGCGGTAAAAAGAATAGAAATGTGCTTCCTTAGGAAGAACGATAATTTCCTTTTCATAATTTTTTAGTTAAAAAAAAACATGTTTATATATTTGAATTATAGTTTTTCTTTAGCTAGCTCGTTCTCGACTTGTTTAGATGGCAACTATAATTTTCCGATCTAATTTTATTTCGCCGTTTCACGTGTACGGTGAAACTTGGCATAACAAAAACAAACAAAAACATAAAAACCATTAAGTTGTTACTTTTTTTTACTAAAACAGTTTTAAGTTTAAAAAATATTATGTTGTTTATAAGTGTTGTGAAGTAGTCCAACAGTAAAAAGAAGTCGAGGTTGGGTTAAGATAACAAGTGTATTAACATAAAAGGTACAAAGGTAAGGAAACTGACTGGCACTCGGCTAGACAGTTACAATACTGTCCTTTTCTCAATGGTGATTGTCTACTCGCACTATTTATAGTGAGAACCGGTGTAGTTTCTTTTCTGTTAGAACGGCCGATATAACAATAAGTATTGTAGAAATCTATTTTACTCTGAATGATTTACGTGACTAAACTAGGAATTCACCTCAAATAAGAACAGAAAAGCCAACATGACTGTTTTTTTACAACTTGTTTATTACAGAATTTATTACGAAGTGAATGAAAAGTTTAAGTAAAAAGCTGATAATTTCAACATAAAATTAAATTTTATTGGTTTGCATTTTAAGTGAAAACAGTTTTAATTTCAGACTATGTATACTTATAATTTTTCAGAAAAAAATGTTTAGCTCTTACAGAGGAGATGATTCCTGGGAGGACATTCTTATGACAACAGAACTGACACCACACTACCCTCCCTATTAAAAGATATTCCGAATAAATCCATTTTTTTTTATTTATTTAAAAGATAAAGAGAGGGAGATAGATAGATAGGTAGATAGGCAGACAGACAGAGCGGGCATTAGTCGATCTAATCACATTATTCGCTTTCTCCATCTCCATCGGGGTTTGGGGGCGAGCACCGATTTCTGCGCCTAGAGATATGACAGGAAAGGGACCACAATATCATTGTAGGGAAATAAATTCCGATTCCAAACTTCCGTTTCTTCGCTGAGGTAATTATGACCCAACAGCTGTCAATCATTCCTTGTTGTTCTGAATGTTATTCTCGAATGAAAGCCTTTATTATCTAACACAAATCACACATATCCCAAATTAAATATAATGAAAGGAAATACAATACAACAACATATTTTATGTGTGCGTATCCGTAACTAATAATAATAATAACTATCTCTACGTAATTGTCTTATCTGTGTTTGACCTTTGAAAAAAAAACCCTCACAAATATAAATAGAAACCTGTGATTGGACGACAAAAGCATAGATAGAGTACACATTACTAAGGCAGTAGTGTTTACGATGTCAGTACCCGAGTTCGAATCTCACGTAGGTCTAAAGGATGTTTTGTTAACTGGATACGTGTTTTATGAATTTAAAGAAATTAAAATAGCATAAAAACATAAGAAACATTATATAAATATATTTTTTAAAGTACGTGACGTTTTGTTTATAATCCGCAAAAAATAGGCATGAATAGTATTTAGAATTAGTTCAAATCGAATTAGTTTTACTTAAAAAACATAAGTTCTAATTTATTTAGAAAAAAGAAGAAAACACAGACTAATTTAAAGAAATTAATACTAATTTTACAGTTTCCCTTTCAAGGGGAAGCAACTCTACGTGACTCCCATCTCCGTAGTTACGAGTTATTTCCCTTACATCTGGCTTACATAAAATTGTATTTGCGCATGTATATGATAATAATTAAATAAATATATTAGATTTAAATTTAAATAGAAACACAAACTAATAATAATAGACTTATTACTGGTAAATATTATTACAATAATTAAATAATGTCAAACATATATACCAGCTCATACTTCGAAAATAAATTATTTATTTTCTGCGAGAATAACTAACTATTTTTTTTTTGCGAATGCCATGCATCAGATAGCCATTAACTTCCGGCTTCCTGGCAAAACCCACCCCAACCGAGGATTATTTTTTAATTATTTTCTTATTTTTTATTTTTTAACATATTTCCCCCCAAACAAGGCAGGACGCCACTGTAGACGTAACGTGTTACTGAGAATTGGGGTGTTGGTTTTGGGTGTCACCCCAAGTTGGGAGCAGTGTAGCGAGATGTCTGTTCACATTAGTTTTAAACCTCTGCATGTCGGTACTGTCGGGGAAAGAGAGAACAGCGAGGGAGTTCTAGAGTCAAGCAGCACGAGGAAAGAAGCTGAAGATAGGTTAATTTCGAAAATTTAAAGAATATCACACCACTGATACCACTGATACCATCCTGGTTCAACGCATCACGTTGGTATATGAATAATTTATAATAAAAAATTATTGAAATTTTTCAATATTGTCATGTTTTTCTGTTTATCTTTCTCGCATCCAACGGTGTTTTTCTACCAAAACTGCATTGTCATAATCTTCAAATACAGCTTCTTACACACTACGCACAATGCTCCAAGCAAACTACAACATCCTACTTATAAGGTTCTAATGTTTTTGCCAATAAAAACAATACATAAATACATTCATGATATTTGCTTACTATCACATGAAAATACTAAATAGCGTATTTTTCCACGAAATTTCACAAATATTTTTCTTCGTACTAACTATAAAGCAATAGAAACTAGATAAAGATGAACATTGATATACGCACGTACCGTACTAGCGCCGCCCAGATGTTGGATAATGGCCCTGTCGGAACGGACGCATCTTGAGGTGGGCGTAGCTGTTATAAATCGTTGGTTTGGCTTGCGCGATTTAGTGCGGGTGGACCCGTACAGTCGAGTGCAGAGTAGGACTGTTCTCACAGTCGGAGCTCACAGACGTGACAGGGTCACCGCGTTGACGAAACCTCAGATCAAGGGTCAATGTGCACTTGCGCATAGAGGCTCTGTGACGTCACGATCTTTTGCGTGGGAAGCAGAGTTTTTGCTAGTCTGGGTTTTGGAGGCGAGCCTATCGAACGTGTTAAAATGGAATAAGCGGAAGACCTAAAAAGCTCAACTCAGGGAATCAACCGGTGTCTACATATATCTTGTTTTCATGACACCGGTTGATTCCCTGAGTTTTGAATTATTCTTCCTTTAGACTCCCTTTTTACTTTTTATTCTTTTCTTTTCTTTCCCGTTACATTTTTTTTATACACATTTACATATCTTCCCTTTCTACACAAACCCTACCACTATATATATTTCTCATAATTTATAGACTTTCTCGTCTTTTGTGATTTTTTGCATTTTTTTGGTTCGCTCTTGACACAGCCCATTTGGGCGAAACGTTGAGCTTTTTAGGTCTTCCGCTTATTCCATTTTAGTTTCATATATATATATATATATATATATATATATATATATATATATATATATATATATATATATATATATATATATATATATGTTATCTGGGATAGTTCACATAGCGAGACCACTTTAGAATTATCAGCTGTTTTATATATATGGATATAAACATGTTTTTACCAGTGTGTCTATTATTTGGAGAGTTTCAAGTGGTTTGCCTCCTCAGAATGAACCACTGTTTTCAAGTAACCATCATTTTTTCTAAAGAGGCTAGCCGATTTCTGTGGTTGTCTATTCTCTTAACTAAACATTTTCCCATTGCAGGCCTGCCGTTTGTAAGATTCATCTATGCACTCACCTCTAAACATGCAACAATGTGCATGTTAACATAGTAATCAATTACTTTATAGTTTATACTCGTTTTCCATGAATAAAGTAGGAACATTTATTAAAAAACATCGTTATAAGTAGCAATTATTTTAAAAGCCAAATACTCTGTTTTCTGGAAAAAAAATGACATTTAGAAATTTTTTAATAACATTCTAATTGCCAGCGTGGATCCATGTACATTTATTCGAAACATTTTGGTGAATTCAGCACTTGCTAAATACCGACCCTTTTATTTATAGAAATCCATTTTTTTCTATTTTAGTACATTCCAAAAGACGCGACCGTCGTCTATATCCTACTGACATAGGGCACATGTTGGTCCATGTTCGAGAACAGAATTTTACTTTCGAACGATTTGTTTGATTTTTATATATTATCCACATCACTATTTGAATTAAGGGTTGGGTGAGATTTAGAGGAATGGGAAGATGAGTTCAAGTTATGTGCATTCTTCCTGCAGCTCAGATCACCGTGTTTCAATATTTAGTAAGATACATATCTTTCGTTGCGCCATATAATAATTCCGAAATACATTTTTTCTTTCACCAAATAATACTATAACAAATATACTATTTTTCTAATAATTACATAAATAATTATTTCACTGGTAATGTGAATGCCATTTTTATGAAATTGTTTGCATTCTTTTCATTTTCTGTTCACCTGTTTTCTCATAGATGTCACTATTTTTAATTTGCTTCACGTTTCTACCTAAAGTATATATTTATAGTCGCTTTAACTTAGCAATAGATACAAATGTTCAATTTTAGATTCAATACACCATTTATTCACAGTGATCTTTGTTCAAGAAAATAAACAATTTTATTTTCATTTTGTCTTTTTCTAACTGAAATTTCAAAGAATCAATTACATATCTAGACAGTCAGCAGGTAAGGTTTATATGAGAGTTTTGGTTAGGCTGTACAAAATGAAGAATAAACACCACTCTAGAACGCATCGCGGAATGATGGACACTAACTTTGTGAGTTTATGTGAAGGCGGAAATATAAAGGAAACGATCTTTTTATGCAAATACCCAATGACGTGAATGGATTCAATACTCTTGAGTAAGTAATGGAACTTTTTTACACCGCAATCAGCATTTTTACAATTTTTGATGGCGGGGGTATTTTTTGGTAGCGGGGGTATATTTTTCCACAAAAAGTGACACTTTTAGTAGTTATAAAAATAGCCTTGATCGGTCCCGTGAACATTTTCCGGTGAGGAGGTCTCTGACGATCGGCGATAAACTAATCCCCATTCTGGAAAGAGGAGATAATGTCTGGGAGAATAGCCTTACGGGACAGATTTAAACGATACCAATTTCTGATATAAGCTTAAGGGGCACAAAACACATTTCTCATTGTGTTTATTGTTTCGAAGCACGTTTCTTGTGGCAGCCGGTGATTGTTAAGTTATTGTTTCTTTTTTTTAATCTCAGACCGGTGTCTTTTATAACCACGCCCACTTTTTATTTTGTGAGGCATGAATAGGAATAATGAAATATATGGGACGATAAAAAAAATCGTGTGAGTACATGTAACAACAAATATAAGAAGTAAAAAAAAAGTTTTTGCTTATTTTTCGTTCACGAAATGACAAGCCAATGCGATATTGGGATCTAAAACTAACGAGCCAATCAGAATTGAGCTTTCAAAAAAAAAAACACATTTTTTTCTTCTTTTTTAATCTTTCTCTCCAGACACCCCCCGCACTCTAGACCAATACATAAGATACGTGGTGCCACAAACGACAACCCTCTTCCAATAAAAAAAACATACACACACACCTACATCTAACATACGCACACATTTATAAGGTATGTATGCATTTTCTTTTATTAATTTTTTATCTATAAAACTTTTTACCATAAGGGACATATAAAGCTTCGACTTCTTAGTAATTTACATTTAATCGAAGAACACTCGTGAGATATACACGCCGCGAATAATAACGCCGATGAACTGGATAAGTTTATTTAAAGAAGCAAACAGAAATAGTAATAAAAAAGTACAAATATAAAATAGGCATGTATGAACCAGACAGTACTGAAACACATCATATAATGAATTACTATCGTATTTCCGGTTAAATTGCAAATGCTAATTATTCTCACGATGTTCGCTCTTTTTTTAACTTTATAAATTAATTAATAATAATAAAAAAACAAAAAGTTACTAAAAATAATGTGTACTCACTTAACACGAAAATAAACTTATTCATGCGAGATATAAGCGTTAGAAATCGAATATAAACGATTGATTTCAAGAGAAAGAAAACACGATATAACACAGGGAGTAGAGAAGATATCTAATGCAATAAATTGATGAACGCAACAGATAATAATAAGATAAACAATACTCCAATTTGAAAATAAATAACTGAACACGCTTTACAGGGAGATACGTCACACATAACAGCAGATATACGCAAATATATTCAGGCATATACGTTTGAACACTCTAAATAAGAGAAGGAAAACATTCAAAGAAAGAAAAGAAAAAAACCTTTGTTAGTTCTTTCTTTCATTGATTCGCTTTTTGTCCTTTTTTATGCGTTTATTTTATTTTCTTACTCATACTCTGTGTCGGACTTTCGCCATTAACAGCAACAAGTTCCATCGCGACTACAACGGCAGCTACTGCTACTTCTACCGTTGCTGAAATTTATCAATGTTTCTATCAATGTCTAACTATACTTTTTATAACGGCTACTGCTGACAATCGTCCGTCCAGAACGAGCAAATCATTTGAAGAAATACCAAGTTCCAAAAGTTTGCATATACTTAAAGCATAAACAAAAAGTCACATCCATATTAATTTAGAACACATACACTTATCTCTCTCTCTCTCTCTCTCTCTATATATATATATATATATATATATATATATACATCTATGTATAAATCAATCCATAGATATACACACTAAGTTGCGTGTCTGTTGTAAAAAAAATGACGTGAATCTGTTCTCTGACATAATGATGTGGTATTGAACTACATAAAAATACTTAATATAACATAGCTCTAGCTTTAAACTATTGAGCTATTATAAGTACTTTGTGTTACAAAAATTTTAAAATACACATATACATATATACATATACATATATATATTATACATGTGCATATTTATTTTCCCATAAATACTGACATCGATTTAAATAAGAGATAGCACACGAGGATGTATGCACCTATTGTTGTATAGATATAGATATAGATATATAAATCTTAAGAGAAAGGGAGAACAGAAGATAAATACATGGATTCAAACTTTGATATATGCCTTATTATATATATATCAACCACACGTGATTTTTCCCGATAAAAGTTGAGACTTGGACGAGAGTTGTCGGCCCTTGTTCTCTCTCTCTCTCTCCTTTTTCTATCTGACTTCGTTTTATTATCCGAAAAGCCGCAAGGTAAGTTAACTTTCATATTGTTTTACGATTTGTCTTTGTTATTTTTGTTAATGGTTTAAACGTTTTTTTTCTTCTACTCATAATTCTTCTTCTTCTTCTTCTTCTTCTTTTTCTTCTTTTTTTTACCCACAAACTTTCCTTCTTTTTCATCTCTTTCTACAATTTTTCCTTCGTTCAGTCTCTCTTCCTTCTTTTTCTTCTTTTTTTTCTCATAAATCGTTTTCTTTTTCTTCCTTCTTATTATGCAACGTTTCATTCCCTTTCTGTCTTCTACTTTTTCCTTAACATTTTTTCTCCTTTTTGTTGTTATTGTTGTTGTTTTTTCTTATTTTACTCTTAGTCTTTTTTCTCACACGAAGTTTCCTTTCTACAAGTTTGCCTTCCTTCATTCTCCTCTTTCTTCTTCTTCTCTTTCTTCTTCTTCTTCTTTTTTGTGCTCTTCTTTGTATTCTTCTTCTTCTTCTTCTTCGTCTCCTTTTTCTTCTTCTTCAATGCTTTCTGTTTGATATTTTTAACGCTTTCCCTTCTTTTTCTATAACTTTTCTTCCTTTGTTCCCGGTTTCATTCTTTCTCTTTTTTCCTCGACATTTCCGTCTTCTTCTTCTTCTTCTTCTTCTTCTTCTTCTTCTTCTTCTTCTTCTTCTTCTTCTCACACGAAGTTCCCTTTTTCTTCGCCATCTCTTTCGACACCTTTCCCTTTCATAAATTTTACTCTTTTTCTTCTAAAACACTTTCTTCCTCGTCGTCTTCATCTTTTTTCTTTAACGTTGTCTTCCTCCTTCTTTGTAATCCTTTTTCTAAAACATTTCTTTCTTTCCTACCTTCCTCCTCCATCTTTTTTCTTTTTCATAAACATTTCATAAACATTTCGTTCGTTCGTTCGTTCGTTCGTTCTTCTTCTTCTTCTTCTTCTTCTTCTTCTTCTTCTTCTTCTTCTTCTTTTCAGCAACGTTCTATCATTCTTTTTCTTGCTAAAATAATTCGTCCCAGCAAAGTCTTATAAATCTGACAAACTTTGACCCGCTAAAACAAATTATTATTACTTGAAAATACATCAACACGCTAAAAAATGGATACGGTGAAAAGTGCGTCAAAATAGAGTAAACACAACTAAAGTTATGCGTTTTGAACATTTTGTAGACTCAAATCTCCACTACGTTAACAGCCCCTTCAGTCATAGATGAAAGTAGCAACGTGTGTTCAATGAATCGATTGCAATGAATCATTTACAATCTGTTGGATGTATTTCGGTATTAAATGACCCAACACGACTTTACCTACCACAAATGAGTGTGAATAAAATGCTGCTCAAGTCTGCTACAAAAAAGATGGATCCCTTTACCGTGTTAGAAAACTTCTCACATTTGCCAGTATCTTATCGCTAAATATAAGCAAGAAGAATACCTGTCCCAGGACGGGTAAGATAAGTTCCTCGAACATAACTATTTTGCACCACTTTTATGCCCCTTACAGTGATTAAAATCAAGATATAATGCTACTAAACCTTGTCTATAATTTTTTTATTCCAATTTTGATCAAATCTATCACATGATTTTGATTCGAGAAATGTCTAAAATTTAAAGCTTAAGTTTAAGGGGTCTTAAGAGGTAATTTACATTCAGTGAACCTTGCTAAATTAGTGTCTAATGACTATGGATTGAATCCGACGAAAATCTGAAATATTTCAATTTTCAAATAGGAGGTTGTTTCCATAGTATGGCCCCTAAAAACCCTTAAAATACTCAAAATAAACTGAAATTTGGGGGATATTTATTAATTAATTGCTTAGACATACTGTTAAAATTTCAAAAAAATCAAAGATATTTTCAAGAAGGGGTTGCAACCCATTTCACCCCCTTTGTATTAAACTAAAGCGAACTAAATGTAATCCATATTTAAGTCGTTTACGCCTAGACGCTGTGTTTCAAAATTCATAATGATCAGTTAATTAGTTCAAGAGTGAAGCTTGGACATACAAATATATAAACATATAAACATACCTAACGTTATATAGATAGAGATGTCATATCTGTCTGTGTGTTCGCTATAGAAAGAAAGGTTAGAGAATCTACATAAAAACGAAAAGTGTATTCATATGTAAAACTTTCAGCGGAAAGTAATGGAAGTGGTTCCCAATCTCTAGGTGCCCTCCGAAGGGAGCTAGAGGGCCGAATCACCCTTAAAACTTCAAATATATGCTATTTAAATAAAATTTAAATGATGTGTATAAAATTCTCCAAGGAAGACAATGGAAGTAGACCCGAATCTCTACTTGTCTCTGTGTGTGCTGGATCTCTGATTGCCGCACTAAGGGAACTTCTAGAAGAGTAGAAAGTGGACCTTGGCTTTACTTTCGCCAGCGTCGCAACTCCTGCTCTCTTATTTTGTCTTTTAGTCCTGCGATGTTTCTGACAAAGGGGGAATAATTACTGTTTTCTTGATCATAATCTATCCATCTAACACTTATCGTTGACTATGTTTTTAACTTTAAACTAGTATTTTTTTAGATCCTGACATTAAGTGGCTTCATGCCTTGTCAAATTTAAGTTTCTTCCAACTATATAAGACGGTGTAATGGGTGTGGCGGCAGTAAATTAAAAGGAAGTAATATGGTGTTATGAGCATAGTGAACAAGGACATATAAGTTTTCCTAATTCAATCCCGAGCAACGTCGGGTCTTCCTGCTACTATCTCTACAAAGTCACATGTTTCTTCGTATGTGTGTGTAGTATTATTGTCACATCTGGAGTGGTGCACCAAACATTAGCTTTTTCCCCCTTTGGACAGGCTGCAAAAAAGTTTAAAACATAATATGTTCCACACTGTCTGCTAAGCTCCAGCCCCTGTCCCATCGCCGCAGTGTTGCATCCCTACGCTTGTTTTACAAGTACTACCACGGCGTGTGTTCCGATGAAATCACTGCACTTGTATCCCCATAACAAAAATACCCCCGACCCACCCAGCTAGCAGCAAAATCCGACCCCTTTATTGTAGAGGTACCCAGATACAAGAAAACTTTCCATTTTAATAGCTTCTTTAATCAGCCCGCTGGCTTTTGGAATTCCATGTGTGCTCTCTGTGTCCCCAACAGTATTAACATGCGGAAATTTAAATGTCATGTGAACAAACATCTTCTGATCAACTACCAACCCAAATTGCCTCTAATAAAACTGGCCCCTATCACAGTAGCCCCTTACACTTCAGTGGCTATATGGCTTGTTTGGGGCGAATGCTGGGACCTTGGGGAGGCTTATTGCCACCCAAATCCCAGAGAAGACCAATTGTCCTTACCAGCGAGAAATCAATGGTAAGAGGCTGTTGCGATACCGCATCGTTATCGGAAAGGGGTAAAGGATACTAGAAATATGGGGAGGCTTGTTGTCACTCAGACTCCAGGAAATACCACTGTCGGTGAGCAATCACTGACAATGATCTGTGTGAGAACACCTAGTGAGTACAAATAATAATAATAATAATAATTATTATAATGATGGTAATAATATTTATAATAATTGTAATAATAATAATAATAATAATAATAATAATAATAATAATAATAATAATAATAATAATGTCGCTTTACACATTTCGCTAGTAAAATAATGTAAATAATAATCTAAATAAAAATGACATGAATTATAATAATATAAATAAAATAGTAACATGAGTTAAAAAATAATCAAAGTAATATAATTTATAATAATAATAATAATCATAATAATCATAATAATCATGATAATAATAATAATAATAATAATAATAATAATAATATAAGTTAGATGATAATAATAATATGAATGAAAATAATAATATAAATAAAATAATAACATTAGTTATAAATCATAATAGTATAAATAAAAATAAAAATATAAATAAAAAAATAATAATATAAATAATAATTGTTAAAAAATAGAAAAGATAAAAATTAAAATGATAATATGAATAAAATAATAATAATAATTATAGTTATTAAAATAATCATATGATTCAAAATGATAATATAAAAAATAATAATAATGATAATAATGTTAGTTAAAAATGATAATAATATAAAACAATAAATAATATTAGTTAAAAATGATAATAATATAAATAAAAATAATAATATAAATAAAAAAATAATATACATAAAATATAAATAATATTAATTAACAAATGCTAACAATATTAATAAAATAATTATATAAATAGAATAATAATAATAATAATAATAATAATAATAATAATAATAATAATAATAATAATAAATAAATAAAAATGGTACCAGCCTAGGCTGACACCACACACAATATTTGCATAGGGTCAAGGAGGATGAGAAGACCGAGGAGGGACAGCACAAACCAGACCTCCACTGGAAGTGCAGAGACTGCTAGGACCTTGGGGAGGCTTATTGCCACCCAAATCCCAGAGAAGACCAATGCTCCTTACCAGTGAGAAATCAATGGTAAACGGCTGTTGTGATACTGTAAGTTTATTTGCGGTAGCTATCGAAAAGAAGTGGATAATACTGGAAATCTGGGGAGACTTGTTATCACTCAGACTCAAGGGAATACCACCGGTTGTCGGTAAGAAATCACTGCTGACCTGTGTGAGAACTCCTAGTGAGTAAATAATCATAATAATGTAACAGTAGTTAAAGTAGTAGTAATAATAATAGTGGAAACAATAATAATAATAATAATAATAATAATAATAATAATAATAATAATAATAATAATAATAATAATTATAATGATAATAATTAATTATAATAGGGTCGATAGTAATAATTAAAACAACAATAATAATAGATACTACAGGTGTTTACGTGTAGGATCTACACTTATTCAGAATATTTCAATGCTAAACAGCAAATTACTGGTCCGTCACGTGTTAGCACCTAACTAAAATTAGTAGTGATGGATTAACTAAAATTCTTATAATTTCAAGGTATTTATTAGTATTGTTTAATATATATTTAATTCGGGTCATCAAAACTATCTGATGATGACGTTAAACATTGTGGGGTTTAGTTCTATTTAAATGTTTAGATAAAGTGTACAGTATAATTATAAATATGAACAAGTCTTTCGTAGCGTTACTTCATATATATATATATATATATATATATATATATATATATATATATATATATATATATATATATATATATATATAATATTGTGTGTATTTAGGCAACATTTTCTGATTTATAAAAACATTTTTTAAAATAATAGAATTCGTCTGTTTAATTATACCTTTTTTATTATTTCAATTTTTCTGATAGTCTTTTTCGTATTAAAAAAAAATAAAATAAATGTTTCACAGGTTTCACGAACGTTTTCGATTCTTCGTCGAATCATTCTCAGGTATCAAAAGCAAATGAACAAAAAAGTTGGAGAAAGAAGAGCATTTTAAAAAGACGGCGGAGAAACGCGCAGAGAACTTTTTCTGCATTGTTCCAGGAAGTTGGCGATTTAAATTCAGCAACGCTGGATGGTATCACTGAACAAAATCGCATTATGTTAAGCATTTTAAAATGTTACCACTGGTTTCATATGTGATGTTGTTACTTTTAGGTTATTGTGTTTTAATGTAGATAGCTTCGAGTATTTGTAATTTTTAAAAATTGTTTTCGGAATGTATAATTTTAGTGTTATTAATTAGAATTTGTCTTAAATAAGAGGGAGAGCAGTTATGTTTTTGTAGATGTTGGTAAATTGAGCTAGAGTTTACAAGATGCATGGTAAGGCGGCGGGATAAGGTAGTGCTTGTAAAACCAATGTAGCTATTAACTTTATTATTATTATGGAAGTTAAAAACACAAGAATTACAAATTAACAACATTACATGTGAAACCAGTAATAACATTTTGAATTAAATAATTGCCGCCGAGTAGAGCAAGGAGCACCTGTGGAGATATGGGAGTGAACTGGGGTTTCATGAGTGAACATTTGGAGAGTCAGCGGACTGTGACCTATATTTGACCAACACGAAATTTGATCGCATTTTTTAAATCCTTTTCTTAACACCCGGTTCACTGCTGCTTATTTTTTCAATGCAAAATTCTCAATTTTTACTTTTGTTTATTCAGTTTTTGAAGAGATGTTGCAGCATAAAAATGTTGGTTGATTAACGTAAGACTATAACATTGTTTACGTAATTATATATATATATATATATATATATATATATATATATATATATATATATATATATATATATATATTCAATGCAACTTTAATTCCTATATAATTTTATTGCTAGCTACCATATCGCAGAATAGTTCTTGGGTGTAGTGTTTGGATAGTATTATTATTTACTCACTAGGAGTTATCACACTGGTCATCGTCAGTGGTCACCCACTGCCGACAACCTGTGGTATTCCCTGGAGTCCGAGTGACAACAAGTCTCCTCAGGCCTCCAGTATGCTCCACCTCTTTTCGTTCATCACCGCTGATGACCTTGCGGTAATCGCAACAGCCACCTACCAGCGATTTCCCGCTGATAAGGGCCATTGGTCCCCTCTGGGGCCCGAGTGGCAACAAGCCTTCCCAAGGTCCCAGAGCTGTCCGCGCTCTTCCAGTGGAGGTCTGGTTTGCGCTTTCCCTCCTCGACCCTCTGTCCATAATTTTGTGGCGTCAGCCTATGCTTGCGCCTCTCTCGTGCGGTTGTATTTTCCCCGGTTCTGCTGTCATGTGCTTCCATGTGTTTGTTCTCCATTCGTTGCTTATGTGGGTTGGTTTCCGCATTCGAGGACATTTCTCAGGATTGTAGCTGTTTTGATCATTACTGTCCTTTGTATGGTCTCAGTTATCCCTTTGATTCCTATTTCTCCCAGTCTTTTCTCCATGTTTTTGGGGACTGTTCCTAGTGCTCCTATGATTATTGGTGTTATACTGACTTTCTTCATGTTCCATATTCCTTTCAATTCTCTGGCAAGTTCAGTATATTTGCTTCTCTTTTCCGTCTCTTTGATCTTCACTCTGTGGGCTGCTAGGACGGCAAAGTCCACGATTTTGCAGGATTTTTCTTTCTTGTATTATTATTATTATTATTATTATTATTATTATCATTATTATTATTATTATTATTATTATTATTATTATTATTATTATTGTTATGATTATTATTATTATTATTATTGTTGTTATTATTAATGTTATTTGACATGCAAATTACCATATCACACGGTAGTCTCAAAGGTAATATATTATCATTATTATATTATTATTATTTATTTATGTAAATATTAGTGAAATTTAAGCTGAATTATTTCTACACTTGATTATTGGGGGAATGGTCGTTTGATCAGTACCATTGGAGAACCATGAATATTATAACTGTCTTGTATTTAAATCTCCGAAACAGTTACATGGTAAACAGCTGATGATCTCCGTGTTAATATTTCACGCTTGAGTTAAGGTCACTATCAGTATATGAAAGCTCTGATTGATATAACTTATTAATTATTGAGCTTATTTTTAACTGCAATATTAATGCATACGCTCACATATGGGTTGAGCACTCTGGTGAATGAATCAATAATTCACACTTAGTATTAGGCAACGTTCCTCTGTAAACATAATTGAATACTTCACGTTATCAGTATCGTACATAAATACAAAATAAAAATAAATGAAAAGCATCATTTATGATGCAATACAATTTCTCCCACTGAAACTAGCAGGTCCGTAATTCAGTTGGTAGAGCGCATGACGTCATTCACTGGGGTTTCGGTTTCAAATCTCGCTACGTCTAATAATACTGATGAGTTTTTATTTACCCTCTCTCCAGGAGGTTAGGTACAAGGCCAGTTTTATCTTACTCCCACAAGTAAGATGTGACCCAAGGTCGGGTCGGGAAAGTAGGGGTTTGAAAAGCCAGCGCCCGAGGAAGTGAGCACTCTGGCCATTAAAAATTGCCTAAACAAATAAATAAACAATAGAAAAAACTGATTCAAGTGACGATATCTTTATTATCTAGCAAAAACATTCATTGAAACAGATATTTTTCTGATTTTCTCTGATTAATCATTGTCCTAGATGATTCAAGATTTCGTTGAAAACCTTGCTGTCGGGATATTTGAAGAAATGGCTGTTAAAATAAATATCTGCTGGAAATAAAATTATAGTCGTTGGAATCTGTTTTTCTATTGTCTCTCTCTCTGTTTTCTTTCTCTCTCTCTCTCTCTCTCTATATATATATATATATGTATCTCTCTCTCTCTCTCTCTCTCTCTCTCTCTCTATATATATATATATATATATATCTATGTATCTATCTATATATATATATATATATCTATGTATCTATCTATATATATATATCTATATCTATGTATCTATATATATATATATATATATCTATGTATCTATATATATATATATATATATCTATGTATCTATCTATATATATATATATATATCTATGTATCTATATATATATATATATATGTATACATATATATATATATCTATATATATATATATATATGTATACATATATATATATATCTATTTATCTATATATATATATATGTATACATATATATATATATCTATGTATATATATATATCTATGTATATATATATCTATGTATATATATATATCTATGTATATATATCTCTATGTATATATATCTATGTATATATATCTATATGTATATATATCTATGTATATATATATATATCTATATATATATATCTATACATATGTATATATATATATCTATATATATATATATATATATCTATATATATCTCAATAGGAATATATATCTATATATATCTATATATATATGTATATCTATATATATATCTATATCTATATATATCTATATATATATATCTATATATATGTATATCTATATATATATCATTATATATCTTTATATCTATATATCTATATCTATATATATATCTATGTATATATATATCTTTATATATATATATCTATATCTATGTATATATATATGTATGTATATGTATATATATATATATCTATATGTATACATATATTTATATATATATGTATATATATCTATATATGTATATATGTATATATCTATAGATGTATATCTATATCTATATATGTATATATATCTATATATGTATACCTCTATCTATATATGTATATATATATATCTACATATGTTTATCTCTATCTATATATGTATATTTATATCTATATATGTATATCTATATATGTATATATCTATATATGTATATATATATATATGTTTATCTCTATCTATATATTTATCTATATATTTATCTATATATTTATATTTATATCTATATATATATATATGTATATCTATATCTATATATGTATATTTATATCTATATATGTATATGTATATCTATATATATATCTATATATGTATATCTATAGCTATATATGTATATCTATATCTCTCTATATATGTATATATATCTATATATGTATATCTATATATATCTCTCTATATATGTATATATATATTTGTATATCTATATCTCTCTCTATATTTATATATATATGTATATCTATATCTATATATATATATGTATATATATATATCTATATATGTATATCGATATTTATATATGTATATCGATATCTATATATGTATATCGATATCTATCTATATATATATATATATATATATGCGTATATGTCTATATCTCTCTCTCTTCATATATATATATATATATATATATATATATATATATATATATATTTAACTATATCTATATCTATATCTATATATTTATATGTATATTTATATTTTTATTATACAAAAATGTACAAAAGCGACACTGACATGAAGATGCTTCGATCTGTAGTCATTAAAAACTACGATTTCCTCAGGCAAAGAAGTCTGTCTTATTTGTAGCTGTTCGTATTGAATTAAACAAACTTTAATGCCTAATGATTGAAACATCGTCATATCAGTATCGCTTTTGTACATGTCTGTATGAATAAAAATATCAATATAAATAGCTCTATCTACTATTGAGCACTATTATATAAGCCTGGTTTAAATTCTCCCGATTCTGTACCCTGTAAATATTCGCTTACATATGGAGAGAAAAACACACAATATATATATGCATGCAAGATTAATAATATAATACAAGTAATCAAATATATATCCCACGAGAATTTCCTTCAAGAGAAACAACCCCCCACCTATAATAATAAAGAAGGAGTCTTTTCTTCCGTATTTCTAGTGGTAGTGGTACTAACACTTATATAGGGTTTCAAAGGGGTGTCAATCATTTGGATATTCACTAAATCTGCACATTGCAGACTTTGAATTTGTATAAGCCGACACACACACCCACCCACTCACACAAATATATATATATATATATATATATATATATATATATATATATATTTAAATTCCCGAAACAGTTTTTCATGGTAAACAACTGATGATCCCTTAAAATAGTGTTAGAAACAAACTAATATAATAACTGTAAAAAATAAATTGACTTACATGAGTGATTTTCCACTGAAAAACTTGGGACTATAACAATTTTTTTTTTTTTTAATATAGTTTTAATAGTTGAGAAACTTCCGAGACTATATATATATATATATATATATATATATATATATATATATATATATATATATATATATATATATATATATGTGTGTGTGTGTGTAGTCTTGAAAGTTGTCATACCTTTTACACTATATGGAAGAAAACCAACAAAATCATACTTATAGTCCCATTTACTTCGTTGGGAAATTCCTTTTCTTGTAAGTCAATCAAATATTTGCAATCACTTTATTAGTTAACTTCCAAGAATTTAGACTAGACATAATGTTTCTGTAGAGATCATTAGTTGTTTACCATGTAAACTGTTTCGGCAGTTTAAAAATAAAACATTTTTCTCATGGCTCCCCAGCAGTGTTGATCAGACACAACTTCCCTTAGTAAATAAATACAAAAACGTAGTTTTCATACTATATCAGATCTAATTTTATATGTCTTGGTATTACCAGGGAAAATGTCGAACGGAAGAAATCCCTGCCCCAACCCTTAACTCCACATCACACATCTTTATCATTATTTTTTACTTTGTGTAATGATATATGTTGAAGTTACAAATAAAAGCTCGGATGTTTTTTAATGCCTGGCCCCAAAGCAAACCCTAAGAAATTTCAGCGTATTAAATTCTGATTTCGTTAGAATTAACTCTAATTTGTGACGCTATTAGTTATTAATCGTATTCTTGTTATTATTATTTTCACATATACCATCAAAAACCCTGTATTTTCTGAGTTGTATCTTCGCACGTCTTTTAGTCTTGAACTATCGATGTATTTAACTTTGATAATGTAGAAAATGAAATTCTAATTAAATAAACCACACTCGCGGATTAAATAAATATACTGTGTTTTCCTCATTTAATTGCCCAAATTGCATTTTTTTATAATTTCAAGTGGAAAAAAAAACGTGCGTCGTTTACTGACAAACATGGTTTTCTTTATTCAGAATGTTTCTTGACACTTTTTTACATGGAAATCGCTCCAGACAAGGCATGAATCCATTTAGTGAAAGGAGCTGACAAGAACGAAATATGATCATCGCAAAGACAAAACATGCTTATTGACCTTTATCTTAAAAAATACCACGGCTATAGGTAGGAGGAAAACAGTCAGCAGGAACAGAGTTCCACAAGCCTGCAGTTCTTTAGAAATAAGCTACTGGAATAGGAAGCTGTATTACAATGATGCACAAAACTACGAATTTGTGAAGGCCGCTTGACCAACGAGTCAAACGAGGTGGAACAAAAGAAGCAGGGAATAGATCACACAATTCTGAAGAACATATTCCATAATAGTATTTATAGAAAAGACTGAGACTAGCAACATCATATCTGTGAGCGAGTCGGCACAGAGAAAACGAAAGGTGCGGCCAATCAAATTACAGATACGTTTCTGCATTTAAAAAGTATACATCACATTTTATCAATTTAAAAATTTATTTCTAGCCGTGGCATAGAAATCTTTGGCGTTTGAAATGTTTTTTTTTTGTGAAATTCATTCTTCGTTACTTTTTATTCGTGAATGTAGCTAAATCGTTTCTGTACATATTGTATATTTCTATTTTGAAATAATCAAATATTCTGTATTGATTTTTATTTAAAGTTGTTTGACTTTAATTAGTCACAAGCAGCTCTCATAACAACACAAATTGGTCTGCATAGGCTTAAAGGATTTTTAGTCTGATATGCCTGGTCTAAGCTTTTTCTTACCTTAATCCAGAAAATACCGACAATGGCCGCCATTATCTTTATTTTCGGTAGTCTTGCCTGTTCTTTCCAAATAGAAAACACATAAGCGACACAATATTAGCTTTTAGACTTCGATTTTATAAACAAAAGTTTTCTATAAGATAAAAAATGCCACTCTTCTCCCCAAATAGACAAACATTTCAACCAAACAGAAGATATACTATATAAAATCAAGTGAATGTTAATAAACACTAAATTCAACGTCGACATATGCACGCAGATGATTGACGGGGGGTGATTAGTCTAATAACCCCCCCATCAATCATAAAACACATCCCGAATTCTATTGAACGTAGGCTTATCAACAATTCTAGCAACGAAAGTGTTTTTAAAAAATCAATTAACATTTACAATACAGCTCTAAAAAATAGTGGTTACCATAATACCGAAATTAAATATAAAACACAGGACACGAATAATTACAACAAAATTAAAAATAAAAGAAAAAGAAATATAATCTACTATACCCCGCCCTATAACCAGATTCTAAAAACTAAACTGGGAAAACAATTCTTAAATCTGATTGAAAAACACGTAACCAATCCCCTGCACCAAATTTTCAATAAAAATAACCGTAAACTATCCTACAGCTGCTGCAAAAACCTAGAAATGATAAATAAGGCACACAATAACAAAATACTAAATAAGAACAACAGAGAGGTAACAAATAACAAATTACATAAACAAGTTGAAAATATAAAAAAAAACAACACTAAGAAGGACAAAAATATAAACAATACTAATAGAAATAAACAAATAATAACCACTCGAATAGAAATGAAACATTAACAATAAAGAGAAAAGATGTAACTACATAAATCGTACACTTTGTCTACTACAAAATAAATGCCTAACCAAAAGTATTGTATACCAAGCAACACTATTTGCCAAGTAAAGACCAAACGACAAGAAATACTACGTGGGTATGACCTCCCTAGATTTTAATACCAGATATTATGACCACAAAAGCACATTTAAAACAGAGAACGTCGAATTAAAACAGCACTAGCAAACCACTATTGGGAGCTCAAAGAAAATGGACGCTCACCAATAATTGAATAGAAAATAACATACAAGCCAGTACATGTAAATATTTAGACCCCACGTGTAGATTATGCCTGAATGGAGAAATTGAAATTCTAAATTTTAAAGATCCCTGAAATCTATTAAACTGTAGAAGTGAGATAGCAAACAGCTGCTTACATAGAAATAAATTTACCCTAGGCTAGCGATAAATAAATAAAAAATAAACAAATAAGTGAAAAAACAAAACTAAACAAAAACTTAGCAATTTAAAAAATTAAAACCTAAAATAGAAATATAAGGAACACCGTGTTAAAATAAATTCACCCATTATATTGACACAACAAAGGAAACATGATATAGGCAAATCTATAGAAAATAGAACAGGATATAGGAAGTAACACCAACAAGACCTTTGTTCGCGGGAATCTCAACGATTGGCTGAGAGAACAACAAAGAATCTGATTGGTTAACAAGCTGGCCGTGTATATAAAAACACCCGGCAAAAATAATTCCATGCATTTTAGCCTGAAGATTCCCCCCAGGGATGAAACGCGGGAGCCTCTGTGTAGCTTAATTGCCATACATATATTTTCATAGCTTACTATATATATATATATATATATATATATATATATATATATATGTGTGTGTGTGTGTCAGGTTGTATATGAAAAGAAATCAAATAAAGTGCTCGATCATATAAGAGAGCTAATATAATTTATTTAGATACTGTATATTACATATTTCAGCAATGTACCGCGGTTTCATCCAAAAGGGCAGATTTAGGCATCTTTAGTAAATCTCCGTGCCCAGTGGAATCATCGGCAAGCTGAAACGATTGTAGTCACGTTTCAGCTTGCCGATGATTCCACTGGACACGGGGATTTACTAAAGATGCCTAAATCTGCCCTTTTGGATGTAACCGCGGTACATGTCTGAAATATTTAATATACAGTATCTAAATAAATGATATATATATACATATATGTATATATATATACATATATGTATATATATATATATATATATATATATATATATATATATATATTGCGAGATCCAACACGATTTGCTGTTCTTGTTGATCACTCTTCGCCGCTTGCTGTGAAAACTCGCCGACTCGGTATTTACAAAATTAAATTCTTCCTAAATTCCAAGCTAATTTCTGGTGGCCGACTGGGTAGTCTCTTGACTGCGAATCAGTGGCGGTTTGTGATCGGAGTTCGCGCCCGTCGAACGTCGGGAATTAGCTTCCTGCACTGAAGATTGCGTAAGCATGAAATATCGATGTCTGTAGGAATAAATAATTAATATTTATTTATGAATATATATATATATATATATATATATATATATATATATATATATATATATATTATATATATATATATATATATATATACAACCATAGAGGGATGGAGTAGCTGTTTCGATCACAACTGCTCCCTCTCGCCATTCAAAAAATGAGTGAGATTTTCTGCTACGTGTCCTTGGTGAATTTCTGTATGAGGCAATATCCTGACACATAGCCCTTTATTTAATCTTTAAACTTCTAAATAATTTTTTTAATCTATTTCTAACTATCTAGAAAATACTGCATACACCGGATGTATGGAGTATTGTTGCTACATCTGGGCAATATCATTAACAACTAGGCTCTCCATATCATGCAAAGTCCTCCAAAAAGGCTCAAATTAAATAGGTTTCACACTATCAACCAAACTCCAACCCATCGCCGCAATATTGAATCCCTGTGCTTGTTGTACAAGTACTTCAATTGAATGTGCTTCGATGAACTCGAAGCACTGATGCCCCCTCGACGTCAATACCCCAGACCAACACAATAAGCAGCATGCTCCTATCTCTTAACTGGAGATGTTCTCATATGCCGGAATGCTTTCTACTCTAATAATTCTTTCCTTCAGAACTGCTAGATTTTGGAATTCCTCTCTGTCCCCTGCTTCCCTTACTGTACTAACAAACATACATTTAAATGTAATCTGAACAGATATATCGCTGCTCAACTTCTTCCTCGGGATGTCCCTGTATGTATGGTCTCAGTTGAAATGCGCCTTGTTTGGTGTGGAAAAAATACATCCCAACAGCATTTTCACAATCTTCCTACAATATCTTATAGAGCATCAAGTGTTCGCTTACCACACTTTCAAAAAGAATGACTAGTCTATCACCAGAGTTCAGCGTGAGTTCAGTCGCCTATTAGATGTTCGCCGAAATCAGGCCGTCCACACTGATACAATCGTATTTTAGGTTGAAGTACTTCGTGCACGAAGGTCACAAATAAATCGACAACAGAAATACATGATAGGTACTCCTGGAACTCGTCAGATTGTTCGGTAAGGGGTATATTGCATCAATGCTTGTATTTCACCCCTACACATTTCTAAATGGTCAACAGTCTTGATCAGGGGACAATGCACAGTATGTAAGAGCGACATATATATATTTCGAAAGTTATCTTTACCTTTTCGAATCTTTTTCTCATCAACCATAATACTACCTACATTTTGAACACACAGTTTCCCCCTCCTTCCCTAGCCTCTCAAAATCCATGTCACACCTCACCACAACAAAAATCTCAGCCCCCTTTCATCTTTCCCACCCTAAGGCCATTTGACTTATATTCTACCCCCCCCCCATTTCATAGCTGTCTCAGTCTTGTCTACTTTAAATTTTTCATATTTATTTGAATCTTTCCTGACCATTGACTCTCACATCTTGAGTCTCTGGGTTTCATAGTAGCTACGGCTTCTATATCCCTTCATCTCACCACCATGACAAACCAACACTTTTATGTACTTGCATGACATTTCTCTTCAAACTATCATCCTGAGGAAGTCTTACGATGAAGACAAAACGTTGATGAATACATAAACAACTATCTTTTGTTTTTCCTTTTTCATTTCCCATATATATATATATATATATATATATATATATATATATATATATATATATATATATATATATATACTGACGAGTTTTAAGACGACGTAACACGTGTATGTGGATAATTATATTATATATAGAAATATATATATATATATATATATAATGAAAAAGTAAAACCAAAACTATTTATGTATTCGTTAACGTTTCGTCTTCATTTAAAAGACTTTATCAGCATGATTGATTTGCAGAAAATAAATTAAAAACAAGTACTATACTTGGAAATACTTGGTGTGTATGTGACGTGAAAAGAGTGTTTTTATTCTTTTTTAAAATATGTAATGTGTATCTGATATGGAAAGTTTTCATTTATTTTTATATCATTTCACACGACACAGGGTCAATCGAATGAAAAAAATGTGGCATGATTTTGACGTGAAAGGAATGTTCGTTTGTTTGTTTTGTTATTATTATTATTTGTACTCACTAGGAGTTCTCACACTGGTCATCATCAGTGATTGCTCACCGAAAACAACCGGTGGTATTCCCTGGAGTCTGAGTGACAACAAGTCTTCCCAGATTTCCAGTATTCTCGTCCTATTTTTGATAACCACCGCAAATAACCTTGCGGTATTGCAACAGCCGCTTACCATTGATTTATCGCTTGTAAGGACCATTGGTCTTCTCTGGGATTTGGGTGGCAATAAGCCTGCCCAAGGTCCCAGGACTCTCCGCACTCTTCTAGTGAAGGTCTAGTTTGTGCTGTCCCTCCTCGGTCTTCTCATCCTCCTGACCCTCTACAAATATGTTGTATGGTGTGTGCGTAATCCGGCACTTTTTAAATTTATTTATTTATTTATTTATTTTTTTAATTAAAATAAAAAAATATTATTATTATTATTATTATTATTATTATTATTATTATTATTATTATTATTATTATTATTATTTATTTATTAATTTATTTACTTATTTTTTAAATCCAGGTGGGAATGTAATGTAAAATAGCTAACCTGGATCTAAATTCATTCAAATTCTGTTCTGTAAGTATAAGTTTGCCGGTTATAGGAGATAAACTACAGAAACTGTTTTGCTGTAAATTGTTAAGGGGTTGTCTGATGACGAAACGCAACCATACAGACACAACTGATGCGGGACGCTCCAACAGACTCTTTTTGGCCGAACGTAAATAGAAGTTTCGTAGGATAGAAGAGGGGTTGAAGGTACCAAAAGGTAGTATAGTCATCATTTTGCATCAATATTTGTTAATGAGAAAGCTTTGTTCAAATTGGGTGTCGCGTTTGCTCACAGTTGATCACAAAACAACGCGGGATGTCGTTTTTTTTAGCCAGTTTTTGTACTAACTAAAGAGAACTAACTCTGATGTTTCAATCAATGAGTTACTTTCCTTAGGCCGACTTATCCCTCGAGGGATCTATGAAAAGGAGTTTTGTCTTTCTTTGTGTGTGTGTGTGTGTGTGTGTGTGTGCATGTGTGTGTTTATCCAGAGAAAGGAATGGACTGGGCTGAGAGAAATAGGTGTGAGAGGGGAAGGAGGAGGGGGAATAGCGAAATATAGAGAGACGGATAGAGAGATAAAAAATTTAATAGAAATATATTTCACTTTTGCTTCGGGCAACGCCGGGTAGCCCTGCTAGTCAAAAATTAATGTGTTAAAGAAAATGCGAACAGTTTTCTTGTATCAGTTTAAACTTGGTCACAAACACTATTAACAGAACAAGGGATCATCAACGAATGTACACAACAAGGTTGGTTTGCAAAATTGAAATACAAGCATGAATAATCAAGTTAGTGTCCGTCTGCAATTAAAAACGACGACTTGAAGTCGTTAGTCAAAGCAGATCAACGCACCATTGTGTAAACATTTTCTGAAGAGTTATGCGTTAGTCACAGTGTTTCCAACTGAGATTTTAAAAAACCCGCTAGATCAGAACAAAATATCTCTAGAAAATCGCTAGATTTGACCTTTTTTTTAGCCTATATAAAAATATCACGAATATACATGATATTACGTGTCTTTAAACACTTGTAAAAATGTTTAATGTTATTTAAATTTTTATTTGCCACTTTAAAGTTATTTTTAGTTAATTAAAATGTTAAGAAAACAAACAAACAGATGCGCCATGAGGTGAAGTACTGCTGCGACATCTGGGGATATGCCGCTTAGAGCACCCTTTCTTACCTGTACAGATTTAATAACCGATTCGCAATCTAGTGAGTGGTAACCTCTTCTGCTCTCCACAACCTCTTTCTCAGAGCGTTATTTCCGTGGAAAGTACTCGACTGAACTTCAATATTTGGTTGATCTTTGTAAAGGTTTCATTGCAAGAACTTTTCGTACTATCACCAATGCAAAGAACATTCCTTTATTACTCCGCGTGTTTAACATTAAATGAAATTTCCATGACCAGGGTTTCTTTCCAAAGAACTTCCCAACTGGTGAACCTACTACCACAACATTGCTTTCTTCCTCCACGTACCTGACAGCAAATAAAATTTCCATGAACATAGTTTCTTTCCAAGAACTTCCAAACTGGTGAATCTACTACCACAACATTGCTTCCCTGAGGGCTACACTATGACCGTCTTTTAATCTAATATAAATAAACACTTCTAATAAAGACAGTCCTCGTCAGTCATCAAATTTAATTTTAGCTATTCATTATTCTCAACTTTTATATAATATCTATCATCATTGACTCTTATACTCGAATGGCTTTTAGCCTTGATAAGTTGTGACTCATTAGTTCTAAAAAAAAACAATAATATATTTTGCTTACAAGTCATACACGAAAATATGCACACGTGTCGAAACCTCTCTGATATCTGGATATATGAAACAACAGGCTTAATATGTGTACGAACATATTTAATATAACTGGTATGGACGTAGCAACGACTAGCCGCATATTATTTAAAATGGAACCTCGATAGAACTTGTTTCCCGGCGAGAGAACGATTGATTTCATGTCAATGAACTGGCCTGGGCGTAGAAAAGTGAACTGTGGACAAATAAATGTTGTCGCTTCGATGACTAAACTGAAAAGAATTAGTGATAAGGGTTTGGAAAAAAATGTTGCTACCTCGACATTCATTGAGGCTGACAAAAAAAGGAAGAAAAGAGAGAGAGAGCAGACTTCTAAGACACAACTTTTTATATGGGTAACCACGTGGCTAAAACAACCAATGGTTGATTGCCCTGTTGTCACGTGATCTGGAACCCTACACCTAAAATAGAAATATTTATTCAATCCTACTATATAAGAGTCAGATCTGTTCTAAGATGTCGTACTGCTATCACATCTGTGGAGTTGCTACTCAGAGCACTTTTTTTTTCTCTCCTTCAAAACTGACTTCGTAATCTAGTGGGATGATCTTTTTTATTTTCTACATACTCTTACCCACACAAGATACGTCGTTCCTTACTTTATCGGTAATTCCATCGAAAAGTGTTCGACTGAGCTGCACTTTCTAGTTCCTCTTGTCAGGAATTTCACAGCAAGGACTCCTCGTATTACGAACACTGCAGACGACCTTATTTTTTTCTAGGTGTACATGACATCAAACGCGACTTCCATGAACAGAGTTTCTTTCCAAGAAATTCCCATTTGTTGAACACCTCCGATGAATTGGCTACTCTGGTGCCCCCTCGACGTAAATTCACTAGACCAACTCGACAATCAGCTAAATCCCATCTATTCACTGTGGAGATCCCCAGATGCCGGAGAGCTTTCTACTCAAATAGCTTCTTTCCTCGTGCTGCTGGTCTCTGGAACTCACTCCCTGCTCCCTGTTTCCCCGACAGTACTGACATGCAGAAATTTAAAATTAATGTAAACAGACATCTCGCTGCACAAATCCCAGCTACGGTTGACCCCCCCGCAACCTTCTCCCCTTTTCTTTCTTCTCAGTAGCCCCTTACGTGTACAGTGGCGGCCTGCCTTGTTTGGGGTGAACTACGTTAAATAAATAAATAAATATCTTCAAATCTAATGTCAATAAACATGTATCATAAACCGTTCTAAATTAAAGTATCCATCATCATTCATCTGTCAGTCTATCCACCTCAATAACTCTTATCCTCGAGCTGTTTTTCGCCTTGATAAGTAATGACTGATTAGTTAAAACAATAATTTCGTACATAAAACTTAGAAATAGCAAATTATTTAATTCCATTCATTATTTTAAATCCTCTTATAGTATACATCATCATTTAACTCTCAATCTATCCATCTCATTCACTATTATCCTTGAGTAGATCTTAGCCTTGATAAGTGATGACTCATTAGTTATAGCAAATAATAATTTATTTTCGCTTACAAGATATACACGGAAGTATGCACATCTGTCAAAACTTCCTAACATTTGGATATATGAAAGAACGAACTTAATACTATGTGTAGGGATATATAACTTGTATGGACGTAGCAACGACTGACTGCATGTTGTTTAAGAGGAGCCTTAATGTAACGGGTTTACCGGTGAGAGGGTGATTAATTTCATGTTACAGAACTGGGTGAGCTGTGAACAAACGAATTGGATAACTATACCGAAAATGATTAAAGAGATTGGGTTTCAAAAAACATGTTACCACCTCGACCAGTCGAAGATACGTCCTCGAAAATTATCCACCAGAGTCTGGGTAATGCTAGTGTGGCTTTGTTCTCTGTCGGGTAGAGGTATGGTCCTGGATTGTCCTAGGAGGTCCACGATCCCAGGTTTTACCTTCACTCTGAGTAAGTGTTAGTTTATTGTTAATCGCCTGAGGCGCCTCTACCTGTTACATATCCGAGTCGGTGCACGGAAAGGTTGTTGATGAAACAGATGCACCTGGCGATTGTCAGTTGATAATTGTCGGATGACCAAAAAGTTATTTAAAAATAAAATAAAAAAACTCACAACCAGACAAACACCTGCACAGGAAGAGGCAACATATGATCGATTGTCAAAAGATAAGTTTCTTCTGGCAAAAAAAGGATGCACCTGCAAGAATCACTTAAACAGTGATGTCAGAAGAAACAGAGATGTCGGAAAGGTTAAAGATCATATTGCCAGGTGCGGTTGTGCCATGCCAGGAAAAGATGGACAGATTTTGGAAGTGTCAAATAAAGTTCAAGCTGTCATCGAGTGCACTCTCAATGAGGTCGTCCAGGTGGCGACAAAATCGTTATATAATAACAACCGAAAATCAAAAGACAGTCAGTTGACGATCGAACTTCGGAGAGAATCAACCGTCTAGTTCCCTGTGCACAAAGTCTCTCTGACCACCACTCTCATCGTCACCGACAAATAAATATACATATTATATTTTCCTAAGATACCTGTGTTGTCATTTTTATTAAACCCCGCAGAATAAAACATACCGGGGAATGCCGACGGAGTTTCTCGGGTATTTTTTGTAGGTCAGAGTGCGCTTATCTAATGCGCTGGCTTCTCAAAACTTCACCTGACCTTGTGTCTAACCTCCAAAGAGGTAAATACAACCACCTCGACAATGAAGCAAAAAAAGGACGGAAAGAGTAAGTAGACTTCCGAGTCACAGCTTTTATATGAATGATTAAAACAACTAATGGTTGACTGTCTTGTTGTCACATGATCTAGGACGATACACATTAAAAGGATGCGCCCCAAAACACGTATTATTTCAGTAAACATTTTTTGGGCATCGTCATAGAACACTTTTCCTTTGTTTTGTTATTTTTCTATCCGGAAAATAAAAAAAACATATCTTCTGTCTTGTCCATTCTGCTTTATTCTGCCAATCGCAAATATTACAATAATCGTCTGTGCAATCCCAGTGAAATCTGAATATACATATATTCAGCTGCACTCTCTGACGTTGGCTATTGCTAATGTCATCACATTTGCAGACACTGATTAGTTTTTTTCTTTCTGTCATATATATCTCTAGTTTTTACTTCACATTATGTAATATGATATCAGTAGCTTATAATTCTTTATTTTAATATACATGAATAGTCGGTTTGGTATTAGATAGAATTTCCTGTAATCTCGAGTAATCTGTATAAACAAAGAATCCTAATTTGTCATTTGTGTTTCAACATTCGAAATTTGCTATGCATCATCGTACTAAAAACATAATGAACCTTTGAGAACGTTGGACAGTAAAAAATAATTTGATGTGGGAAATTATGGCGCGAAAAGTTGTAGGAAGCACGTGTTCATGGATCAAAACTAGATTTGTGTTAGTGAAGAGTAATTAAGTTGGTGAGAAAATAATGTCGGTTTTGCCATTATCAAAATTTGCCATGCAATTTTGAAGCGCCTGGACGAAATAGGAACAATGAATAAATGATGTTGTCGTTTTGATGATTAGATAGATAGATAGATAGATAGATAGAGAGAGAGAGAGAGAGAGAGAGAGAGGGGGAGGAGAGAGGAGTTTGGAAAACAGGTTGTTTCTTCAACAGGGTTGAAAAGAAAAATAGGACTGAGTCACGCCTTTTATATAGGTGATCACGTGGCGAAAATCGTCAGACGTTAGATGTTAATCTCACATCACTAAAATATTGGCA
>OY744518.1:121229782-121252282 GCA_963556195.1 Sepiola atlantica
TTACCATATACCTTAGTTTTCACGAAAATTCCAAAAAACCTTTAAAATGACCATTGTGTTAAGGCATAGCCTTTACAAAAGTAGTGACATTCCATGATAAATGCCAGTATACTGAAATCATATGCCCTTAATAGGGTCAAGATGAAAATTCATATACACTAAATGTACAAAAACAAAAATATATTCTGTTCGTAATTGAATTCAGAAATATTGGATATATATATATATATATATATATATATATATATATATATATATATATATATATATATATATATATATATATATATATATATTCCATGAAAAATGCCAGTATACTGAAATCATATGCCCTTAATAGGCTTAAGATGAAAATTCATATACACTAAATGTACAAAAGCAAGGAAATTCCCAAATTTTTACACTTTTATTGTCATTAAGGGTATGCGAGCACAACAGGGCTTTGTATTTTACAGGTAGGAATTTTTTCTTCAGCGCACCCCACACACTTCATCAACTCATGCATAGAGATTTATACTATAGTGATGTGATAATGAAATGAGTTGGTTGATATGTAGTCATACTCTTAATTAATGACAATAAAAGTTTAAGAATTTGGGAATTTCCTTGCTTTTGTACATTTAGTGTATATGAATTTTCATCTTTACCCTATTAAGGGCATATGATTTCAGTATACTGGCATTTATCATGGAATATAATTGTGTCTTCCACAACACGTTGTTTCATCTATTCATGACTCAGCAGTTTGGGTAGATGTAGCGAGCGCAGTAACCCCGTAATCGGAAATCCCGGACGCCAGTTTCTGCCAACCGTGATCACAGGCGTGTGATCATCTATCATCTCAGATAACGAACACGCTACTAAAAATGGCAGAGAGTATATCTATATATGTTTTGATATCTTATTTCTTACTGTTTATTTAATTTCAATGTTGACAGATGGTACTAAAACGTTGTACACCTTGCTAACAACGATGTACGAAAGTATATTACCTTTACCAAAAATTCGTAAGCTATCACAGAGGTCATTGTACATCATCATTTTTTGCTACGAAAATGATGTACAAACGCACGTTATCCATGTGTGATAGTATTACAACTTTCACCATATGTCATACTATCAATGAAAGTGAATAAATAGAATTTATTAAATGTTATTTCTTATCACTATATTATTTGTTCTATTGTTAGATTGTTCTTACAGTAAACATATTTAATACAGGACACGTGTTTTGTATGACTGTATTACTTGTTCTTCTACTGTGCATGTATATCTATACAACTTGTTCTAGTGTTTTTATTTTGTTTTACTGTTATTATAGAAAACAAATTTAATACAGAACCCATGTTTTGTATTGTTCTTCCATTGTTCATACATACCTACTGGCTGTGTAACACTGTCAACGCAAGTGAATAAATAGAATGCATTAGATGTTCATGTCTATTAGTGTATTATTTGTCTTTCCATTGCCCTGATGTTCTTCTCTTGTTTTCATGAATCCAAGAGACGTGTTTCATATTACAGTCTTACTCAATTATATAATAAACAACTTTTAAATCCGTTTATTTAACAACTTTTAAATCCGTTTATTTAACAACTTTTAAATCCGTTTATTTAACAACTTTTAAATCCGTTTATTTAACAACTTTTAAATCCGTTTATGTCTCTTCCCTGATTAGTTGATTGATTTTTTTCTATTTGTTTACATTGCAACAGTTACATTACAATTTCGGTGACCAACGAAGATTCTATCATAAAACATTTCTATCGATTCAATTATATATAAACATAAATGAAATTAAATAATAAAATAATGAAAAAATAGCTGTTTTTGCATCTTGTTTTTTACATTACAAATTAACCTTTGTTGATTCAGACGAATAAAAATTGAATCAAAAAGCAATTTTGTGGTAATCGATTAAATAATTGTATCGATTATGTAATTTATTATATGATTGATCTGATGTTGAAATACATAAAATCAAGTACACAAATAGTTGTTTCGGATTTTATTTTAAAAAAAATTATTTTAAAATCTAATGAAACCTAGATAAACACAAAAAACTAGAAACATTTTATAAATAAGTTAAAAACATTTGAAAGTGTTTTATTGTATATACATACTAGGAGATGACTCGGCCCAGGCAAGTATAATATTAGTTCTACATTTGAATGATTTTATTTCTTTAGAAGGTATAGCACGGTAACGGTGGCACCCCTGTAAGTGGTCAAATTTATGAAAAAAATAATAATGTGCTCACGTTACTCACTCTATTGCCTAGAATACATATTCCATGTTTCATAATGATAAGTTCAATACGTAAGGATTTTACCAAGTACATCCATATTATTGACGCTCATACGTTCGAACCCTTCTTTTTAAAAATGTATAACTCAAAATTGGATGTAGAGCAATTCTTTTTTATATTAAAGTATATATTAAAGTCTGTATCTAACTTATTTCCAAAGTTTTTTGAGGGACGGTAAACTTTACAAAAAATAATGAGCACATGTTACCTACCGCGGTTGCCGGGAATATATATTCACAAATTCGTAATGGTCGGTTCATTAGTCTAGAAGTTAATCCTGTACAGCTGAATATATATATATATATATATATATATATGTATGTTCTGCCCTTTTTAATCGGGACTACTCAGCATAGAAACATAACTATTCACTACTGGTCGCGTGATTCGAAATCCCGGGCCACGAGTATTTTACAACTCAAATCCCGACACCTAGAACCATTCGGCCACCGCTGGATAGCTAAATAAACAGTTATAATTTTAACACTTTTTTCGACGGCTTGACATTATAAGAGCGTTCAACTTAATGAAAGATTTATCTATCTATTTATATATATATATATATATATATATATATATATATATATATATATATAAACACATACATATACCTAAAATTATATATATCAACGCCCTAAATGTTAACATTTTAAAAAGAAATAACCTGCCCATGTTACTCACCGTGTTGCCTAGAATATATATTCAGAATTCTTAATAATGTATTCATTAATTCAGGAAGTTATCCTGTACATAGAATTATATATATATATATATATATATATATATATATATATATATATATGTGTGTACTAGAAGAATACTTGTCCAAGAGTAAAATCAATTCCCCGAACAAAACAGTTTTGCATTACTTTTATGTATTAGTACGAAAGTTTAAAACTCATATATAATGTGTAGAGTCCTTATTCTAATTTTGATCAAAATCCATAACATCAGTTTTGATTCTAGAAAATGTCTAAAATTAAAGGCTTATAAGGGTCTTAATAAGAAATTGAAATCAGGGAATTTTGCTTAATTGGGGTCTAATGAACATGAATCAAATTTAATGCAAATCTGAGTCGATACTCAGACCTATATTATTCATGATTTTTCTAAAGGACCTCCTTGATGCAATCGTGTTTGAGATGGGTTTATTTGCCGATGACACCACGCTCTATTTCTGTCATAAGAGCGAATCGAATGCAAATGGAATGTTAACTCATGCAAAACAATGGTTGAATCCTTAGAAAACGACCTCCTGTCATTAGTAGAATTGGGCCCAAAAATGGATAGTTACATTTAATTCCCCTCGCCATAAACAAATACAAGAAACCTTTTCTAACCACCGATTGTCATGTCCAATTGCACCCTTCTTGATAGTTTAACGTTTAAACTTCTTTTGACATACATTCTCAGGCAACAATAAGCTCGGATAAGTACATAAGGACGTTGCCAAGTTTGCTAAAAAGAATGTAGGCTCCTTCTACCGGGCTAGGACATTTCTTACATCCGCCAGTATCATATATCTCTATGACGCTACCATTCGCCCGGCATGGAGTATTGTTGTCATATCTGAGCTGGTGAACTAACGACTAGCCCCTTCCATTTTGAAAGGGTACAAAAATTATCTAATCTTATAAGCTCCACACTACCTGCCAAGCCCCAGTTCCAGTCGCATCGTCGTAAAGTTGCATTACTGTGCCCGTTTTGCAAGTACTTCCGCGGAATATGCTCCAATGAACTCACTGCATTTGTACTCCCAACATAAATACGTCCAAAACACTCGACTAGTAGCAAAATCACACCTCTTCACTGTATAGGTTTTTAGATGCCGGATGATTTTCTGCTCTGATAGCTTTTTTTCTCTGACTGCTTGTCTTTTGAATTATCTCCCTGCTCCCTGTTTTTCCCCCAACATAAACACACATAAATTTAAATGTAATGTAAACACACCATCTAGCTGCTCACCTCCTCACCAATGCTGCCCCCTAAAAAAACCCTGACTTCTATCACAATAGCCCTTTATGCTACAGTGGCTATATGCCTTATTTGATGTGAATAAAAGTTAAAAAAAAACACGTTGAAAATGAAGTCAGTTCTTCCAAAGAATATGTCGTAAAGAAACACAGTAGCCTGCATAAACTACTGTCTAACCATTATAACTAAGATGGAGAAATCACCATTATTGGCATTTCTGAATTCTATTGACTTGCTAAACATTTGTCCACGAAATAAAACAATCTTCCTAAATAGAAATATATGTTGTATTAGAATCATAACACTCGCTTGATAAAATAAAACAATAATAAAGTTAAGTTAATTAATAAAGTGTATTTCTGCACGGCAATATGCAAATTAGTTAACTTACTTACTGAGATCAAATATACATAAGCAGCACATAAAACCAATATGGTGTTGCTCTTGGTTTGACCTCATCGTTTGTGCAAGAAATGAGAATTTATTTCGCATTACGGAGCTGTTAAACTTGACATCGTTATAAGGGACAAAAGGGAGAAAGTATCAACCTTAGTTGAAGCCAGTATCCCTAATGATGCAGAAAGGGGAAATATTACGAAATACCAAATGTACGACATGAAAAGAAACTGGAATCGTAGGAAAATCTCCATCATACCAGTAATTATAGGAGCAACAGGACTAATGAAAAAAAAATTCAAAGGCTATCTGGTGAGTATACCCGGTGAACCGAGGGCAAGAGAAATACAAACAATTGCACTTAAAGGGACGGTTAGAATCTTAAAAATATATCTAGGCTGAAGTGTTTGAAATAGCCGGTGAATGCCCCATCTCCAGCAAAAACAGAAAGATAAGAAAAATAAGAGAGAAGCAATAATTATTAAATATTATTTATTATCTTGTAGACAGGCTTGTTCCGTTTTTTTCTAAGACTCATCAGTATAAATTTAAATAATGCCCTACCTACAGCAATACCTAATGCAGCAATAGAAAATCCAAATGTGGCACTACGCAAAACGGAACGCATTATGCTCGGAATCAGTCCCCATGAAAGAAAAACACCTGGATCAGACAGCTAACTTGAGTTAGCGACATCATCTCCCCCATACGAACGGTTTAATATAGACGAGCAGGTTTCATTTCGAGATCTACAAGCAACAGGAAGACATCTAGAGCGCCACGATTACACCTGAAGCAATGTAAAAGACTAAGAGGAAGGCGAAAGCCGGTGGAGAGACGACCCCGGCAACCAACTTTCGTTATACTCCATATCCCTTTCAATTCTCTGGCGAGTTTTTTCTGTCTCCTTGATCTTCACCCTGATGTCTGCTGGTAAAGCAAAATTTACGATTTGGAAGAATTTTTCCTTCTTCTCAACTATTATGGCATCTGGTTTCCTTGCTTGTATGAGTTTATCTGTTTATTATTATTATTATTATTATTATTATTATTATTATTATTATTATTATTATTATTATTATTATTATTATTATTATTATTATTTCTCTATCTACCATACGTTTGATCTTATTACGTTTCTCCGCACTCCGTTCTAGCATCTTTGTCATAAAAGATGATAAATCCTTGATCACAGGGGACACACACTGAACAATGGCGCTGATCCCTCAGCGATCATTTCCACCGTTTAACATTCCAACAATTGAGTGCAATTAATCAACATATTTACGTTGTTCAGTAAACCATATTTTACCACATCCGCACGCACACACACACACGCACGTACGCACATACAACTCAGTGCAACACGCGTATCCATTTTATTTAGTGATTCTTTTTATCGATGATTCTCGTTCACTTATTTAGCAAACACATTTGTTTTATTTTCTTTCTCGTCGTCCATGTCTGTCTAAATGCAAAGGCACTTCGGCGCCGCGGGTGTTGATCGAAAAAGGGCATTGATTCATGGCGACACCGGAATAATTAATTCATTAAAATAATGATGGTCACTGCAATATATATATAAAAAAAGCCCTTTGATCGTTCTGGTTGTCGCTTTTCTTGTTGGTATATTTACTAAACAAAGCTTTTTTTCCCTTCACCACCAACGCCCGGATTAAATGTATCGTTCACTTCTTGGGGAAGCACTTGTTTTGATAAACTTCTAGAGCTGACGTCCACAACGGATTTTAAATGGAAGACTTATATCTCATCTGTCGATAATATTTTTGTAAAAATAGTTGGATCATTCTACCTCTCAAGAAAGTGCATCACTCCTAACACAATCCTCTACCTATATAAAAATGTAAAGTGGTCGACCGTAGATCTACCCAGAGAACTATGTTCAGGTGTATGTAACACGCTTTTGCCACCTCTGCACTAAGTAATATCGATTCCACTAGGTTTAAATGTAAGCCACACGGGTAAGCTCAGAGATGAACGTAGTTTTCAGAGAATGTTAGAGATCCACGTCATGGTGGCAGTGTCTATTTTCCCCATTGCAACACCTCGACTACGGCCGCATTAAAAGCAATTCTTTGTATAGGTTAATTAAATATACGTTTCCCTTTTCTAAATTGTGTGGAAAAATAGGGATTTTTACCCCACCCAATAGACCGGTATTGTCTAGGCCTTCGGGTCTTGATTTACGCCGGTCTATCGATGTCCGTCCTGTGCAGTTCTAGGAGGTGCACCCTCCCAGGCTTTGCCTTCTTACCCTTTGAGAGGGGGTTAGTTTATTACTAATCGCCTGGGGTGCCCCTATCGGGGAATGTCGACGGGGCTGCCCAGGAAATTTTTAAACAACCAGAGTGCTCAAATTCTTGAGCGATGTTTTTTCCCACTTTCCCGACCTTGTGTCACATCTTACCTCGTGGGAGGAAGATAAATAGAACCACACGCATACGTTTCTTTAAAAGTATCCGTGTGTAAGTGAAAGCTAAATATATCGTGTTTTATTTTAATTTAATTGCAATTATTTATCCTCTTTTAAATTCAGATGAAGAACACCGAATTAATATTGTGTTATTTACTATTTTCCCTGACGAAATGCGGAAAAAAATATGGAGGTTGAGCAATGTTCGGTTTTACTTATTGTATTCGTTTGTATGAAAAATAAAACCAGACTTCATCCGTCGTCAGACAACTATTCTAGATGAAGTGAATCTTCGAGAAAGGATCAGTATATTACTGGATATAACACCCTGTACCTATATACAATAAAACTGGCACTAGAAGGCAAACACTAACAAATATAGTTTCGCCAATCGAGTACTGCCAACTTATCACCGTTGTGGTAACTGAAGGAATATCTGAAACTTAAGAATGGGTATTTGAAGATTATTTAGCTGACAATGTTTTACGGTAAGAACACATAGAAGAGTTATTGTTTTCAAAAGAATTAAATTGCTATAATTTTTAATAACTAATACGATAGCGTGTGTGTTCGTGTGTCACGCTTACATAAAAATCTCTGCGCATGCGTGCCACACCTAGATTTGGAAAAGCATTCAAGTCACCTAATTTTCGTAATAATATACAAGTATTTCCCTTTGGCGCAACGGTTAGCGATGTAGGATTTTGACGTCGGCCCGACTGGTTTATAATTCAATCCCAATCAACCTCAAAGATTTTTTTTCTACATCGAAGGGTGGGGGAAATAGGGAGGGGACGACCGGGAAGACACATATTAATACGATAGCGTGTGTGTTATTTTGTGTGTCACGCTTACATCAAAAGCAACGAACTTCCGAATCTTTGTATGGAGCCAAAGTAAGGTTTAGTCGTCGAAATCGGAATTAGTCGATCGATCAAATCGAGAAAAAAGTCTGATGGACGGATGGACGGATGGACACGAAACCGCTTTTGTAGGTTAGGAACAAGATAATTAGTACTGAAAACATCATTTCGTGTAATTTACACGGGTTCCGCTAGTTTTAAATAAATACATTAAGAAGAGACATATCCGTTTTATTTATTTAAAAAATATTTTGCTGACAAAGGAAAGTATTGTTATGGTAAAATAAATAGTTTTTTCTTCTTACTAGCATTGACCCTGACAGATATTATTTCAAAAGTAAATTATACAGATTGATGTAGAAAAAACCCTGGAATTCCCATTACTATATTCATCTAATTTTGTACAAAAATATTTCCCGCAACTTTTCTCTCCAGTGAAGGGGTGAGATTCTGCTGCTAGTCGGGTGGATCGGGGGTATTTAGTGTTGATCCTTTTTCATTAGCTACTACACCGAGGTGTAGGGGAGGGTGTCACTCCTTTCCCAGGATCACCCAACTTACCAAGAATCCACACCTTATAATGTTGAGTGTTTAACAAATTGGCATCAAGTACCATTTTTTGAGACTTTGGTTTGACTTGACAAACGATTTGAACCCCGGTCTTTTAGCCCATTGTCCAACACTCTAACCATGATGCCAAAAAAGTCAGATATATTCTAAGAGGGAGTACTGCTGCCACAGAGCACTCTTTCCAGCCTTGACACACTACAAAACTGACTTCGCAATCTAGTGGGGATGATTTCGTCTGCTCTTTCAAGTCTGTTTTCGGCCCAAGAAGAGAGGTTGTTAGTTTTGCTCTACTGAACCGCACTCTCTGGTCCTTCCTTATACGAAATTCACAACAAGGATTCGTCGTTCTACCATTAAAATGACTGTTCTTTCTTCTTCCACGTGCTTAACATTAAACGGAACTTCCATTAACAGAGTTTTTTTTCCCAAGAACTTTCGACCTGCAGAACCCATTACCAATGGACTGCTTCTCTGCAGAATAAAACACGGCGTTCTTCAAATTCAATGTAAATAAAAACGTATAATAAACAGTCACTATTAATTCAATTTTTTACTTTCAATCCTCTCATAATATTCTTCATCATTACACCTGGCAATTCATCTATCTCATTAACGTTTTTTTTTTACCTTTTTTCAATCCAAACAGGGCATATTGCCAATGAAGCGTAACAGATTATATGCAATAGACCATAGTTATAGGGGCAACCTAGGTTGGGACTTGGGAAGCAAGACATTCCATTAAAATTTCTGCATGTTAGTACGGTCGGGGAAACAGGGAGCAGGGATGGAATTACAAAGACAAGCGGTCCGAGGAAATAAGCTATTAAGGTAGATCATATATGGCTGAAGAGAGTCGGAGAGCGATTTATAAGTAAACATAAACGTTTTGTAGACTAGCAACGATCCCGGCTTGAAACCTAGGGTACCATTTTGATTTGATGTGATGTTCTGTAGTATTATTAATAAATAAATATGCTCTTATTACTAAATAATTGAACACTCTGTTCGATTTCTTTCTACCGAACGAAACCAGCAATCATATATATATATATATATATATATATATATATATATATATATATATATATATATATATGATTATTTGAATTTATAAAGACATGTACGTAATCTGCGACATTGGCATGTCGATGTTATCGATCAACGGCTGTTAGCATAAAAAATCTTATCTTCCCCGTTAGGTCATATTTGCAAAGATTATTTCCAAATATGTACTAAAGGGAGGTTCAGATTTTTATTCTGCATCAGTTTCTAACAGCTGTTGATCGATAACATCGACATGCCAGTGTCGCAGATTATGTTCATGTGTGTATAAATACAGAAAATCATACACATAAAAGCTCTATTTTATATTGAGCACTCTCTATAAGCCATGTTGAAATTCCTTGGATTTTTATCATGTGGATGCTTACTTAAACTGGATTATATATATATATATATATATATATATATATATATATATATATATATATATATATATATATATATATATATATATATATGAGAAAAGAAGGATGATAGTAATCCGACGAAATGGAAAATGAAAAAGGAAAAACCCAAGAGACATTTTTTTGTATATTCATCAACGTTTCGTCTTTATTGTAAGAAGAAAAATGCCATGCAAGGACATCGATATTTTCCTTTTTCATTTCCCATATATATATATATATATATATATATATATATATATATATAAGATTGTTTAGCCACTTTAATACTAAGACAGATGCTTCAAGAGAATTATAAAACTGAGCTGTGAAATTTAAATGCGTAATGCTAAGTACCGACTAACGAGCTGTTAAACACTGTTGCTGACAGCCTACTATGTGTTCTCCCTTACTTAGGCATACACATATCTGGATTCTCTGCCTTCAACGTTGTTTAATTTGTAGTCCAGTCAAAATGGGGCTGAGCCTCAAACAAGTTGCTAACAAAGGCTTTGAACTTGGATATTGGGCAGATAAAAAAAGTTTACCAAAATTAGCCTTGCGGAAAAAGAGGTCAACGGGAACCATCTTTAAAATCCAACTTAACAATATCAACATTTCGAGACATGAAATTCCTAACATATCCTGACAAGTATGCCTATTATTCGTGACAATTACTGACAAAAATAAACGTTTTTCCTGACAAAAAACATTCATTAAAATAGAAATAAAAACAATTGTTTCCATGAAAACCCACACAGGGCCCACTCCAAGCCATCTTGAGATGTTCTTGGTGTTTTAAATTGGAATAGTAGGTAGCTATATGCTTTATAATAAACTAACACCAGAAAATTACTAGCCCTTGCCATTCTTTTCATGTTTTTTTAAAATGTTGTATACAAATATTAATATAAAAGGTACAAAAACAGACTAAGTAGCCTTATTCAAAGCAACAATTTTCGCATTAATTTCTGACATTTCATAAAATAGGTACAAAATAAGTACAATTAACAATAACGGAATGGTCAGTTGGTCGAATACTGAGGCAAGACTCTTGCATAACTACCACAGAACAAGTTCATGAACGGACCAAAGAACATTTCTTGTCCAGAACTAGTCAAAGGTAACTTCATCATCATCAAGATCTGGCTGTGGTGAGTTGTTGAAATTACCACACAAGTTTGAACAGTCAAAGCCATGTTTCCTGCAACTGCATCTTGCTATAGTACACCTTGAAGTACAGTTACACCTGATTATAGCTAACAAATTTACTGGACCAGCTGGCAAGTCAGTCTTCATTGGTTGTAATATACCATCTGAAAGTTTCCATCCCCACTCGTCAGGTTTTAGCTGGTTTCTACATTTCCATTCCTGAATTTGGAAGTTAACTCGAAGGCTGTGGCATTTCGTAGCTGCTCTTGTTGGTGGCAATGATTTGGCCTCAACATACTTTGAGCTTTTTGCAACTTTTTCTTTAAAGCGCCTCAGTCGGAGATGATTGATGTTTTCCCTATCATTACCATTGTACAGGCACACTAAAGCCTTCTCCACAGTTTCAATAACCTCTTCTGCACTGCTATCCTTGCGAAACACTTCTGCCATTTTGAGGAAGTTTCTATTGTTCATCACCTTTCGAATGGATGCTGTCTTCCCAATTCCATAAACACTCGATGTAGAATCACAGCCCAGTAGTGCATGGATGAAAAGAATGTTCGAACAGACCACATCTCCCAATGATTTCCTCATCTCTTTGATGTTCCAGACTTTCACACTTTTTGCACTATCCTTTGATTGTGGCGTGAAGATGTAACCATCATTGCTATTGGCATGATAACATAGAAGGACCAATGGGTCAGTGTCATCTGCTATCAAAATGGTTTCACCTGTCTGTGCCAGTTCTAGAACAGTATTCACAATCAATACGTCAGCGTCTCCAGATGCATGGACTACGCCAAACTCTTTCCCAGCAAGTTGATGAACAATCGTTTGTTTTCTTGATTAGCTAGGAAAACATCCTTTTTTAATTTGAACACCATTAAAAGGGTTAGTGACACATTAACACCAACAGAGCCCACTGCTCGGCGTCGGTAAGTCGCGTCTTTAATGGATTGACCACTTTCATACCCATCAAAGACAATGCATGCTTTTCCATATCTAGTTGTGACATATCTGCGGTATTGGGCACAGATCTCATCAAATGTGTAACTTTTTTTGCATGGCAGGCGTTGAAGTAGTGTTCCACCATCTAAGAGATATTCTGGATCTGAAGACTGTGGACCTGATTGTACAGGGGAGGTCAGTTCCCATATTGCGTCTGCGAAAGCCGTTTGTTTTTTGCCTCTCGCGGTAGTCTGAAATAATCAAAAAGTGCAGGTGGGTAATCACAAAGCTCATACTGGAAATGTTCTTGCTTCTGCTAATTTGAGGATTCATTGGTAGATAGCACACACAGTCTCTGGAATAGGAGTTGTGAATCAGTCTCAACTGCTTTATCTTTGCTGAGCGAAACTTTTGACCCAAGTGTAATTGCCTGATCCTTTCTTTTAAAAGTGTACTCGTGGACATTTGCTCTAAACATTGAAGCTATGATTGCCTCTCCTATGGAGTTTGCCTTGTCTCCAGTTACTCCTCTTGAAACGCTGTAAATGGACTGATCTTCTGTGAAAGGATTATATGTCTGGAGAAACGCAAGACGCTTCCATGTATACCCTACATATCGCTCTTTTTTTTGCTGAAGTATTTTTCCTGGTGCTGGTCACTAGCGCAAAACGAATGCCTGCTAGTTCTTGCATTGTAAACTTGATTTCAACGCACGCTTGCAGTGATAGCGTCAACACCAATCGTTGAATTTCGTCTATTCCTTTGCCATGAGTAAGACCTCCAGACGTCTTCATGCTTCTCATTAGCACCTTCTCAATAACTAGATGCGTCAACAAGCCAGCCCAGTAGCGATCACTCTGTCTAATCATATGACATCATTCAAAAAATTTCTGGTACACTTCAGGATAGCTTTTCGGTTGCCCCTCCATTTGCTGCAAGTACAAGTAGGCCGACTTTGCATATAAGATGTGTCATGCTGCTGCTAATATTGGCAACAGTTTCCTTACAGCATCAAGGTGCAATTCCCAGTTCCCGGTGCGCTCTGCCTTGATAAACAATTGCAGGATCTTCACCATATCAAGGTATTGAATTCAGAATTTTGCTGTTGGCTGGTCAACCATCGCATCCTTCACATGGTTGATTCTCTGGGCAATCCTGGTCATAGACTCTGATGACAGAACATTATTCAATGTCTCAGTCCCATCAAGGAGACTTTTCAATAGGCCCTGAGCTTCTTTCAGGTCTTCATTTTGAGGAAACAACGCTTCTGCATTAGTGTTGAGTTGATCATCCTCAGTGACATGGGAAACTGGCAAATCATAGGCTTTCGCAAACAAAATAGCATTCAGAACAACATCAACTAAGAAGTGAGTACGAATTGCTCTGCAATTGCTTTGCCACTTAACATGTGCTTGACTATGTTTTAAGCATACACAAGTTCAAAAAGTTCTTGTACTCCAGAACCTAAATCACCAATGTAACATAACGTTGAGTATATGCAGGTTTGGTTACCAGGGTCGATGTCAATCAATCGCAAAAAAACTGTGGCTGATTTCCCAGGATATGTTCCTTTGTGCACTGACTGCATAAAGCCTGACCATGCGGGTCTGGACGGGTGTGAAAATAGTGAAACCTCCCAAAGGATATCAACATTAGCAGTGGAATCGACAACTTTCTTGGGCTCGAGCTCTTTAAATGTCACTGATGGTTTGTTGGTGTGTTGTGAATCTAGGTACTTGATGTTGATCTTTCCAACCCTTATTATATCTTCTGAAAGGACCCGAATCCTTGGCACTGGTTTTGCTTTAATTTCCCGGGCGTAAAAGATCCTATGATGCCAATACCGTCAGCTACATAACCTATTCTACCGTTAACAGTGGATGCCCAACCATCATTTTTCGAACGTTCTCACCAACATTTAACACTCTGTCTTTAAACCCAATAGTTTCCACATGGGAAACATCAACACCTGTTTTCTTTCTATCAGATTTTGCTCCAGAACCACATAAAAGACAATGTTCCTTAAAGTTAAACACACACAAAGTGCGGCTTACACAGGATAGCATTCCATCATGGGTAGACCTGTTTTTACGGTAAATTTCTATGTATTTGGGGTTGATCCAACGTTGTCTGCATTTCTTGTGAAGACGTTGACAAATCTGAATTATGATCTTATCTCCTCGTTGTTCAGAAGCTCTGTTAATTGAATCGATGCCCTTCTGGCTGACGATGAAAGTTTCTTCATTACTGGGCAGTTCATTATTGCAAATAGCACACTTGTCAGCATCCATAATTATAGGTACTTCACTTTGGCCAACTTGAAATTAGAATATGACAGAATATTAAGCTCTTGCAGTAATACATCAAAAGAGACAAAAATAAGGCATAAGAAGTTATAATTATATTTAACTTTATGAAAAATGTTGTTTTATCCAATTTCACATTGCTACATTTGGTATTTTTAAGATGAATTTAGAAAAAATTGAGTTGAGAGAAGGGGAGGCTAGAATCGGTGGCAATCTTTAAAGATGGCGCCTGTTGACCCCTTTCCGCAAGGCTAATTTTGGTAAACTTTTTTTATCTCTAAAGAGAGGTTATCCATGCCCAATATCCAAGTTCAAAACATTTGTTAGCAATTTTTTGGAGGTTCAGCCAAAAAAATCATCTATATTGACTGGACTATTGGTGGTCGCATCGTCCTAAGCTTTCAGACAAAAATTAAAATACTTTCTTGAGTCTGAATATTTCGAATCGTGTGAACGGCAGAGCAATCACTAATGATTCCCGTAAAAAGGAGGAAACACATATGTCTGTGGATAATGCTTTTTATAATATTATTGTAATATTATATATATATATATATATATATATATATATATATATATATATATATTCATTTAATATATATGTATATATATATATCCATTTAATATATATGTATATATATATATATATATATATATATATATATATATATATATATTATGTAAATAGCTCCAGACAAAGTATGAATCCACTTGATGTAAGAAGTTAAAAATTACTACTTCAAGGTAAGAAAATAACTAACACACAATAAGTGTTATATGGATAGATTCTGACCCAGAGAACAGCAATTGTTCCCCCTTTGTCAGAAACATCGCTAGGGTAATGTGAGGACTAAAGGACGAAATAAGGGAAGCGAGCCTTACCAGGCTGCCGAAATTAAACCAAAGGTCCATTTTCTACACCCATTATATATATATATATATATATATATATATATATATATATATATATATATATATATAGTCATCCACATACAGCCTGTTTCGCTGTTTCACAGCTCATCAGTGCGGCTAGACCAGTATATATATATATATATATATATATATATATATATAGTCTCGTCATCGCTGCAATTCGTCTTGCGACGATACAAGAATTTCACTGTTTTAAAAATGTCGCTTCGGAACTCTTTTATATTTTTTTATCTTAATACATCGATAATAGGATCACTTTTAAACCATGTTTTTGCTTTTCTGTCCTGTTATATAAAATTGGTTTTTATTTGCACCTTGCTTGTTTTTTTTACTATTTGGATTTTTTCATAACCATTGTCCCACCTTCTTTTTGGAGTGATGGACGAATGAATTTCTTATTCTTGTTATGTTGTAATCTGACGAACATTTTGTACTTATTCTCGGCTCTGAAAATAACAAGTTGTTGATTTGTAGTAAAGGCCCTGGACTTTGTTTTTGCTATGCAAATTATTTTAAACAATTGTTAACTGCATGACTTGGCTTGAGTATAAAAGACTATAAAATGATATAATAATAATTTTTAAATAGAAGTATATGTGTATAAGTTCTATTTAATGCTAAGTATAAGCTTCTTTGTTTATTTGTAACTGATACTCGATACCTTCGAGAATCAGTTTGATCTATATAAATTTAATTTATATTGATATAAACTCTTTTTCGCTTTCGACCATCGATCATTAATCGAAAACCATAATTTTAACAGGTTGTTAAAAACTTCTTTATTTCTGTACTTCGATAACATTTTTATATTGCACGTCTCATTTTACACACAAAAGAAATTTATTCAAATTAAATATTCTTAACCCTTACGTGCGTTTCATGGCACAAATCAGATAAGTATATATTTTTCTTTATTATTTAGTCTAATTTTTTCAATCTTCAGAGGATTGCAGTATATTGTTGAATAGCGAAAAAACATGTCATAACAAAACACAGGAGGGGAAAATACGGTGAAACATCCAGGTTGATTTCTGATTAAAATTTGGCAAACTGAAGTATATAAAGGCAAAACACTAACTTGGGGAAAAGGTGACCACTTCAGAAAAAAGAAGAAAAAAAGAAAAATATCACATAGTCGTACTTCTATGCTGATGAGTCTTGATTGAAAAGAGACGAAACGTATACGTCCATAGATAAACAATAACAAATATTTTATATTTGAAGCTCCTCGTTAAAAAGTAGAGCACTGTAAAATGGTAGTAGTAACACAGCGTAGCGGCACTTGCTTTATGCATCGTTTCTTTCCCTTATAGAAGTTTGAATGCCTGTACGCTTTCGCCGCCGTTATTGTGTTAAAATTATCATTGTTTATAAGCTGTTCAGAACTGGCCTAGCCGTTAGCGACGTTGGACTGTAGGTTGAAAAAATACTTGTAGTCCAGGGTTTCGAATCGTGTGACCGGTGGTGAATAGTCGTACTTCTATGCTGATGAGTCTTGATTGAAAAGAGACGAAACGTATACGTCCATAGATAAACAATAACAAATATTTTATATATATATATATATATATATATATATATATATATATATATATATATATATATATATATATATGCATACATATATAGTAAAAATAACATTTCAGCCCAATGGATATTAGATGTTCCAAAAGGGAGTAATACGTGATTCTAGAGTAATTATATATTATGATATTTTCTGACAAAAACAGCGCCTTTGTTTTTATTTAAAGAATGACAGCTGTTTCCTCATAACTATACAATCAGTGCATTAGTGATGACAAATCTGAATCTTATAGGCAGATAGATTTTTAAATTTACAGAATAACACCCGATTTAACATTGAGTATTTTCACGAAAACATAATTATTTTCATTCAATGTAGGCAGCGAATATTCTCCATGGTCCGAGATTTTTTTTAATTTTAGAGAAGGTTCGCATTGAAATATTTCACACATAGTTATATTTCCTCTCCCCTCAAAAACACATACAAATCAACAAAACAAATAAGAGATAGAGGGAGAAAGAGAGAGAGAGAGAAAAAAAGAGAGAGAAAAGAGAGAGAGATAGAGAGAGAAAAGAGAGAGAGAGAGAAAAAAGAAAGAGAAAAGAGAGAGAGAGTGTTAGACGTAGGCAGGAAGACAGACAACTTAACTTTCGAATTCTATAAATAGCGGTATAAGAAATATATTATTAATGATCATTTCTCTACTATAGATTCCAATGTAACAAAAAAAAAGGAAAAAAAAAACAACACAAAATGGCGCCGTGCGTGCGTAACGGATGTCCCGCTACATTCGTACGACTTTTCTTGGTGTCGCCACTTAATTTACCGCGGGCATTTTGGATTCATCACCGCCAAGAATTAATGACGACAAACGGAAGCTTTGACAATCAAAAATGAAAAATGTCTTTTTACCGCCCCCCTTCTATCTCCATCTCTCTCTTCTACATACTTACTCTTTCGATAAAACTACAGAATAGTTAACCATTAATAACTCGTACCCCGCAAAAAACAACACATAATTTATATCTAACAGATTAAAATGAAATTATCTACCTAACCAGCGTAGTTTTAAAGTTCATCCCATTTATTATTTCATACTTTTTCTTCTATATGATTTGTCTTCTCGACAATCGACATTTAATGGTGACCAACAACCGTAGGCATGGCGGCCATTAACCGTACTTCCCATTGCCGAGAAGACACATTTTATAGAAGCAAAAGTATGAAAGAAAAGTGTTATAAACGTTAAAACTAGTTGGCTTATATAGAAAATTTCATTCCAATGCGTTTGATATAAATTATATATTGCTGTTTTTGTTACGAGTTATCAAATGTTAAATATTCTGTCCTTTTACCACTCTTTCTTCTATAACTGATCGTTATTTAAGTCGCTTCTAGTGTTTGTCTTACTCATATTTTTTTACCTTGTCCCAGCTTGTATGTGTCTTATCATTCAAAAATATATTCTGTTCGTAATTGAATTAAGAAATATTGGATATATATATATATATATATATATATATATATATATATATATATATATATATATATATATAAATATTAAATTATTTATACCTACAGACGCTAGCGTTTCAAGCTTATTGCTCTCATCAGTGCAGGGAAGTAACAATTTCAGACGGTAGGGAGGCGCGAACCCGGTACATAGAGTCAGCCATATCCACTCGGCCCACGGAAACTGTCACGTAATTTAGGGAAATTAAGATCTATATTTACCTAGAAGCAGGCACAGATAGAAGACTAGTCGAGAGTGTTCGACGAACGTATTCGGAACTTTGCATTAAAGCTTTTTGACAGTCTATTTTTAACTTCCCCGAGAGTGCCCAACTATATATATATATATATATATATATATATATATATATATATATATATATATATATATTTCTATTAAAAATGCCAGTATACTGAAATCATATGCCCTTAATAGGGTTAAAATGAAAATTCATATACACTAAATGTACAAAAGCAAGGAAATTCCCAAATTTTTACACTTTTATTGTCATTAAGGGTATGCGAGCACAACAGGGCTATGTATTTTACAGGTAGGAATTTTTCCTCAGCGCATCCCACACACTTCATCAACTCATGCATAGAGATTTATACTGTAGTGATGTGATAATGAAATGGCTTGGTTGATATGTAGTCATACCCTTAATTAATGACAATAAAAGTGTAAGAATTTGGGAATTTCCATGCTTTTGTACGTTTAGTGTATATGAATTTTAATCTTAACCCTATTAAGGGGTATGATTTCAGCATACTGGCATTTATCATGGAATATCACTACTTTTGTAAAGGCTATGCCTCAATACAATGGTCATTTTTAAGGTTTTTTGGAATTTTCTGGAAAACTAAGGTATATGGTAAACTGAAATTAAAATGCCATCAACTAGACCCTAGAACCTCTATCTCTGCCAAAAAGTAGCTTAATCCATCAAATAGTTGAGATACAGGGTGGCACATACGTATGTACGTACGTACGTAAATACATATAACATGATTTCATGATTGAACTTTCTGGATCTCTGGGTTGCCTTGACTAATGATGCTGAAATTCTACACACTTATAGAACCTATTAAATAAAAATTTTGCGCAAAGTTTTAACTAATTTGGTTTATTGGTTTTTGATTTATGATTGATCAAAGACATGAGATTTTTAGCATAGTCTATTCGTGTAGTCTATTTAAAGATTTTCTTTGTGGTATAAACCTTTATTATTACTATACACAAGCCATATTTATTTTTAAACATGATGAAATGAAAAGTTAAAATAATTAAAGGGCAAGCTGACCGGATTCAAGCCCATCTAACAGAGCTACACCGAGGTTATGCTTAAGAAAAACATTCTATAATAAGCATAGCGACGGAAAAGAGAAGAAACACCTGAAGATTCTAGAAGCTATTTACATTAAGTCTTTGCAACCTTCTCTTTGTAAGTAAAAAGAACTACTTCTCGGACTTAATGTAGTTTCTATTTGATTCATTTTTTCTCCCCCTTTCCTTCACTATAATCTCCATAGCATGCTTTTTCTTAATCTTAATCTCAGTGTAGCTCTGTTGAGCAAGGTTTGAAACCGTTCAACATGCCTTTTCATTCTTTTATCTTTTAACGGCACAATCACGTTGACACACCAGTTCCCGTTAGATCACCGAAGTTAAGCGGCGTCGAGCCTGACCAGTACTAAATTGGTGACCATTTGTGAATACCAGGTGCTGTATGTGTACTCTCTTCTTATCTCGGCATTGTTTCCAGTCGTCCTGTATTACTACTTGCCATTGGAATCAAGCAATGCCGACTCAGGAGAGCGGTTGTTGAGGATTGCGCAACCCTTGCAATTATAAAATTCACGCGCGGGCCGCCCCTGGCGGTGCACTCATACGTCGAAAATCGACGGGAGAGTGTCTATCGGATCTTTTAATTTCACTATGTTTACAATAAATATGGTCTCTCTCTCTCTCTCTCTCTCTCTCTATATATATATATATATATATATATATATATATATATATATATATATATTTTTGCTCTTATGTGATTTCTTTTTCTCGATCTAACCTATATGGTGAATGCTTTGGATGTTTTTAGGTTTTATTTGTTATTTAATTTGCTGTTATTTTTGCTATTTCTGAAGTCCTGGTGCTGTGTTTAAGTCCTGAAATCTGATGATTTTTCTCAAAAGACTATTATTTTGGTTGGGTAATTCTATGCCCTCAGTCGTCTCCAGCTTTCCCTTTTTTATCTCTAGTAGTGCACACTTTTCCATTCCGAATTCGATTTTAATGTCCCGGTTAAAGATTCCGGTCGTATTTATCAGCTTTTTGAGTTCCTTATTGCTTTTTTCAAAAGGCTTAAGGCCGTCCATGCACATGAGGTGGTTTATTCTTTGATCTATGTCTGTGAACTTATATCCAGCATTACCTTTCCTGAGTATATAGTTAAGTAGCATCATGGCTATGATAAATAGAAGCGGGGATGGAGTGTTTCCTTGGAAAATGCCTCTTTGTATTCTGATCTCCGCCAGGTGTTGCCCTCCAGCTGTCAGTTCTAATCTCATTGTTCCCAATGCTTTCTTAATAAAGTTAATAACTTCTTTCAGGGTCCTTTAATCTATGTATAACAGATCATGCCCCCGTCCTTTTCTTTTCCGGCATCTGTTCAGGGAATGGTAAATTTGCTCTTTCAGTTGTGCCGTTAGAATTTATTATTATTATTATTATTATTATTATTATTATTATTATTATTATTATTATTATTATTATTATTATTATTATTATTGTTGTTGTTGATATTACAATCCTTATATTATTTAAGTAAACTTTAGTAAATTCTTAGTTAATTTTGATTAATTTTACTTTATTTTCCTAATGTTATCATATTTATTATTATTTTATGGTCGTTTACAATTAGCTGTCCTTAGCTCAAATTAATAATGATAAAATATAAAATTAAAAACAGAATAAATAATTTTTAAAAAGTAAAAAAGTAAAACAACTGAAAAGATAAAAATGAAAAAATCAACACGATTAGATCTAAATGAATTAACATCCGCCACACCCCCACTTAGAATTAAAACAAGACTGAAGACTATGCCTTCCTTTCTACTCGTACATCGCCCATAATATTGACACGCTGAAGCAACCAACTCTTAACACATATCACGACATTAAACAGACGTTAACCTGTGACACAGGAAATTTTACCCCCTTTGTTTTTTCTTTTTTTTCTATCCTCAACATGAGTTTATATTATATTTGATTATCAACGGGTTCAAATCTGACCACGTGACTTTGTAATGTGGAATTCCGTTTCTTTTTTCTTTTCCACGTGATTTAAAAAAAATATGATATGAGACAAGCAGCGGCATTTCTTTATGCTTGATGAGATCTCAGTTTGTAACATCGACATGACAGTGTCGCAGATTATGTACATGTTTGTATAAATAAAAATAATATATATATATATATATATATATATATATATATAAGCAGTTCTTATTGCAAACAACTGACAATCCCTATATTATCCCTATACAATTGCACTAGTAAGATTAAAATCATAGCTGAAAATTTGCGTAAAGGGAGTAAACTACAATTGATAAAATTGACTGACTTACAAAATAGAAGATTTTCCAACGAAGAGAATAGTTTAAAGGTTGAAAGATTCTAAAACTATACACACACACACACATACAAACACACATATATATATATATATATATATATATATATATATATATATGAAGAGTATTCCTGAAGCGAAAACAACGTGTTTTTTTTTTCATTTAAGTAAGTTATTTATTTATATATAGAAATGTGATACTTAGAAGGCAATACAATGCAGAGGGGTGACGGATAGACACAAGTTGGAGCAAATAAGACATATAATGGTGGAACAAGTTAAATCGTTTCACCCTTAATACAATGTATACATACACACCCACACACACACACACACACATATATATATATATATATTTTTTCACAAACACACTTATATCTGTTTATCTACACAATGTTACAATGTTATGTAATACCTGTATCAAGATGGTCTGGTGGAAACTCCGTATGATATAATATTTCAGAAACTGGTTCTTCTTCAGAACCGTGCTCAACTCAAGTTCAA
>OY744518.1:121257282-121277282 GCA_963556195.1 Sepiola atlantica
CATTATGAAATTTGAAACACAGCCATTAGACGTAAGTCGTCAAAATGTGGGCTATATTTAGTTTCATTCATGCAAAAGGGAGTAAAAAGAGGGTTGAAGGCATTCGTGAAAATTCAGATACCTCCGATGTGTGTTATGTGGACAGAAGAAAAATCTGAGCCTCATGATCGACAAGAAACTCCTTTGATAGCCAATATAGAGGACCTGGTCGGCATCCTGCGAGTGATGGCACTTTTTAATTCATTTAACAGAATAGAGTAAATTAAACCAAGAGCAACGCAGTGAAATAAATGAACCACAAAGGAAATTAGACTAGTAATTTAGTTCTATTACAAAAGCAACCCTAATGAAAAAGGCTATTTTACACATATAAACCACAATCCCGAAGTTATGCCATCGATTTTTCCAACACCTTATATATATATATATATATATATATATATGACAGTAAATTATATTTTTAATATTTACCTACGTACAACGCCACTTACAGCTTACGGCTCTCATCAGCGTAGGGAAATAACAATCCCGGACGGTCACAAGGCGCGAACCCGGTTCACAGAGACACCTTAATCTGTACTTAGCGTTCGCTTTTGTCCCATAGGCCACAGGAGATTGTCACCTGATAACGGAGATAGTAAGTTATATTTGTACTGAAAGCGGCGAGTATAAATATCAAGACATTCGATAGGATTCAACGGCAGAGCCGGAGTCTTGCACTGGGACTTAAAGTGAATGTCTATTTTTAAATCTTTCCAACAGTGCTCTTACTTTTAATTTTACTTAAAGGAGCATCTAATCGGACCGAGTCGCTACGAGAACGCGCGACGTGTACGTTATCTCTCTTAGGCTTCCCGAGATTCTGCTTGACATCACCACCTTGATCGTCGCTGCCTTCGTCTCAATCAAGTTGGTGAAGAAAAGCGGGCAGCAGAAATATACATATATATATATATATATATATATATATATATATATATATATAGTATTAAAAATATTGTAATATTATAGAAACCACATCAAATGTAGGGAACCAATTCTCACAAATACACAAAAAATTTGTTTTTTTTATACAATTGTTTCAGCCTTCCAACAAGATATATGTAGTGTTCGAAACGTATCAGGTATTTATTTTTCTTGATGAGGCTATCGGCAGTTCTCCTGAAAAACAAGGTAACCTTACAGACAGGAAAAAAAACTGTGTTGCATTTCGCTTTCATTTTATATGTTGTTCGATTATATATTAGTCCTAAAATATCTCTTTTTATTTCAAAGGGGTTGTTTGGACCCGACTCACAAATCGTAGCCTCTTCGTATGATGTACTCTTTGTAGGAGCACTGACGATTACCTCATCAAGAAAAATAAATACCTCATACGTTTTGAACATTGCATATATCTTAGTGAAAGGCTGAAACAATTATATGCAACTAAAAAACTGTTTTTTTTTTTGTAAATTTGTTTTTAAAATTTGATGTGGTTTCTTTGATATTAAAATATGTTTATTATAGCTTTATTCCGACACTATTGAGCTATTTTAAAACTTTGTGTAATAAACAAAGTATATTTGAAATATAAATACATACAGTCCGGAAATAATATCTCGTTAAAGCAGTGTTAAAATGATTGATGTGTATGTTGGTGATGGAATAATGATTCTGTAGGGAGAGGGAAGTTTTTTTTTCCATTTTTGTGTTGTAAACGATAGAAAGTGCCTTTCTTCTGATCTTTAGAATGAAGTACTTAAAGAAAATTTAGAGCTTTTAGAGAGGGTTCAATTATGATAATCTCATTTATTACATATTGGGGCTACATATTTTTAGGGCTGTTTGTAACTGTAGAATCCACCTCGTTCACAATTAAAGAAAACATTTTCAACGAATGCAAACACCTTAGTCCAATCCCCAAGACGTAAGCAGGCATATACACAACTCAGTGTAGACACTGTAACGATGTCTACATTGCAAAACTCAGCGCACCCACAACAAAGGAATATACGAATATAACAGATCCATTAATTTCGGTGACACCAGAAACGCTTTATGTTCGCACATGTTAATTTTTAACCATAATATATGGATATTAAGCTAATATTCAAAAATAAATAATCACGTAAAATAACTTTTCTTTTAATGGGATTTTCTTTTTTCTTGGTCCACAGATTTGGAAAGACTAAAAAAGCGAGTTGGTAAGTTTTTACTTACTTTCGATTCAATTCATCTATCCTAATTTCAAGCAAATCATTTATATTTCTTTTAGGAACGCCATTAACAAATTTATTCAAAGAAAGAAATCATTAAACTTTTGTTTCATCACCATTTTCGTCTCTATTGTAATTATATGTTATGCTCTGATTAAAAAATAAGTAATGCATTTTTTTTCAAAGCTACGTAATCAGTATTTGATTTTTATAAAACTCTTTTGAAATATGTCTTATCTCGAAAGAGTTAGGTCCAGTTACCACTTGCAGTTTTATCACACCTACTATTCCAGATGTTGAAATATATATATATATATATATATATATATATATATATATATATATATATATATATATGCGGCACCTCTGCCCATCTGTCTGGGAAACAATTGAAAAAAAGGTCCTATACCAAGAAAAAACAACCTTTCTCGGATTAAATTTTACAATAAATTGTATTACTATTCTATTAAGAGGGTGTGGTAAGTAACTGTTATTAAAATAATTTCCACCTACAGAAACTTAAAACAACATTAATTTAGACTCCATCAAAAGCTAATAACTTCAATAATTGAACAGTTTTCATCATAGCATTATTTGGTGGTCAATGCAAACTTGATCTTCTCTAAGGAAAATATTTGATCTCTAATTTTGATAAATTCAAATAAGCATATTTGATCTTCTCTAAGGAAAATATTTGATCTCTAATTTTAATAAATTCAAATAAGCATATTTGATCTTCTCTAAGGAAAATATTTGATCTCTAATTTTAATAAATTCAAATAAGCATATTTGATCTTCTCTAAGGAAAATATTTGATCTCTAATTTTAATAAATTCAAATAAGCATATTTGATCTTCGCTAAGGAAAATATTTGATCTCTAATTTTAATAAATTCAAATAAGCATATTTGATCTTCTCTAAGGAACATATTTGATCTCTAATTTTAATAAATTCAAATAAGCATATTTGATCTTCTCTAAGGAAAATATTTGATCTCTAATTTTAATAAATTCAAATAAGTATATTTGATCTTCTCTAAGGAAAATATTTGATCTCTAATTTTAATAAATTCAAATAAGCATATTTAATCTGAACCTCGAAATTGGACCAGATTCATATCCTTAATGGATACTAAACATAATTGGCATTTTGATATGATTTTGTAATATCGATCATATAAGTATTGTATACTAATGAGTCACTACTTACCAAGGCCAGAAACAACTCAAGGGTAAGGATTTAAAGATTGTCATTTGGATGACGAACAATGATACGAGAGGATTTTAAACAATGAATCGGATTATATTTCTGCATTTTTAGATGACGATTGATAATTTGTATAATTTTGATTATTAGGACCATCCTTGGTGTGGGCGATACGAAGAATTGCAAATTACTGAAGATTCTCCCAGTCATGGCTGACTGAACGAGAACATGCTAGCCCGTGAATTAAATAAAGTGTTCCGTTCAAAATTCCGTCCAGATTCCCGAGTTCGACAGAAATATTCCCGAGTTGGAAAATATACACCTGAAGAAGGCCGCAGGTTACAGCGGCCAAACCTTGTGATGATAACACTCAAGATGAGAACAGTAGTTCGAATGATCAAAATTATACAAATGGACAACATTTTGATTACTTAAGAAGACAGCGCGACACGTATTTGCTGATATTGTAGTTCAAGACAATCATGTTTTAGTCTGCAGGGAAGCAGTCCAGTGATAATGTGTTGCACAGATTGGACTAAGTTTGTTTTTAGGTACATAGAGGAAAGAGAGCAAAAAGTATTTTTGCAGTGAAGAGAAGAACACCAATTCTTTCCCTGAATGCTTTACAGGAAACCGAAGATTCGAACTCACTCCAGCACCTTCCATGAAAATAATAATAGAGCAGAGAAAGACTAGCACCATTTCTTGTGTAAGAAAGTGATAAGGTAACACTTCACTAAATTGCGAAGTGGCTTTTGTACTGTGGCAAGGCAAGAAATGTGCTATGAGCGGCACGTCAAAGACAAGAAAGGGTGCTATGAGCGGCACCTCACCATATGTCAAAGAAGTAAACCCTCTTATGACGTATCTGATTCTTATATAAGTAGTAGATTGCATCGAGTCTGGTTCTTTCTGGAGCAGTTGAATAAATCATTCAACCATTTTCCTAGCAACCTTAGAAATAGACATAATGTAATTCTTTAATTTCAGGAACTTATCAAAGAAAGTGGTGTTTAACAGAGCGGTATATGAATCAGTTTGAATCAATTTGATATCCACCATTTGAAACGCGTAACTGGCAGCGTAATACATGCAGCCGTATCCTCCCACTGAAAATGTTTGATTTCTAATAGATTGGAACGATTCTTAAAATACACAAATTTAAAACTATACAAAATTCCGATCGATTTAAGACCCCCTAATACGAGTATAACGTTTTTAATATTAAGTGTAATTCTAAATACATAACTTCAACCGTACAGTGCGTCTCGGTATAAACGTGAATCGTTTGGAGGTTAATAAATCCGCCAATGTTAATGTTATCATTCTATACATTTTCAAGGTTGATAGAAAATATTGGGTTGGCCAAAAAGTTGGTTCGTTTTTTTAAGTGGATATAAGTGCAATTCCTTTTCCACGCTCCATTTGGAAATCTTGGGAATTTCTGCGATTTGCCTTGCTGTCAAACGGCAATCTTGTTCGACTACGGCTTTCGCTTGGCCATTGTAGCCTATCTTTGACCGGCTAGACGATGAGAATCTCTCACTGAAATATTTCCTTTTCGCGATCGAGCAAACCATTTCGGGCACACCCGTTCCGTAACAGCATTCTCCACATACATATATCTTAATGCAAGTTTCTGTAGCTGATTTCTTTTTCTATAGTAAAAAAAGCATCAGATGTCGGTAGTACTCGGCATGATTTTCCATTTTAAGGTCTGAAATATAAGCACAAATTAAAGACTCTTCTGCTCGGAGGCTTATTACACACTGACGTCAACATATACTGGATTTGAAGAATATGAATATAAAATGAGTTTTATTAGGTCGAAATAATGACATTAAAAACGAACAAACTTTGTTACCAACCTAATAAATAATCCACGGAGATGGCATTTTAACATTAAAAATTAGTTAACTTTTAAATATGTGTGGTCAAATGATGAAGCTGACTTCTCTATATCAAGTCAAGTCAACAAGAACTCTGTGTTCTGTGGATCCTAAGCTCCAGATGAAGTTTTTCAGAGGCAAATGTATAAAATGTGAAATGTGCAACGTGGGTCGCCATCTCGAAGTATGACATAATCGTTTTAGTTTTAGAAATGATGATTGGAAAACAGCGACCATCAATAAAATATGCAAACAGAATCGACGCGTATATTTAGGACATGTCTTATTAAATTTTAATTCATAAGACATGTCCTAAATATATAAAATTTTAATTCTATAACAAGAAATACTGAATGAACACTCATTATAATTCAACTTTTGGGAAATTTAATCTTTTTCTTTCGTGTCTGGTTTATGAGATCATGAGCGTGTAGATGGATCGTGTTTATACTGAAACAACTTATATACAATTTTATTTCGTATAGTTTTCACTGTTATAGTATACCAGCAGGGCTACCCGGCGTCGCCCGGGACAAAAGTGTAACATATTGCTATTAAAACTTTTAGCTATCTCTTCTCCGGTTTCACTTTCCCTATCCCCTTTTCATCTTCGTCCAGCCCAATCCTCTCTCTGTACATACGCGCAGACATATGCCCATTTATAGATTTATAAGTTGGCGTAATGGAAATAACTTCTTGAAAAAAATCAGAGTTAAACCCCTTTAGTTAGTACATCAAATAGCTGGAAAACCGAGCACCCCCTGACGAAATCTGCGTAACTTAAAGGTCAAAGAATAAATAATTATTTCTAAATTTTAGATATTATTCTACCAGGGAAACGCCGATCAAGAAAATACCAACTTTGTGGGTTTTTGCTTTGTCGTTTTAGAGCTTTAACTGGATATAAACACACGCATACAACTGCCCTTTGTATAATAGATTACACTGAAACAATTTATATACAGCTATATTTCATATAGTTTACACTTTCATAGTATACTAAAGAATCGTGACCCGTTGGGTCAACACACTTACCACTATTTGTTCCACTTTTATTTGATTCGCAAATTCATAAACTGTGATATATCTGGTTAGAAATCATTCTGACATGAGAAAAATAATGTCACTTTACTTCAGTATTATCTTTATAGAATAATATAGATGTAAAGAGACCTATTATTTCGCAATCTAATTTACGTATGTGTTCATGGTGTGTTCGAACACATAATGTAAATTAACTAAGAAGAGATACATTTAAACTATTGCAGATTGGTTAGATCAACATAGAGTTCGGGCGAGAGTAATAATAAGGAGTGGGTGACTTTTCAGCTAATTACAAATCACTGTAAATTAGAAAAAAATTAAATTAATTTATAAAATTTGAAATATAAGCCTTTATCAATGCAAGATTAATCATTTTTATTTTTTTTTACTTTAATCTTATTAATTTCGGAAAAAAAATCTATCATCAGAGTTGACCAGTATTGTGTCATTTTTTTTTTCATCAAAAAACACAAAAGCAAAAATAAACAAACTTTTTTTTTCTTTGTTTCTTTGATAAATGTCCTTGGTGTGATGTATCCACGCCGATGACGTTGGCGGTTATGAATTCAAATTCTGGTTGTAGAACGAAGAAAACAGTGGCATGCTAGAGTTAAATAAATAAATAAAAATAAATAAAAACGACCCATTTTATTTAAGTTAATTTATTTTCAAATATCTAATCATAGAACTAAGGTATAGTTTAGCATGTGTTGTTTGTCATTAAAGTATCTAAGTAAACAGCTTCAGGGAAACAAACGTTGATTAAGTCGGCTTTAATATGATATTTATGTTATATTGCTTTTTAGTATTTTGAGGTTCATCTAGGTCTAGTTATGAAATAGTTAACGGGTAGCTTGATATTATGAACCCGTCTTGGCACGGGTATTCCAACAACTTTGATATAATATCATCATATACTTTTCTTTCTTTTTTCTTCATCTATTTTCAGGAATTGCAGGTTTGGATAATATGGACATTATGACCACCATTCTGGAAGAAGCCCGCCAGAAGGGCGGATCATTCTACTTGAGAAGGAAAGGAGAATCACGGAATCACGACATCGTACTTAATGACCTACGTAAACTCCTGGAAACCGCCGGAAAACGACGCTAATAACCACGGAAACGATGGCGCACATTGCCTTGATCTGGATGATACCGAAGACAACCGACTTAGTATTGTCACGCTCTACTTTCAGAAGACAATATTTATTGAAATACTCCTTCCAAATACATTTGAAATAAAGACAGGAAATACAGAAAACTCAAAGTTGTTTTGGTTTTATATTTGCTTGATCTTGGAAAAAAATAATGTTAAATCCCATCATTTTCTTTCGACTCTAGCTCACTCTCTCATTTACATATGTAAGAGAATACGTGTTTACTCTCGTCTGTATAATTGTTCGGATCGAATCGAAGCTTTAAACAATTAGGTTGACGAGTGTAGACACGCATTTTACTTTCTGTCAAACGGGCAGAGTAACACTGATCTGTATTTCTGTTCGAAAATTGTAATTATTTAATAAAAAATATATTGTACTTTTACACTAGTATTTGAAAATTCTGACCCGTTTTTATTCAAGTATATATATATATATATATATATATATATATATATATATATATATATATATATATATATATAACTGTGTTCTGCGGCTACGGTAGTCAAATGACATCCCGTATCTGCATCAGTCCTCCATGCAAGTCCCAGGCCATCTGAGAACTGCACTATGAGGGTCATGAAACCAGCGTATATATATATATATATATATATATATATATATCCACAATCAGGCCACGTCGCAATTCTGAGTTCAGATGTGTTCTACTGATGAGCCCAAAGGAGGGCGAAACTCGAGTCTAGGACTTTGGGATTGTTTCTGTCATAGGTTGTTGTCTGCGGCGTGGTCTGATTGTTAAAATAATTATATATACATCATCTCACATTCAACACAATCTCTCTCTCTCTCTCTCTTTCTCTCTCTCTCTCTCTCTCTCTCTCTCTATATATATATATATATATATATATACATATATGTATATAGATAGAGATATATAGGCAGCAAGTCATTATTTAAGAAAGCGTTGCTGAATAACACGGAATTTTCGCGTTTGTTGATTTTGTAGCGATATTCTCGATGAGACGACCAAACTTTATGGTATCCGGTGGTAACTAGAGTGATGCTCGATATAAAAACACCCGAAGCTATATTATACTGGCGACCACCAGAGACCAGAAAGCTTGCTCGGCGCATCGAGAATGTCACACTAAAAGAAATCACCAAACGCGAAAATTCCGTGTCATTTAACAACACTGACTTTATATATATATATATATATATATATATATATATATATATATATATATATATATATATATATATATATATATACAGGGTGCATCAGGTATATGAGAACATCGCGTAATGTCGTTATTGTTACGTTATATTAATTATTTTTATTCTTTTTTGCAGATAATGAAAAATGGCAGATAATAATGTAACGGAACAAATGAAAAGACAGGCTGTAATTGTCGCAATAAAGGCAGATCATAGCGATTTACAAATCGCACAATTTCTTAAAGTCGCCCGTTCTTTTGTTTATAAAGTTCGTAGGGAGTTAGAAGAAAATGATGGTGATTGTAAGCAGGTTGCTAAACGTAAAAAGCACGACCAACGGTCAGACACGATTAGAACACCTGAATTTATTCATCAAGTTCAGAATATTATTGATGAGAGCCCCCAAAAGTCAATGAGGTCCATCGCAAAAGACCTGAATGTTTCAGAAGCCACAATTCGAAGGACTGTTCATGAAAATCTTCGTTACAAGTCTTATGTGATGAGGAGAGGCCAGTTTATGTCCGAGACCACCAAAGATAATCGTTTGATAAGGTCCAAGAGGCTGTTAAACAAACTGAAACATCCTGTTGAGCAAGGCATGCTTTGGTTTTTCTCAGATGAGAAAAACTTTGATCAAGATCAAAAGGTAAACAGAAGGAATGACAGATGGCTGTGTAATGACCCTTCCGAAGTTCCAACAGTCATGCATACAAAATTTCCTGTTATGGTTTTGGGGGTTGTTAGCAACGAAGGACATGTGATGCCACCACACTTCTTTCGGCAAGGACTAAGAGTCACTTCTGCTGCTTACATTGAAGTCTTGGATACTGTTGTTAAGCCCTGGATCGATAGAGTAACAAATGGAAGGCCCTACATCTTTCAACAAGACTCTGCACCAGCACATAAGGCTCAAAACACTCAGGAATGGTTGGCGGATCATTTTTATGATCACATCACTCCAAACTTGTGGCCTCCAAACTCTCCAGACCTGAATCCATTGGATTATTATGTGTGGGGCGTAGTGGAGAGAGATGTTAATAAACACCCCCACAACACTAAAGATTCTCTAAAAGCATCCATTGTCAGAGTGATGGACAACATAGATGAGGACCATCTCAAGCGCGCTTGCAGTCGGTTTAGGTCTCGAATCGAAGCTGTCATTGAAGTAGAGGGGAATTTCATTGAATGAAATTATTAAACAATACCTTAGCTTACATGTTTATATAATTGTTTTTGATTAAGAATATTTTAGTTTGATTTTTTTCATCATTTAATAAAATGGAAAATATGTTCTCATATACCTGACGCACCCTGTATATATATATATATATATATATATATATATATATATATATATATATATATATATATATATATACATATATATATATACATATATATATATATATATATATATATACATATATATATATACATATATATATATATATATATATATATACATATATATATATACATATATATATATATATATATATATATACATATATATATATACATATATATATATATATATATATATATACATATATATATATACATATATATATATATATATATATATATATATATATACATATATATATATATATTTATGTATATATATATATATATATATATATATATATATGTATATGTATATATATTAATCTATCCAGCTCAAATATGTTAATAAAATGTACATATAAAATGAACATAAAACATTGTCACGGTTGATAAGATTGGTAGTTCAATTTGCAGGTTCATGAGTGCAATATATTTGAGCAACACGAACTTTGATTGGATTTAAATACTGACTTTTCTTTTTTTAATCCTTTCTCTTTTTCTCAACATCCGGGTTTCTGCTGGTGAAATCTTCAATACAGGATTCTCGACTTTTACTTTTTATTTTCATTTAGTTCTCTAAGAAATGGTGTAGCATCGAAACATTGGTTGATTGACGTAAGACTGTAATATTGTTATATATATATATATATTTTCCCCCACTCGTCTGTTTCATTGATTTTAATAATGCTTCCTCTAAAATTAATCCTACCATTCTGTTGTACACGAAATTTACTTATATACATATATATATATATATATATATATATATATATATATATATATATATATATATATATATATATATACAATATTACAGTCTTACGTCAATCAACCAATGTTTCGATGCTATAATTTTAGATTATTTACAATATTATCTATTTTTTAAGGAAGAATACATCAACTTGGTTTTATTAATGAACTGTAACTAGACTTATTCATATATATATATATATATATATATATATATATATATATATATATATATATATATATATATTATAAATTGAAAATAGAAGCCATTATCAATGCCAGATTATTTTTTTTACTTTAATCTTATTAATTTCGGAATGAAATTGGATCATCAGAGTTGACCAGTATTGTGCCATTTTTTTCCATCAAAAAGCAAAAATAAACAAACTTTTTTCTTTAGTTTCTTTTATAAATGTCGTTGGTGTGATGTGTCCACGCCGATGAAATTAGAAGTTATGAATTCAAATTTTGGTTGTCGAACGAATAAATGCATTGACGTGTTTGTAGTTAATAAATATTCTATACTGTAGCTTTTATTATTTTTAAAATAATTTTTTTGATATATTTCGATATATTTTGATATATTTTTAATTTTTAATTTTTAATTTTAAATTTTCTTTATTGTTTATTTTCTTTCTTTATTTATTTTTTGGTTTTTAATTTTTTTATTTTATTAATTTAAAATTAATGTTTTTCATTTTTTGTTAAATTATTCATTTATTTATTTATTTTAGTTATTTATATATTTTATTTTCTTGATATATTTTTATATTGTTTATCATTTTAAAAATATATTTTTATATTTTTTATCACTTTTGTTCACGCGTTATTGACTTAATTAATATATGTGGTTAGCTTATAAATATTCTATATCGTAGCTTTTACATTTTTGGCAATACAATTTCCTTACAGGTGTTATTAGCAATATTTTGTTAGTGCTATCGAGGACAACACACTCCTGTGTCGGATTAAAGAGAAAAGAACAATAATGAAGAAACAGTTCGATTTATATATGGACACATTAATTCTCACGTAAACATCTTGTCGAAAACAAACGTACAAATGGGGTATGGAAACATGTGACGAGGCACACAATATGATATACAAAGGAAATAACAATGAGAAAATAACATGTTGCCAGGATCGTATATTGAGAAATATGCGTGAGAAATGAAAGTAAATATATCTTTTGATCTTGAGGGTTTATGAGAGTCCATACGACTGCTACCAAGAAAGGCGCCTGACGGACCCAGCGGAAGAATTTGTAAAGTCCATGCAAAGATGAAAAACCGATAGCATCAATCAGAAAGAGTATAATATATTATCCTAAATTCGTTACGTCGGGGATTCAGTTTTCTTAATTTTTTTTTAATGGTAATCGCTCCAAACATGGCATTACGCCACTTGATGTAAGGAGATAAAAAATTCCTTATTTTGTCCTTTAGTTCTCACATTCCTGGAGCGATGTTTCTGACGAAGTGGGGAAGAATTGTTGTTTTCTGGACCGGAATCTATCCATCTAACACTTATCGTTCGCTAGTTTTTGACCTTGAAGTAGTATTTTTTAGCTCCTTACATCAAGTGGTTTCATGCCTTGTTTTGAGCGATTTCTATAAAGAAAGAAACGATTCTGACCCAGAAAAGAGCAATTTTCCCCCCTTTGTCAGAAACATCGCTGATGAAATACAAAGACTAAAGGACACCATATTGGACACGAGAGTTACGACGCTGCCGAAAGTAAACCCAAGGTCCACTTTCTAGTTGGCCAGAATAAGTCCAGGTGAGATAACTTGGAGATTAATCTAAGGGAAATAACTCAGATAATAATGCCCCAATTTTGGATCCTTTTGGTTAATAAAAAATGTATTGAGACAAAAAAAGAAAAAGTGCTATTCATGTTTGTCGAAAAACAAATAACCAAAGTAGTTTTCTTCTTGATATTTTTGAACGTACTTTATGGAAAACCTTTTTGGGAAATTCGAGTGTTGTGTGAACACAGTGACTGAGACGGTAAGAGTTCAACCCATCCTGCTGGTTCTCTGTCATGATGTAGATGCATATAAAAAGTTTAATCTTGCATCAGCTACACTGTGGATCGGGTTTTGTCATCTCAATTATCTGCGAATTCCAGGTAAAGATCAAACAGATACGAATTCAAACAATTAATTGCAAACCTGTAGTTAAAATAGCCTATTTAGAGTTTATAGTCGAACTCGTCCAACTGTTCTGTCCGTCATGTAAAAAAACCGCTTGCTTTCAATTAGTAACATACATTTACCAAGTAAATAAAGTAAATACGAAACCAACAATAAATAAACACGTTCTTTTACTCTGTCAATCGAATAATCAGGATTTGTTTTTTCTTTAACAAAAAAAAGAAAACACGAATAGTCGAATCCATGTAAATCCAAGCTCGTGTAATCTTAGATAATAATTACATCGTCTGTGGAGTAATGACATTTTCTATGATGTGATAGTGTGTGTGTAAGAAAGAGAGAGAGAAAGCGAGAAATAGAGAAAGACAGAGAGATAGAGAGAAAAAGATAGAAAGAGAGAGAGAAAGAAAGAAAGAAAGAGAGAGAGAGAAAGAGAGAAAGACAGAGAGAGAGAGAGAAAGATATATATATATATATATATATATATATATATATATATATAGAGAGAGAGAGAGAGAGAAAGACAGAGAGAGAGAGAGAGAAAGAAAGAGAGAGAGAAAGAAAGAGAGAGAGAGAGAAAGAAAGAAAACCAGAGAGAGAAAGAAAGAAAGAGAGAGAGAGAGAGAGAAAGAAGGAAAGAAAGAAAGAAAAAAAGAGAGAAAGAGAGAGAGAAAAAGATATATATATATAGAGAGAGAGATAGAGAGAGAAAGAAAGAGAGAGAGAAAGAAAGAAAGAGAGAGAGAGAAAGAAAGAAAGAGAGAGAGAAAAAAGAAAGAAAAAGAGAGAGAGAGAGAGAAAGAGAGAGAGTGAGAGAGAGAGAGAGAGAGAGAGAGTCATAATGATGGTCAACTAATAGGATTAGCTTCATTTCTGTGGGTCTCAAACTTTGCAGAAAACCTTCAAAGTGATTCCTAAAGACCGTTAATGCAAAGAAAAACGACTAGTATTACTTCCGTATTTTCATGATACACCTATTGTTCCTCTTTACCGAAACTGTTCGTTTATATATATATATATATATATATATATATATATATATATATATATATATATATATATATATATATATATATATATATATATATATATAACGATTGTATTGTTCTTTCCTAGATGTTAATCCAATAAAACTCAAGTATTTATAGAATACTGATCAGTAACAAGTAGAACTGTATATAGTATGAATTATTTTATTTATACAAACATAATTAGCTACATATTTTCATACATGTTTCGCAGCCATTTCGTTCAAAACCCATCTTCCCAAGGTCTCGCACCAACTGAAAATAAGGCTGAGAGTCTCTGTAGCCAATAATTTGTGTAAAATAAAATAATTTATATATAATATATATATATATATATATATATATATATATATATATATATACACCGAGGCTCCTGCATTTCATCCCCGGGGGGGGGGGGAGATCCTCAGGCTAAAATGCATGGAGTAATGAAACGCGGGAGCCTCTGTGTAGCTTAATTGCCATAAATATCTTTTAATAGCTTACTAAATTACTCTACTTACGTATCGAGCACTGTTAAAGTAAATACTGAAAATTTATACATAAAAAAATTATGTCTCTTTATATAATTTCATGTGGATGCAGGAAATAGTAATATATATATATATATATATATATATATATATATATATATATATATATATATATATACATGTATATATACATATATATATATATATATATATATATATATATATATATAAAACTAAATGTCTGTATGTGTGTGATGTTTGTAAGCTCCCTATAGAAAGAAAGGTTAGAGAATCTATATAAAATCTAAATGTGTATTTTTATGTAAAATTATTCGGTGAAGACAATGGAAGTGTTCCCTAATCTCTAAGTGCAGCCATAAGGTGGCTATGATGGATACCCACTTAAAACTTCAAATATATCCCGTTTTACTTAAATTAGATCATATGCATTAAATTTTCTGAAGAAGACAATGGAAGTGTTCCCTAATCTCTAAGCCCAGTCATAAGGTGGCTATGATGGATAACCTACTTAAAACTTCAAATATATCCCGTTTTACTTAAATTAGATCATATGCATTATATTTTCTGAAGAAGACAATGGAAGTGTTCCCTGATCTCTACGAGCAGCCATAAGGTTGCTATGATGGCATAACCCACTTAAAACTTCAAATATATCCCGCTTTACTTAAATTAGATCATATGTATTATATTTTCTGAAGAATACAATGTAAGTTTTCCCTAACTACTAAGTGCAGACATAAGGTGGCTATGATGGCATAACCCACTTAAAACTTCAAATATATCCCGTTTTACTTAAATTAGATCACATGTATTATATTTTCGTGAGAAGACAATTGAAGTGTTCCCTAATCTCTAAGTGCAGCTATAAGGTTGCTACGATGGATAACCCACTTAAAACTTCAAATATATCCTGTTTTACTTAAATTCGATTATATGCATTATATTTTCTGAAGAAGACAATGGAAGTGTTCCCTAATCTCTAAGTTAAGCCATAAGGTGGCTATGTTGGCATAACCCACTTAAAACTTCAAATATATCCCGTTTTACTTAAATTAGATCACATGCATTACATTTTCTGAAGAAGACAATGGGAGTGTTCCCTGATCTCTACGTGCAGCCATAAGGAAGCTATGATGGCATAACCCACTTAAGACTTCAAATATATCCCGTTTTACTTTAATTAGATCATATGTATTATATTTTCTGAAGAAGGCAATGGAAGTGTTCCCTAATCTCTAAGTGCAGCCATAAGGTGGCTATAATGGATAACCCACTTAAAACTTCAAATATATCCCGTTTTACTTAAATTAGATCATATGCATTATATTTGCTGAAGAAGACAATGGAAGTGTTCCCTGATCTCTAAGTGCAGCCATAAGGTTGCTATGATGGCATAACCTACTTAAAACTTCAAATATATCCCGTTTTACTTAAATTAGATCATATGTATTATACAGGGTGTTTCAAAAGTCGTGGGAACATAACGATTTTTAATAACTCAAAAACTATTAGTAGTTGAAAAATGAAATTGGTACCGTTGGAAAGGTTAAAGTTTCAAGTTTTGTGGGGAATCTTCAAAGTTGCTCAATATGAGCACCATTCGTCACACGGCAGACATCAAGTCGATAGTCCATTTCCTGCCAAACGCGTTCCAGCATCTTGACGTCAATGGTTCCCACAACTGCCGTTACTCGAGCCTTTAGTTCGTCAATATCTCTTGGAAGGGGCGGCACATAGACTTGTTGCTTGACAAAGCCCCAAAGGAAAAAGTCACACGGGGTAAGATCTGGAGACCTAGGAGGCCAGGGCATGAGAACGTCATCACCTCGCCCAGATCTCCCAATCCATCTACCAGGCAGCCTTGTGTTAAGAAACTGCCTTACTCTAAGACTCCAGTGTGGTGGTGCACCATCTTGTTGAAAAATGAAGTCATCAGATTCTGCTTGTTCCAACTGAGCCATTAACCAGTCTTCCAGCATGTTGAGATAGGATTCACCAGTGATAGTTGCCTCTTCAAAGAAGAACGGTCCATAGACACCTTTCTTGGAAATTGCACAAAACACGTTCACTTTTGGTGAATCTCGCTCGTGCTCAAGAAGTTCATGAGGATTCTCAGTACCCCATATGCGAGTGTTATGCTTGTTAACTTTGCCATTCAGATGGAAGGTCGCCTCATCGCTAAAAACAAGCCGGTCATCAAAGCCGTTATCTTCCAACTTCTCTTCCATTGCAATGCAAAAGTCACGGCGAAGTGGCTTATCAGTGTCCTTCAACTTTTGGACCAGCTTGAGCTTGTAAGGTACCATTTGCAGTCGTTTCCTTAAGACACGCCAGACAGTTGCTGGAGCAAGCTGAAGTTCCCTGCTGGCTCTTCTCACTGATTTACGGGGGCTCCGCTGAAAGGCTGTCCGAACTTGCTCAACTGCATCTTCTGAAGTTGAAGGGCGACCTGTTCGCTTACTTGGGCACAAACACCCATCTTTCACAAATTTAGCATGCCATCTGACAATGGATTTCCTTTCAGGGGCTTCTTTTCTAAATTTCCTGCGAAATGCCCGCTGAACACATGTCACCGATTCAGTCTTTGCAAATTGGAGGACGCAAAATGCCTTGTCTTGTTTAGAGAACGCCATTACTGCACCTGGAAGGATAACACGAAAATCATTAGTATGACCAAAAACTTGATTAAGAAAGCTTTAAAATGGCACCAGTTTTATTTTTCTACCTGGAATAGTTCATGAGATATACGCATTTGTAATGTTCCCAAGACTTTTGAAACATCCTGTATTTTCTGAAGAAGACAATAGAAGTGTTCCCTAATCTCTAAGTGCAGACATAAGGTTGCTATGATGGCATAACCCACTTAAAACTTCAAATGTATCCCGTTTTACTTAAATTAGATCATATGCATTATATTTTCTGAAGAAGACAATGGAAGTGTTCCCTGATCTCTAAGTGCAGACATAAGGTTGCTATAGTGGCATAACCCACTTAAAACTTCAAATATATCCCGTTTTACTTAAATTAGATCATATGTATAATATTTTCTGATAAAGACAATGGAAGTGTTCCCTAATCTCTAAGTGCAGCCATAAGGTGGCTATGATGGCATAACTCACTTAAAACTTCAAATATATCCCGTTTTACTTTAATTAGATCATATGTATTATATTTTCTGAAGAATACAATGTAAGTGTTCCCTAACTACTAAGTGCAGACATAAGGTGGCTATGATGGCATAACCCACTTAAAACTTCAAATATATCCCGTTTTACTTAAATTAGATCACATGTATTATATTTTCGTGAGAAGACAATTGAAGTGTTCCCTAATCTTTAAGTGCAGCCACAACGTTGCTACGATGGATAACCCACTTAAAACTTCAAATATATCCCGTTTTACTTAAATTCGATTATATGCATTATATTTTCTGAAGAAGACAATGGAAGTGTTCCCTAATCTCTAAGTGCAGCCATAAGGTTGCTACGATGGATAACCCACTTAAAACTTCAAATATATCCCGTTTTACTTAAATTCGATTATATGCATTAGATTTTCTGAAGAAGACAATGGAAGTGTTCCCTAATCTCTAAGTGACCTCCTAACCAAGAAAGCAATAGGGGAAAAACCTCCTTTTAAACTTTAAATGTATCCTTTTTTTAATAAACTTATATCATATGTATAAACTTTTCCAATGAAGACAATGGAAGTGACCCTGAATCTCTACGTTACCCTGTATGTGTCGAATGTCTATGCACCCCCACCTCTAAGTTGCCTATGGATACAGAATCCCCTTCAAACTTCAAAAACATAGTAGTGATCCTCATTCAATCCCAAGCAAAGGTGGGTCTTCCTGTTAGTATGTATGTATTAACGTAATGCGATTTTGGTCTGTGATGCCATTCAACGTTGCTGAATTTCAATTGTCAACGACTTCCTGGAACAATGCGAAAAACGTTATCTGCATGTTTCTCTGCTGTCTTTTAAAAATAACTCTCTTCTTTCTACAGCTTTTTTGTTCATTTGCTTTTGACACCTGAGGATGATTCAGCGAAGAATCAGAAAACATTTCTTAAACCTATGGAACATTTATTTTTTTTTTTTGATTTTAATACGAAAAAGACCATCAGAAAAATTGAAAAAAATAATAAAAAGTTCTAAGTAAACAGACGATTTCTGTTATTTCTAACAATGTTTGCATATATATATATATATATATATATATATATATATATATATATATATATATATATATTAACCACTTTAATTTTTACTAGCAGTGGTACGCGGCGTTGCCCGGAGCTCTTCCTCGCCTATCTCGTTTTCACCTCCCTCTCTGCAGGTGTAACAATCTCTCTCTTATCTCGGGCAAAATTTCTGTTTTCCGCAGTCGCTTCTTTATGCGCGCCCCCTTACCCCGGTCGCCTCTCCCACTCGCCCCCTCTACTCTCCCCACTGTTTTTACAGCTCGCGCTCTCATCCCCGCCTTCTCATTCGTCTTATCCTCTTTTCACACCCGCCCCCTCTCCTCGTTGCCTAGGGTTAACTCTGCCCCTCCCCCTTTCGACGTATATAAAGGTCACCGTTAAAAAACTAAATAAATAAACTTTCGGATATTGGGCGATCTCATCACTTAAAAAGACAAACCAAGCCTGAAAGAGAACCCTATAATCAGCGTTCAATCTCCTAGACCACCAACAGGCATGCGAAAAAATATACCCTTCAATAACACAATAGAGAAAGAAGCGGTTGAAGTCTGGCTTATAAAAAGGTATAACCTAGATTGGGTAAATGGCTAATCAGAAATCAGTGCTTATATCGTGACATCATCGCCAGAATGTAAGGTTGGAAGTATTTTAATCCTTGAAAAGGCAGCAGGAGAAATACACTGTTTTTTATGTTGTTCAATCGTAATGAAAAGTAGAACTTTTATAAAATAATCCTCAAAGAATATTTATAAAATATATGGTAAGCAATTAAATTTCAAACTAAAATAATATTGCTCTTTTAAAATTTGGGAATATTTAAAAATATATTAAGACTTTAGAATTTTTGTAATTTTTTTCAAAATGGAGGAATTAAGAGTGCATGAAAAAGATGAAAGTTTTATTATCTATGTAACTACGAAATTACTCAGTATAACACTATTTTTTAGTGGTATAGAATATATAATTGATTATTTATAGATTCAGAAGAACATTTTAAAAATAGACAGAATAGTAATTTTTTCGTTCTCGGTTTTAAATATAGGGAAATATAATTAAAAAATTTTTTATAATCTCATTTCAGGCGTTTTTCTGAGAAAATAAAAATATCGTTAGTGCTTATTAGATTGAAAATTGTAACAATAACTATTAGATGTCAATTAATAAATATTCCCAAACATTTTAGTTTATTTATAATATTCTAAAGGGTGTAAGAGGGGATCATATGGGCACACGCAGCCATTGGAAAATTAAAATATTTCAGATTTGCATTAAATTCGATCCATGGTCTTCTAATGGCTATGGATTGAATTTAATGCCAATATGAATAAATTTCATTTAA
>OY744518.1:121287282-121302282 GCA_963556195.1 Sepiola atlantica
CAGAATACATTGGTCCTAATGAATAATGCACAAGATACTCTTTTAAAAAATTAACATTTAAAAATACCTAAATTCGTGGTGAAGTCACTCCTATTAGTCTACGTGCTGAAGCCCGTCTACTTTTGAAGGCGGACGGCCAGCAACTTGAGACGAAATCCAGTCTTATTTACCGACCACGTATGGTGCAGAGGTTTCCAACAAAAATATTTGTCTCGCCACGAGATTTGAGGTCCGATCATTTTTCACAAAGGTTGATTACTCTGGTCTAGAGATCGGTTTCTTCCCAAGGAAGATAACTCTGACCCCGCAAGAGTAAGAATTTTTGTAAGTTATGAAAATTTAAATTTTCCTATGATGTAAGTGCTAAAATTATAAACATTCCAAGGGCAAAACGGTTAAAACAGTATTTGAGGATAAAGATAATATGTTTCGGAAAATTCACAGCAAGTCAGTACCCAAGCCGTATTTGAGATAACGGAATGTTCCCATATGGAAACGTTGTCGAGTTATGAACAACATATTTCATACTAATTCGTGTGATTTGCATTAAAAATGAAGGAAAAACTGATGTTAAATGACTATGGATCGAATACTCACTAAATCAATTGAAAATATATCAAAACTAGCCGGAGTACACATCAACGCCGGGTTTGCTAAACCCTCTCTCTTCTGCGCATCAGTTTGAATGAAAACATATTTTTTACTTTAAATCACAATAAAATATTTACAAAAATAAGTGTATTTTTCAGGTTCGTATCGGTTAGGAAATAATTGGAACGCTGTAGCAACAAAAAAAAGAAAACCATTGTCTAGTGTGGGATTTGAACCCTGAAAGATGGCATTAAATATTGGAACTGAAAGCGAACGCTATCCACGAGACCACCGATTATATTTTGTATTTGCCTCTTACTTGAACTTTTGATGAGTTCAGCGTAAGTATACAGATTATGGATATATCTAAAATAATTGAATTATCTAAAATAAAGAAACACAAAATAAGTCCCATTTAAAAAAAAGTATGTCAAATATATAAGATGATTTTGACTAAAACAAAACAATCTCCACTTATTTTTATATGTTTATTTATTTATTTTTAGCAGTGAAACTGTTCAGTCAATCGGCTTGGAAAAAGAACGCTAAAATGTCGGAACATTTGTTTCCAATGTTATTTTTACGTACGTTTAATATTAATGAATTAAAAATAAAATTCAAAAAATTCTGACATCGATAACCACATCGGCTCGTAGTTGCTGACACCAAATATCCGGTTAGTTTAGCTCTTAGATAAACCGTTTAACTGTGATGTCGGGACACACATACACACACACAGACCACTTTTCTTTATATATAGAAATAGCACAAGTTATTATAGAATGCCATGTCAGGATACATTATTACAATTATCCAAATGCCTCAAATTTCTTCCTGGCCGATAGATTGTTTTGTCCCCAAACTGACTTTTTTATTCAAAGATCTTTAAAAGTTATGACAACCACTAATGTCAACAGATGTAATAGTCTACAATACGTTCTCATATGGGAACATCGGGAGGTAAAACGTTTGTTTTTACGGTTTTCTTATTTATTGTCCGTCAGCTCGACCTCGGCCCGTTAGCAGCACAGCTGCTGCTAATTTTTTTTAATCCACCTTACATATTCTAGCCTGTTAGCTAACTGCAATAACACCAACTGTATATTTTCTATTTTCTTAGTGTATCTCCAGGATCAGCACTAATTACATATTTTTCAGCATTATTGTTGTTGTCACTTTCATAATTTTACACTTAAACATCTAAAATAAAATTAGCCACGACTGTTTCTTTTTCACTAGGAATGTTTCTGGAAAATTTTTATAAAAAATAAGTACAACTTGAAAAAAAGAAAGGCCCCTTAAGAAATTAAAAAAAATATTGATTTTAGTTTTTGGTATACTAATTTAAAATTAGTTGATATACTTACTTTTTATTGTCATTTTTTTTCTCGCTTGTATCTCAGAAAAAAGGTTAAATGATAAACATTTATTATCTAAAAAATGAGCATACCAAAATCTAAGGGGAAATTCATTTAAGTCTGACTCGTATTTTAAAAAATATTCCACACCCCCTAAGTCTAGAAAAAAAACATTGTTTAATAAATTTCAGCCCGGATCCAACTATGGTCTGAAATCGTCAAGGTATTTTTCTAACCATCCACCTGATAACAACCGGTAACCTTTGTCCTCGAATGGTTTTGCGCCTTGATAGGCGGTGACTCTTTAGTAAAAATAAAATATATCAGATGTTTCCTTAAGTGTGAACATCTGAATAAAAAACCATAATACTACTGAAAAATATTTAATTAGTGTTGATCCTGGAGAGACACTAGGAAAATATACAATGTTGTAATTGCAGTTGAATGACAGGATGACACATGTGACATGTATTATAGAATTAGCAGCAGCTGTCGTGCCAACGGGCCGAGGTCGGGCTGACGGGCATAAATAGTAAAAAAAAATTTTTTTTACTAGTGATCGAATTGTCTTTCAGTATTTTCTGTTATAAGAAAACTGTTATATGTTCTGAATAATATGAAATGACGAGAATGACTGCAAATCCAATGATCATGCCAAGATTCTGTAGAATAAACATTGGCCAAGTTCCAAATTCATCGTTCTCACTTGCCTCCGCCACGCTGTTCATTTCAGGAATCTGTAAAAGCATAGAAAAGAAAACACTGTTCAATTTCAATTGAAATGTGTGCATTTGTTTATAAAAGTCTTTTACTGCATTTAGTCTGCAAGCAAAGCAAGGAACTCCCTATCTCTGATTCTAAACTCACTCCTGAAATATTTCTCCCACTTTATGTCGCCCCCCCCCCCCGCCAGGTCACTGTTAGAATATTGTGTTCAGGCCTCGTTTCTATATCTAACAACTGATATATAACACATGAAAAGAGTTCAACGACTGCCTACTCGAATAGTGCATGTGTAACAAATAGCCGGACTCAGAGAAGAATTGCGTACGATTAGGACACTAGTATATATTGTAGAACTCACGCAGAGTGTGTGAAAAGGAAAACAAATCACAGTCATAAATTCTAAATACATTGAAAAATATTGCTCATGATTTAATAACGAAAAGTGTAATTTCCTGTTTCTTCTAGGATCGACAGCATAAGAGTCAGTCTGTGGTTAGAGGTCAGCGCCATCACTTATCATCATTATTCTGAATGTACGTGGGATCATACCAAGCCGCGAAAGTCTAACGTTACCAAATGCAGCCGTGGGATCTGATAAAAAAAACGTAGTGTTCCTCCCTAGCCGATTATTAAAGAAGTTGGGAAAACCGTGTTTAATAGGAGAAACCGCTAACAGGTAAGTATTCATTAAGGTAAGGGAACCAATAGAAACGGTTCTAGGCGAGGTAGATATAATTTGCCCAGAATAGTTAAGGTAAGGGAACCAATAGAAACGGTTCTAGGCGAGGTAGATATAATTTGCCCAGAATAGTTAAGGTAAGGGAACCGATAGAAACGGTTCTAGGCGAGGTAGATATAATTTGCCCAGAATAGTTAAGGTAAGGGAACCAATAGAAACGGTTCTAGGCGAGGTAGATATAATTTGCTCAGAATAGTGCCAAGTAACCTTGCAATAAATGGAATTCTTAAAAATATCCATTTTATTGTTATTCGAGTCAGTTCTTGGACGTTCATGGCTGACGGAAGGAAAGCAATCTATCCCGTAGATTAAATGAAAGGTTTCGTTCGAAATTCCGTACAGATTCCTGAGTTCGACATAAAGATTCCCGAGTTCGACAAGATGCGCTTGAAAAGGTTCAGGCGTTACATCGGCTGAAACGTTGTGGGAATAACACCGAAGATAAGAACAGTAGTCGCAATAATCCAAAGAATACCCATGTGTGTATTTCTTCCCTTGTGCTCATGACCTTAAAACTGTTGTAATGTATTGTTTACATCTCTTATTAAACTTGGTTAATTGTAAAATTCGAAGCCACATGTGTTCGCACAACTTTATGAAACGATGAAACATTTGTATCGTATGAATAAAACAGACTAAACACGTCGGAATTATGAATAATTTATTTATATATATATATATATATATTCATATACATAGTCATCCACATACAGACTTTTTTGCTGTATCACAACTTTTCAGTGCGGCTAGACCAGCTAGTGCCTCAAGCCGGGATTAAAAATCAACCGTCGATCTGACAGTCGGCGCCTCTGCCATTGCGCTATCATACGACACTGAAGTGATATCTCTATGTAAACATTGTCAAGTGCCGAGATCTCGAATTAGTTTTACCCAGTGAGCTATGCCTTAAAGCTAATGTCAGTTGGCGATATCCTTACAAATAAGCGCTACTCAATAAAGTGAGCTTTATATAGCCATCTACATACAGAATGTTTCGCTGTATAACAGCTCTTCAGTGCGGATATATATATATATATATATATATATATATATATATATATATATATATATATATATAAATATATATATATATATATATATATATAATATTGGACAAGTTCGAATATATTGATATAATTAACTTAAAACAAATATTTTTTCAAAAGTGCTAGATACCTGGTAGAGCTTTATAAATATACATGATATAGACATTTAAAATGGTCAACACGAATAAGTACATATTTCGGTACTTCATATTTCGGTACTCCAGTGTACCTCGTCAGGATCACATATTCTCTCTTGCTTTCTCTCTTTCATCTGTATATATATAATAGCATGATGCTATTTCAAGACCTGAAGACCGGGAGCTCCTAAAAACTGCTCTCGTGACACAAAATAAATTTTGTAGTCAAAATGAAATAAATTATCATTGATATATATATATATATATATATATATATATATATATATTTGAAATATTAAAATAAATATGAAATATACAAATAAAGATAAAGATTATATATGTAAATTAAATTCTATCTTGGATAGTTAAGCTCGATAAACGAAATAAGGCAATATTATAAGTAGATAAGTGATAAGAATAAAAAATGAATAAAATACAATATTTATTAACTCATAAATTGTTAAAACAACGGTAATATAAAAATGCTCTTTCCTTAATCCATGGATTTTCAAAGATATGCAATTACTATCACTTTCTTACACAGCCCAGGAAGTAAAATAATGGCTTTTTACATGTCTGATTTCTAATTTTGTAATTTTTTACAAATTCCTTAGGACTTATACTCCTATATTTTTGGTTATTGACTTGACTGCCAACGAACTCTCACTTTGATTTGAGTACCTACATCTCCTAGAATGGAACATTTTCATAGATTTAGAGGCCTGAATGGCCTTCAACCCATCACGGTACAATTGCTTCCTACTTTGAATTCTCAAATTTGTTTAAACACACTTTTCTATGCTTCTTCAATGGTGATGAATTTCTTTGCATATTTTGAACTTTTTAAATTTTTTATAATTCATATATCGTTTATATTTTAATATTTTCAAATGTTTGCATTACAGTAAATGTTACTGACTTATCCGTCGAATTTCTTCTGATGATAAGAGCACATCTTTGAAAATCAATGGATTGAGGAATGGATTAAGGAAGGAACAAAGTTTTTTTTTTATATTATCTTTGTTTGAACAATTGTTGATTTAATTTAAGATTTTATCCAGTTCTCATAACTTATATATATATATATATATATATATATATATATATATATATATATATATATATATATATATATATATATATATATATATATATATATAACAAATCAGAGTTATATCATACTGTGATTTTATCTCAATTTCGAAGCTAAGGAAACTTACACGCATTTCTGGAAGTATTCAAAGTATATTTGAACAAGTTCAAGTAGCTACACGAAATCCGATAACATTTTTTTAAAGAAAGAATGATTACTTAAAAATACATTGTCTTAATTGGTATTTTTATCTTAATAATTATCATTAAAGTTAAGTTTAGCTTGAAAATTACAAAATTCAATTTAAATTAATTTTATTTTATTCATTTTGTAAATGACATCTTAATTTTCTTTTAATTTTTATTCTGTATATATTTTATAAGATTTATCTTGGCATGATTATCTCTCTTTCATCGTCATTATTGAATTATCTACCCATGTTTTTTTAGAAATATGTTTTTGAAAAATCTACCAAATGGAAGAAAAGATCGGCTGTGCGTGCCGGCTATAAGAATCTCTTTTTGATATTTTCTTAGTCAGTTTTTGCTCTTTTTTAGAGGGTGGTTATTCAGTAGACTTTTTGATGTGCATCCAAAGTTTTTCTGGACATTCGACTTTTGGCTTATATCACTTCCATTTCGCTATTTATGGTGTGGCGTTTTTCTGGATATCTCTGAACGCTTCTTCGTACGAATCTTTGGCTTGTTATGGTTTGATTATCATTTGAGAAAAAAACTATAACTTTCGTATAACTACTTAAATTTTGCTTTGGAAATTGATTTTGATTAGGGCTGATCTGTCTGAACTATATAAAATAATTGTTTTAGATTATCATATACACATAAATATGAACCAGGCATGTCTAAAAAGTATCGAACCTTAGGCCAGAAATAATATTTCAAAACCTGACGGGGTTGAGACCCTAATCGCCTTCAAAGTAGGCCCGTTGTGTTACACACACTTACCCCACCGATCCAGCCACTGCCGGAAACACCTCTGGAAGGCTTCTTTTGTAATGGTGTTTATCTTTGCCGTCGCGTTCCGCATGCTTTTTTTTCTAGCCTAAAAACGGGAACCTTTCAGTGGCGTGTTCAATTTTCGAAACAACCAGACGTCGCAATGCGCCATGTCTGGAGAGTAGGAAGGTTAGCGAACGACTGGAATTCCATGTTTGGCCAAGAAATGTTGGATCAACTGAGATGAATGTGCGGGGGCGGTGTCGTGATGCAGTTGCCAGTTTTTCGCCGTCCACGTGTCTGGTCTTTTGCGCCGAACTGTGTCACGGAGACGCAGGAGAACTTCTTGATAGTACTCCTTTGTCACTGTTTGTCCTTCCGGTGCGTATTCGTAATGCACAATTCCACGGATATCAAAGAAGACAGTCAACATCATCTTGAGTTTACTTCGCACCTGTCGTGCTTTTTTGGCCTTGGAGACTCGGGATGCTTCCATTGCGACGACTGTCTTTTTGTTTCTGGGTCGTACCCGTACACCCAAGACTCATCTCCAATTATCACGATGTTCAGAAACCCAGAATCAGTGTTTGTGGTTTCAAGAAGGTCCTGTGCAACTTGAAAACGGAGGTCCTTTTGTTCCTGCGACCACAAATTTCGCAGCCACTTTATGCATGTTCAAATCATCACGCAAAATTGCATGTGCGATATAATTACTTCTTGGACGATCTCCCGCACGGTTGAACGACGATCTTCCACCAGCAAATTTCGCACCCTCTCAATAACAGCTGCACTCCAAGCTGTTTTGGGCCTGCCAGAATGCTGGCCACTCTCTGCTGATGTGCGGCCATTTTTGAATCGGTTTAACCACTCCTTAATTTGTGTTACACCCATCGCATCTTCTCCAAAAAACTGCTGAATCTTACGAATTGTTTTGCTTTGAGAATAACCAAGCTTTTGGCAAAATTTGATGCAGCGTATTTGCTCAACACGTTCAGTCATCATGAGATGATTGGTAATCCGACGAACACGTTGTGTAGCACAAAACTCAGCAACCGACAGAAAGCGACTAACACACAGGAAGGTGGTGATAAAATTTACACATGCGCATGAAGGTGTCTACCTTTACTGTGTAGAGTGGCGCCGCCCTATCGTCTTTATTTCGAACGAAAAAAAATAAATATCGGATACTTTTTAGACAGGCCTCGTAAGAGAGAGAGAGAGAGAGAGAGAGAGAGAGAGAGAGAGAGAGAGAGAGAGAGAGAGAGAGAGAGAGAGAGAGAATGAGAGAGAGGGGGAGAAAGAGAAATAGAGAGAGAGAGAGACGCGCATTCGTCTATATGTATGTGTAGCCAATGTTTTAATTGGCAACCCCTAAAATTTAAAAATTGAATATTTAAGATCTGCATTGAATTTGATCCATAGTTATTAGACACCAATTAAGAAAGATTCCCTGAATCATAAGACTCCCTTACATTTTATACATTTTTCTAAAGTCGAAGTCATGTAATTGATTTTTATCAAAATTGGAATTAAGGTTATAGACATAAGATTTAGTATCTTTATATGTTGATTTTAATTATCGTAACAGGACATAAAAGTGGTGCAAAACTGTTTTGGGGAGGATTGGGCTAAATATATATATATGTCTGTAAGAAGCAACTTTTTGGGTAGATACTCGTGTTTACGTAGGCACGATTGTTATTGAACAAAACTTAATTAATCTTTGGTGCTGGGAACGTAGAAAAATATCAAAGGGAAAAATTGGATGCGAAACTGTGCTTGGCCAATCTTAATATACCATCGGTGAATCGAATACCAAATCCGTACAAATAAGTCGATCGTTTTTCTTGGCGGACAATATATGTTTGTTTATTTATATTATTAAAACATGTCTCGTCAAATTCTGTAGCTGTAGCGACGATGCCTTTAACTTGTAATTAAATAAACAAAGGAATATATTTATGACAATATGTTAAGCATATAACTGCCTTTTGGTGGGCATTCGTATTTCCGTAAGTAGTACCGTCGACCAGACTACGTTGACATTAAGTGCTACTCTGATAATTCTATGTTGACCTGTATTTCTTGCTTTTAACTAATCGACCTTGATTTGTATGACCTCTGAACTGGGTTGTAACATATCTATGGTACAACGGGGGCAAGTAAACGAACGCAATTGAAATTAAATTGCAAAATAGTACGCTTAAAAGCATAATTAACAGTTAATAATCCTTATATATAATCGTATCAAAGTCAATAGTTTTCTTCGAATGTCCGGCTGGCTTGGCAGGTCGAGAGCAGACTCAAGGCGTTTCCACGAATAATGGCGATAGAGGGGCGCTCGTAAAGCCAAGACAATTCGCGATTGTCCCCGGTGTTGCGCGTCATTAATAGACCAAGGCTGCCGAGGAAATAGCGCGTGACAGAGCCAATCACTCCACTCGTCTCCACAGCGATCGGTTAAAATACAAATCTGTCGAGAAAATCGACATATTTTGACCGCTTGCGGCTCTCTACTGACGCAGCTGTATGTCCAGGATTTGTTGCCAATTCTATTACAACTGTAATCTATTTAATGTTGCATGCAATACCAGTCAACACCTTCTTAGAAACCGGTTGCTAGTATACGCGAGGACCATATTCTTCCAAAGGAGAAAACATCACAAAAACGTGGATCAAAGATACCGCCAGGGAACAGCCATCTCATCACATAAACTTGCTGATTCGCGTTCATTTAAATCTGGTGTGAGAAAACGCAAACGTGCTACTAAGATCAAAGTGTAGTATCTGTTCTGATGGATACTGCACCCCATAGACTGGTATTGTCTTGGCCTTCGGGGCTTGATTTACGCTAGTGTATGGGTCTGTCCTGTGAATTTCTAGGAGGTCCACCCTCCCAGGCTTCGCCTCCCCTCTTTAAGGAGGAGTAAGTTTATTGCTTACTGCCTGAGAAGCCCCTACCGGGGAATGCCGACGGGGCTACCCAGGCAATTTTTAATGGCTAGAGTGCTCACCTCTCGGGCGCTGGCTTTTTAAATCCCACCTTTTCGACCCGACCTTGGGTCACATCTTACTTGTGGGAGTAAGATAAAACTGGCCTTGTGCCTAACTCCTGGAGAGGAGTAAATAAATACTCATTATTGCAGCTGTGCATAGTCATCTTTTTTCTGCTCTAATGGATGTGCATGTGCCTTGTTGCAAAGAATAGTCATAATGATGTATGGCGGGGAAACTATGATAATTTTAACATTAAAAAATCTTAAATAAATTTTTTCTTCCCTAACTTGAGAAGATCAAAACTTAAGTGTTATTTATTTAGAGAATAGATTTTTGTGCACTGAGAACGAGATAGTAAGAACAAACGCCTCCAAACGTATCAAAGTAGCCAAGGTTGGCAGTATCGTTTTAAATAAAATTATTAATTTATCTACGGGGTTAGGAATAAGAAAGTTCACAAAGAGTGTGCACGCGCGTGTGCGCGCACATTCAGATGAAATATATAATACAAAGGATCGTCTGGTATTTATGTTTTACTTACCATATCCACCAAAGAGATATAAAGAAACATGCCCCCAGCAATTCCAAAGATCCAACGGTGAGCCGAGGTGATTTCTCCCAAGACAATCCCCAGGATCAATCCTAGGTACGACACGAAAGCCGAGAGAAGATTAAAGAGAAGGGCCTTTTTTAAGCTGATTCCAGAATTTAGCAAGATGGCGATATCCCCTGAAAAATAAAACCAATTTGAAAAGAGAAACCATTAAATACTTTAAAAAAACTGCAGCACTGTTGGTACGACTGAGTTGTTGGTATCACTTTCAACAAATGTTCAAACTGTGGCGTTTCAAGACTTTTGTCCGAAGTTCAATGGTTTTCTAGCTTTTTAGAATCAGTTTTGCATACTCACTGAACAACATGATTCTTTTTCAAGATATACCTCCTGTAGAGTAGATGAATTAATATACGAATTTCTTATATTTATCTCTATCTATATACAGTTAGGTACATGTATATGTTTATATATGTATATGTTTATATATGTATATGTTTATATACTGTAGAGTAGTATTATATATATATTTATATCTCTATCTATATATATCTAGTAGAATTATATACATTTATATATCTAGTAGAATTTATATATATATATTTATATATATATATATCTAGTAAAATTATATATATATATATATATATATATATATATATATATATATATATATATATATATATATATATATATATATATATATAGTATTATATATACAGGGTGGGCCAAAATAAGGGTCCTATCTTTAAATTTGAATAACTTGAATTTGAATAACTTCCACAAAATAAAAGTTAAACTCACCATACTTTATGTGTGTGTAGACTGACCCTTCCGAGATTTTTTGAAATAAACAAAACAAATTTTAGCCGAAAAACACTTCTTAAAACTTACAAAAACTAAAGTATTGTTTTTTACACTGTTTTGAGTTTTTTAAGCAAAAACAATGTTTTCTAAATGAGGGTACGTTCCTTAGGGCTAATACAGCTCATGCTTGCTTCGGAAGGGGTCCTTTACTTATTCTAAAAAAAAAAAAAAAAATCAATAAATAAAAAAGTTATTAATTTTTAAAAATAGGACACTTATTTTTGCCCACCCTGTATATATATATATATATATATATATATATATATATATATATATATATATCTAGTAGAATTATATAATCAGCAAAAACAATGTGACGCAATGCCACCTGAAGCTTTTTCGGTACACGTTGGTCGGTCACATTGCTAACAAACGTGGCGGCATTGGTATGTTTGACCACAAATATATGGTCTGGTCTGCTGTCGGACCACTCGCAGAAGGTGCACAGGTAGAATGACATAATAACCAGCTCTGTTCAAAACAACGATCAGCAAATAGCGAATGTTGTCTAATTGGCCTTGACGATAACAAATTGGACTTGCCCGACGTCCGAGGACATACGCCCGAAAAATACAAAAACAAAAACAAACAAAAAAGTCATTATTCTTTCTGTGTTTATGAGAAAAGACTATTGTTTTTTTGTTTTATTTTTACTAAAGAGTCACCATTGGTCAAAGGCCAAAGGCAACTCGAGGTGGACTGTGAGACATCACCGTGATGATTGGTAATGGTAGTGGAAGTTTGGCAGAATTTGATTATTTAGGAGGACGGCCCAACAAGAATTTGTTTACATTGATCTTGAAAACGACAATGTTGTAGTCAGCTGAGAAGCAGCCTAGCGGTATTGAGTTCCACAGACGGGTAGTTCCAGGGAGAAAAAAAACTTTGCTCATAGAAGTGGCGTTAAGCTTTAGGCACAGAGAGGGAGAAAGGGAAATTATTGACAGTGGTTGTAGCTAGACGAGTTTTTGTTGAAATGTTTTACAGGAGGGAACCATTGATTGGAGCTCAGCCGAGCACCTGCCACAAAAATAACGATAGAGTAGAGAAAGACTAGCAATGTATCATCTGTGAGAAAGAGATAGTAGAGTGAGAAGAGGACTTCGCCCACTAGATTTCGAAGTCGGTTTTCTACTTTGTCAAGGCAGGAAAAGGGAGCTCTGATCAGCACCTCCCCAGATGTGGCAACAGTGCTCCATCTTAGGGCGTATCTGGATCTCATGTAGATAGAGGATTGCGTCAGGAGTGGGGTATCTTCTTGAGCGGTAGAATAATCCAACCATTTTTCCAGCGATATCGGCTGGATTGGAACACAAATTAAAATGGCCTCAGTTTAGAAGGATTTCCCTTTCACTGACTGGGGACAGAAAAGATCAAGTGTAGCATCAGAAAAACTTCTACACTTTGGTCCTACATGAAAGGTCACATTTTATTTTACCCTGTAATGTAGTTAGATCAAGCATACAAACAGCCATTCTCTCTCTCTCTCTCTCTCTCTCTCTCTCTCTCTCTCTCTCTCTCTCTATATATATATATATATATATATATATATATATATATATATATATATATAATGATTTTTACGTACATAACATTTATCCATGGATACGTGTTTCTTGCTATCTAGCAATCATCAGCATGGCTGACTTTGGCAAGGATCGAATCCATAATTACATTTTCTGTAGTCTGGAATGTTACATCTAGCCTGAAATATGTACGATTTTCATCGCTTAAATATTAAGTTATATTTTTGTTATTTTTTATTGGCGATAGTATGAACGTGTGAACGCTGCTTATGTATTTTGATTCACTGTCTAAGTGGTGAGGACTTTCCTCCATTACATGTAAATGTCTGCATTACGGAACGTATTTTTATTTAATTTATATATTTTTAAAATAATTTTTATGTGCAAAAAAATTATCCATGAACAGGTGTTTTTTGCTATATCTTTTTGGTAAGATCATTTGGAAGAAATGTAGTGAAGGGATATGCGATTCGAACGAACGCCTAAAAACCTAATGGATCGGATAGCTACCCTCTTTCTTCCTCCGGTTCGTTTAGATACGCTCTCCTCTTCACTTCCAAAACCCAGTAAAAGTTTTCACACGCAGTCACTAAATCATATTTTGTTGACCAATAAGAATGGGCCCCGCGCGATTTAAACTCAAAATATAAAAAGTCGACACGAAATTAGAAGTCTCAATGAAAACGTAAAAAATTAACTGACGAAAGCTAATTCAGGCCGGCGGGTATCGAAAGAGGTTACACAACGTATGCCATAACCCCGCGACTTTAGCCGGGTAGGCAAAAAAAAGGAACACTACAAATGCACGTACAAGAACCATCATTTTGCGTACGCATTTCTACACACTAGCAGAACAAAGGTAGGCCACACATACATAGTACAACACTCCCTACTACTCACACACGCATATTTACACTAACAAATATATAGCCATACACATCCTCCGCCCTCGTGTCTGCTTATTCACTGAACATTTTCTACCAAAACACGAGTTTGCATAAACTTTCCCGAATGAACATTTCCTGACTAAAATGACATTTATCTCCTTCTAAAATTATAGTTATATATGTTATCCTTGATTATTCATTCACACGACTCTGTTTATGTATCTAGTAAGCACTTGCTAACTGGAGACCCTGATATACCTCAATATTTCATTAATGTCCATTTTAATATGCATGCATACTGTTTATCTTAGTTTATTTTCCTTCCACATTTATCAAATTGATCACCTATATTACTATATTAATCGTCGGCATGGTTCTTGGCAACCCCCATATTAGGGTCGCATAATAAGACGATGTAGGAGGAAGCGGAGAGGGAGAGAACAAGATTTGGCGTGGGGAAGGTGATGTGTCCAACATTTGATACCTACACACACACACACACACACACACACACACACACACACACACACACACACACACACACATATATATATATATATATATATATATATATATATATATATATATATAGTCTCGGAAGTTTCTCAACCATTAAAAGTATAAAAAAATATTAAAAAACAAACCTTAAGTCCCAAGTCGTTCAGTGGAAAATCCCTCATGTAAGTCAATTTAATTGTTACAGTTATTATATTAGTTTGCTTCTAACATTATTTAAGAGATCATCAGTTGTTTACCATGAAAAACTGTTTCGGGAATTTATATATATATATATATATACATATATATATATATATATATATATATATATATATATATATATATATATATATATATATATATATATATACATATAGTGTGTGTGTGCATACATACACAACATGTACGTAAAATCATACCCTATGTATGGAAAATAAAATAAAAAATGGGAATAATATTATTTATGACATGATGTGCTCGGGTGGTTGACTTGAAGCAAATAGTCGTAGGAATATTAAAAAGTGCGGGTTTGTCCATTATTTCAAAATAAATCATAGCTGTTGACACCGTCCTATTATGTGACTCTGATTTTTAACCCTTCTACTCTCTGGTCTCAAGGCTAAATTAAAAAATAGGTTCAATAAACATGTCTCATGTCCCCTCCTACTCCTTTGTGGTTTAAATTAACTCTAACCGCCGCCAATGTTTTCCACCCCCACTTTCCACAGTTAATGTCATGTCTCCAACCATCTCGATGAGCCTGTAACTGATCTTATCATAAGCGACCTCTCTTGGCTTACATAACACTAGCTTAATCCCTCCCTAATGATCTTATAACTCCAACCGCCACCATTTCCCCTTACACTCTCTACTATTAACTCAATTTCTTACCGCCACCATCTATTTGTATCTCATAATTTATTTTTTCGTGAGCGGCCCTTCAGGCCCACCCAGGCTACCACCTTTGTTTCAAACATTTTGTAGTTGTGTGTTATTTTCCTCAAACAATTATCCTGATGAAGTCTT
>OY744518.1:121309782-121327282 GCA_963556195.1 Sepiola atlantica
AAGTTGTTACCTGCCAGACTAATATAATAGTTAGTCTGGGATGGGTTTTCGGTTGAGGAGATAGATGCCTCATAGACCACTTGGGTTGATAGGCACTTTTGATTTAGGGGGCAGTTTGATTTGTTATTACAGTTACATGTTCTTCTAGGATTTGAGGTTACTGAGGTGTTTAGTATTTTCAAGTTGTGCTTTTTTATGATTTTTCCAGGTTATCACCACAACAATAGCTGAGTTTCAGTGTATTTTTATTAAAAAATGTATGGAGTGTTTTGTTATTGGGGAAATGAGTGTTTATTAAGTTCAGGAATTTATTCCCTAATTTGGTTTTAGTTGAGTTGTTAAATGGAGGTGTATACCAGATAATTTTCCTATTTCTATTTTTGTTCCTTCTAGGGTTATTTTGTGTAGTTGGAATATACTCTATTTTAGTATTTTTATAACCACTCTCTTTTAGTGCTTTATCATAAAAGTTCTTATGTTTATTGAATATATCTATATTGGCGGACTTGTTGCTAATCCTTCGACTAATTGATTCGGGAATGTGTTTACTTACAGATCTAGGGTGGTTAGATAGTGGGTTTACATAAAAGGGATAGGAATTATCTTTAGCATAGGGCTCATAAGTATCTCTAGTGAGGTTGAAGGTAATATCGAGGAAGTTGACCTGTTTAACATTTGATGTTATTTCAGCCTTTAGGCCTATTCGTTTCATTTCTTTGGATATTATTTTTTTGATTTGTTCACACTTTTGCCCGTTTGTGTTTTTAACATACATTAGGCCATCCTCTCTGTAAAGGCCGATTGAATCGACTTCGAGATCTTTTGTTAGGTTATATAGTAAGTAAAGGCCAACTAAGTCTGTCACCTCGGCAGAGTCAAGAGAGCCCATAGATACATCGAAGGAAGAGAAATGGTCCTTCTTTGTCCATTGTTCTTTATTATTTATTAGTACTGTGGTTCGGCATTTTTTTTAATTATGTTTATTTCGTCTTCAGAGAAATTACGGAGGAGAGTGGCGAATTCTATAACATTTTCAAAGAGTGCTCTAGTTATTGAGGGGTAGTAATTAACTATATCGAATTGTATAAAAGAGCATTTATCTTTATTACTAATTCTATTAAACCAGCTTATGGTTTCAGCGGTATTAATCCACTGGTTTATGTTGTAGGTGTTTTTAATTTGCTTATTTATTTTTTCTAAGATGTTTTTACTGATTTTGCCTATCTCTTGTCGGGTAGGATTAATAAGTCTGGTTTGAGGTTTAGTGCGGAAATTAATTTTGTGATCTTTTAATAGTATATATGCTTCTTTTGTTTTTAATTTTCCTACTCTATCGCTAATCTTAAGTTTATCCGTTATAGTTTTACTATCCGAGTTGATTTTATCGATTAGGTTAAGATCCGATTCTTTTAATAATTTTTTGTGATATCTTTCTCCACGAATCTTTACTTTCTCTTACTCATTCCTTTTTTTCCTCACATTTTTAACACAGCAAACTTTTGTCATTTTCCAAATATTTCAAATATTTCATACCCTATCACAACAAATCTCCCCTCTCCCCTCACCCATTCCCCCTCTTAACCACTCCTTTCGTGCCCTCACTCTTCCATACCCCCCATTCTTAAATCCCCTCATTTTCGCAAAACCCTCTCTAAGACCGTAACTTTCGGCCATCCACCAAAATCACAGTCCCCCTCCTTCTCTACCCACCCCCTCCTTCTCTACCCACCCTCCATTTCTCTGCATACACCCCTTCACACAAACATTCAAACTTACTTTTTCCCTTCAGTCTTGACCGCAGCCCACGGTTCAAATACCTCCTCCCTCCCTCTCCTCCACCCCTCCACTCACTCATTCACTGCCATCACCATTATTCCTGCTCATCCCCCCACCTCTTACTCTTACTACCAACCACAGTATCCTTGCTCACCCCCATCTTTCCACTTCTTCACCACTCATATAAAACATTCATTTTTCATTCCTCACCAAGTACGGACGTCCACCCTACTGTTTTCTCTAGTAGTGACCATTATAAATAAAGACGAAACGTTGATGTACACATAAAAAAACATCCATTTTTTGGTTTTACTTTTTCATTTTCCCATTACATCGCATTACCTTCAGCCTTCTTTTCCCATATATATATATATATATATATATATATATATATATATATATATATATATATATATATATACTAGGTACGTGCAAAATCAATGGCCGATTCCCAAAATGGAAAAAACATTTTGACCCCCCCCCCTGTACTTCAAAATACACTAAAATTTAGGAAATCAATCAATTTTACTGAAATTTTCAATATTTATTAATCAACAATCACGGAATATAATGAAACCATTATGTTTTTAAAAATGTTAGTGAAAATGTTTTATTTTTTAAAAAGAAAATACACCTTTACTAAAGTATATTTTTGTATATTAATAAAAAAAATGCATGATTTTTTAACTGTTGCTTATGTAAATAAAGGATCGTAGATGTTAACAATTAATTTTTTTTTCAAAATATTTCCTATATATTACGAAAAAGGCCAGTAAATACTGTGTTACTAAAATCATTATAACTCGAAGAAAAATGAATTTTTTGAATTAGCGATATTATTATTGAATAAAGCATTGTTTAATCAATATTTTCACAAAAAATTGCAAAAAATATTTCATGTGATTTTAATGATTAGAGTTTTTGGAAAAATAAAAAATGCAACATAATTATATTTCTCTTTCATAGATTAACGTGGCATCATCAGCGCAAGAAATTTTTTTATAATCTTGAAAATAAACAAAAAATTGACAAATTTGATATCCAGGAACTTAACGAAAAAAAGAATTTTAAAAATTGAATAATTTCTACTAACGATGAACTTTCATTAGTATGGTAGCCCCGTTCTGTAATAACTAGGTGGGATTAGCCTTCCAACAATCACTCACTTTTACAGCGCAAATTTTTTTTTTTTAGAGATTCAACAATTTCGTTCATTTCACAAGTCATCGTCAATTATTTGGAAAGATTTTTATTTGTTTTGTCTTTTTTTCAATAATAAATATTCAAGTTAAAAACAATTATTTATTAATAAATAAAGATAATTCAAACATGACATTTTCTTTCAAAATTGAATTCTGTTCATAAATAAATAACTGTTTTAACTTTTTTTCAATGAATAAATTGTCAGTGCAGTCATTGACTTTAATTTACTTTTTCACACTTAAAATAAAAAATAAAAACACTTTATTTTTAAAAGAATCAATGTAATTTATCGTTACGACACGTTAAGAATAAATCGAGTAACTAAAGTTTTAAATCATGTAAAAAAATTGATAAAATTGACGCAGTTCGTAACGTAAAAATATTTTTAACATTTAAAAAATAGTTTTGTTTCAAATTCTAAGGAAAAACATTGGTAAACAGACGTCATCAATAATTTCAGAGTATTACGAAATTAAAAACTGAACCTTTTCAGTTAAAAATAATTGCGTACACTCACAAATAATTAAATAAGCATTTCCTTTTTTATTATAACAAAATAAGGGTACTTAAATTTGTTTATAAACTTAAAAAGAATAAAGAAATTAATGGATAATAATTTTTCACAGTCTATAAACTATTATTACATTTTTATATATAAAGTTAAAAATGATAAATTATGACATTTTTTGTCTTCTATATATTTTGCATAGCAATAGTCAATTTGTAAACAACGTCCTTTTCCGATTAAGTTATGGCGGATTTTACTCATTTATCACATTTGAAGGGATAATTTTGCTAATTTTTAGTCAAACGTGGGATTTATTTTTTTTTTAATTCAGTGTCTTATGACTTAAATTTTATAATTATCTTTGAAATAGTTCTCAAAAACTTATATTTATCTTTTAAGGGATTTTTACAAGTAATTTTTTCAAAGTTCAAAATTCATTGAATTTTTGGGGTTTTTGACCGTCGTAATTACATATTTTATTATAATTTCTTTTTCACACGTAAATATGCAGTTTTTTTCGTTTAGAGATTAAGTTTAGGCTTTTATCTTTCAAACACAATCAAAGTTTACACGGAAACCAATTAAATAATTAATGATAAACGCTTTTTAATAAGCATAGTCCGTACAAGAAGACGCCATTTTTGCACGTACCTAATATATACTAAGGAGGGTATGATGCCTGGGAGTATTGCTCACTAACACAAAAAGGTAACACACTTCACTCTAGTCTTAAAGTGAAAGCCTGGGCCAGGTTACTTGTATGCCCCAGCTACATTCACAGCAAAAACCCGTCTACCTACATCCACTGTAAATAATTTTCTTATTTGTATATAAAACTAAACGGAACTTTCATGTACAGAGATTCTTTCTAATAACTACTCGCCCATGGAACACGATACTACGGAGATGCTTCCTAGATGACTACAATATGGTCGTTTTAAAGTTAACTGTTAACAAATTCTTGTTAAGCCGCCGTCTTAAATAATCAAATTCTGTCCAGATCAACCATCGTCTTTATTTCTGAAGGTGTTGTCTCATCGCCCACCTGACAAACTCATTCACACTTACGTTCGAGTGGCCTTGGGCCTTGATAAGTTGTGACTCATTAGTTGAAAAAAAAAAAGTTTAAAAAAAGAAAAAACAATGTACACCAGCTAACAGCTTCGCAATCAGATTCTGGCAAATAGAACGACATGAAGTGTTTATGACGCAGGGGAGAGAACTCATAAAATTGAATTCAGAGTTATTTCCCTTGGTTAATAAAATATCTTGTAGCAAAAATGTTCGAGAATTTTTGCTACAGGCATTTCCCCTGAAGCTAGAGACTTATACAAAAAAAAAGAGGTTCATACTAACAATTTATATTGCATATATAAGAATGCGTTTTTTGTTTATCTCAACCTTTACGTAGCCAGACATTCAGTTAGCATGTCTAAACCACTTCATCCTTACAAGGCTTTAGGTAAGGAAATTATCTATCTATATTTATATAAAGTAAGGTATGTGCATATGTTTATTTATTTGTATGTAAATGACTCACTTCAAAAAAAAAAATAACCGATCATTAGAAAGTTTGGAAGTGTAAGGGTTCGTAATATGGGCTATGTTTTGTTTAAATTAGTTTCATGCAAAGAGGATAAAAAGTGGATCGAAACCGTTCGTGAAAAATCAGACACTCCGATTTTTTTGTCAAATTTTAACAATACGTATTGTAAATCAATTAATAAACATTCTCCAAATTTCAATTTCTTTGGAGTATTTTAAAGGTGCCACCCCTATTTGGAAATAAAAATATTTCAGATTTGCATTAAATTTGACCATAATCATTAGACACCAATTAAGCAAGATCTCCTGCATTTCAATTTCTTTTAATGACTTCTTAAGCTGACACCTTAATTTTAGACATTTTCTAGAATCAAAATCATGCAATTGATTTCGATCAAAATGAAGATAAGGATTCTAGACATAAGGTTTAGTAGCATTATATCTGGATTTTAATTTTCATAAGGGGACATAAAAGTGGTGCAAATTAATTTTACCCGTCCTTGCACTTGCAGCATGCCTCGCGTTATTATAGTAAACAGGAGTTCAGCAACAAGGCCAAGCAACTAACTTCTTGCTCCCCTCTGACGTCACTGCATTGCGTGTCAAAACAATGGCCGTCGTAATAACAATAAGAAGGCATTTCGATGCAGTGACGTCATTTTCTAACCAACCGGCCTGTAGTAACTCTCGGTGGCCACGATGTGACTCGATGTGGCGAGTGTAAAATGAAATAAATTTGGGCAATTTGGGGCATTTTTGACTCCCGTTTGACCCCCTGGGGCGCGAACCAGAATTTGTATGAGGTCAAGGATGCTCATTTTATATCCAGAACAATTGCCTCTACATTTTGGCCAAGTTTCAGACAAATTGAATGGATGGATCAAACGTTATGGGAGAAAACGGTAATATTTAGCCATTTTGGGGGCTTTTGACCGCCTGGGGGCGCGAACCAGATTTTTTTCAAGGTCAGGCATACTTATTTTCTATTAGGAACAATTGCCTCCACATTTTGGCCAAGTTTCATAGAAATTGAACGGATGGATGAAAAGTTATGGGGCAAAAAAAATATTTTTTTGCCATTTCGGGGGCTATTGACTCCCTGGGGGGCTAACCAGATTTTTTTCAAAAATCGGAGAATGTCACTTTCTAACCTACCAAAGTTACAACTTCATGCAAATTTTCAGAGAAATTCAATGGATGGTTGCAGAGAAAAATCCGGACGGACGGACGAACATGCCACAAACATAAGTCCCCAGATTTTATAATAATAATAAGAAGAATACTACTACTACTGATAATTATAATAAACTTGTTGTCACTCAGACACCAGGAACACCATCGGTGATTATCAGTGAGCAATAATTGTTGATGATCTGCGTGAAAACTCCTACTGAGTACAAATAATAATACATATAATAATAATGAAGATAATAATAACAACAACAATAATAATAATATTAATAATAATGATACTACTACTACTACTAATAATAATAATGATAATGATAATAATAATAATAATAATGATAATAATAATATGATAATAATAATAATAATAATAATAATGATAATAATAACAATGATAATAATAATAATAATGATAATAATAATAATAATGATAATAATAATGATAATAATAATAATAATAATGATACTACTACTACAACTACTACTAATAATAATGATACTAATAATAATAATAATAATGATACTAATAATAATAATAATGATAATAATAATAATGATAATAATAATGATACTACTAAATATGATACTACTACTACTAATAATAATAATAATGATAATAATAATGATACTAATGATAATAATAATAATAATAATAATAATGATACTAATGATAATAATACTGATAATGATACTACTAATACTAATACTACTACTACTACTACTACTACTAATAATAATAATAATGATACTACTACTACTAATAATAATAATAATGATACTACTACTAATAATAATGATATAAATAATAATAATAATAATAATAATAATAATGATACAAATAATAATAACAACAATAATAATAATAATAATAATAATAATAATAATAATAATAATAATAATAATAATAATAATAATAATAAGGAGAAGAAAAAGAAGAAGAAAAAAAAGAAGAAATAGAAGAAGATAAAGAAGATAAAGAAGTCAAAGATTTTTTTTAAAAGTAAAATCACGGGTTAATTGAACAAAATAGCTACTAACCCTAACCAAATAGGTTAAAAAGATAAACTAAGTAAGTTGATACTAAACAGAAAAGTTGATCGAGTTTCAAATTCCATCTAGAATGCCCTAAAATCATCCATTCGATTACAATTCCTTCCAAAATATTTTATTTTATTTATTTGTAGTGGATACAACCAAATCAATTAGTCATCGCTAACAATTGCCGGAAGTGTGTCAAGATAAATATAATGCGAAACTTATTACTCTATTCACGTTCAAATGTTGGCTCCTGTCTGGAATGTTCTTAGCAGTAAGAACCAAAATGCAAACGTTAGAACGATGAATAAGTTAAATATAAACTATTCTCCTGCTGACCCTATCCTTCAATTTGTCATTAACAAATGGGAGGGGAACTTATTGTCTTTTTTCCTAATTTCTGAGAACTAACCTAGAAAATATTATCTTATATTTCTGAATTTTTGAGATGAGGATTGATAATTTGTATAATTTTGGTAATTCGGACTACATTTCTCATATAGAGTGTTATAATCACAACAAATTTAACCTAGTATTATATCCACTTCGCCACGGGTCCTTGCAAATATATAGTACTAAGTTAAATTCAGTTATAAGTGATAGTCATCTCAAGGGTGGTAGGTTCAATCCTGTGGGCGATACGAAGAATTGCGAATTACTGAAAAGTTCTCCCAGTCATGGCTGATGGAACGAAGCATGATACCCCCGTGGATTAAATAAAGGGTTCTGTTCGAAATTCCGTTCAGATTCCCGAGTTCGACAGAATTATTCCCGAGTTCGAAAAGATACACCTGAAGAAGGCCGGAAGTTACAGCGGCCAAAACGTTGTGATGATAACACTCAAGATGAGAAATCTAGTCCAAATAACCAAAATTATACTAACCTAGAAAACTTATACTAAGTAGTTAATTAACATATATATTTTTTGTGAGCAACTATCTCGTCTGTTGTTAATGTCCTATTCATGTATGTGTGATAATTCCCCTTGTCCCTCATGAAAATGAGTAATAAACACTATCCCTGTGACAGGATCACAAGTAAACTAAGCCGGAGCCTGGTGTTTCCACAAACACCAAACCATGATGTATGTTTATACATACAAATAAACGCCGTTGACTCAGAAGATGTGCAGGTTCTTCCTTGATGGCCAACGTGTCGGACCCGTTCACATACTGCGATCGTTGGCACCTTTAAATTCAGGAACAAGATAACGGACCAAAACAGGTAAGTACCCTCTCTACTTCCAGGCACGACAAGTAAACAGACCAACCACAAGAAAGCAGGAATGAAAAGAACACACCAACATCCATAGAAAGAAAGCGACCACAAAATAGAATAGACTGTTAATGGAATGCTACTACAAAAGACGCCACACCACAGAAAGAGGCTATCGGAAACGAATAAACATCTATGACATCTTTACTGACCACCATACAATGGAACAAAGGATAGCAGATCAAGCAAGACAGATCCTCAAGGGAGGGTTGTTCTCGGAGCTGAAATTAATGGAAATCAAACAGAAGATAAATGTCGAAACAGATCAAGAAACAGCACTTGGCGAAAACCCACAGTAGAAGACTGGCAGAACATAAACCCTGAAACTGTGCAGGTCGAAGACTACGAAATCACAGAACTCACCGTGAAAGAAGCAAGAGAAATGGAAAACATCAAACGGTTCATGACCGATGACAAAACAAAACTCCTATTCCTAAGGAAGGAAGATTGGAAGAACTTAAAACAAGAAACTAAGAAAGTAAACATACTCCTCGCGTACATCTCAACATACACTATGACAGACTTAAACAACTTGATATATAAGGGGGCATATTCAATAAGCATGAAATTAAAAAGAGAAAACAGACTTGCAAAAAGAATGGACCGACAAAGCAAGGATCGGAAATTAAACTGGAAACTCGGATAAAAAAAACTTCGAAAAGAGGCTAAAACCGTAAACAGGATGAAAGAGAATAGGAAACGATGGAAGAGCGGAAATCTTACTGACAAGGAAATACTAAATAAAAAACATGAAGAACTAAACCTAAATATAGCAGCAACAGGGCCTTTGAAAACAATGATAGCCAGTTGTATAAAAACGTAAACGGAGAAACAACAACAGAACAACCGGACCCGACAGAGACAAAACACTTTCGGGCAAGAAATGGGAAACAGCCTAAAAAACACAACAAAAATGTCAAAACACATGAAAGATGAATTACAGGAAATTGAAGAAGGAACAGAAATATACATTAATGAAGAAACGATTAAGACAACCCCAAGGAAAATGGAAAACTGAAAAGCACTAATCCAGGATGGAATACATGTATACTGGTTTTAAAAAAATCACGTCACTATACGAAAGGCTAGCGCAGAAACTGAGAGTATGTATCCACAAAACAGGCGTACCAGAGTAGATAACCTAACGAAGGGCAACGCTAATACAAAAATACGTAAAAAATAGAACGTTCCCAAGCAACTACAGACCAATAACCGGTTTATCAACAATGTGGAAAATCCTAACAGCACATCTGAGAGAACAAATCTATCACTCGCTGAACAATCGGAGACTCCTTCACGAGGACCAAAAAGGATGCTAGAAAGGGAAAAGGGGGACGCATGATCTGCTATACATTGATCAAAAGATCCTGAAGGAGGTAAAAAGCAGAAAAAAGAACATATCGATGACATGGATTGACTACAGGAAAGCGTACGACAGAATCCCTCAAGCAGGGATAAGTGAATGCTTTAAAATATACAAGAAACCAGACACTAAAGCCATGAAAACATGGATATTAGAAGTGACAGCTGGAGGACAAAACTTGACTGAGATAAAATACAGAGAGGCATTTTCCAAGGAAACTTCCTATTATAACTACTATTTATCATAGCCATGATGCCACTCAACTACATACTGAAGAAATGTGATGCCGGATACAAGTTTACAGACACAGAAGAAATAATAAACCACCCATGTACACGGACGACCTGAAGCTATTTGCAAAAAGCAAAAAAGAACTGAAAACGCTTATAAATACGACCAGAATCTTCAGTCAAGACATTCAAATGGAATTTTGAATGGAAAAAAGTGCGTACTGATAGAGATGAAAAGGAGAAAACAGGAGAGAATAAAAGGGTATGGTACTGCCAAACCAAGAGAATATGAGGGTTCTAGGCGAACAGGAGAGCTTCAAATATTTGGGAGTTCTGGAAGCAGACACTATCAAATCTAGGAAAATGAGGGGGAAGATTGAAAAGAATACCTGAGAAGAACAAGGAAACTCTTAGAAACGAAATTATATTACAGAAACCTAGTAACAGGAATAAACACCTGGCAGAATCACTAATAACATACACGATAAATGTTTATGTATCGGCGGCATTGATGGTTATATTCGAGGGAGCTAAAGGAGTTAACACTCCAAAATTCCAGATTTTATTTCTCTAGTTTGCAAAAGTTTGGATTATCACCCTTGAATATGACTAATATGGCGCGGATATTAGAACACTATGCGTTTATCGATAAAATTTGATTGTTTTTTAATAAATAAAAACTACTTGACTAATTTACGTGATTTTTGGTATACGATATATTCTTTCCGTCACGAGTACGTAAATCATAAATATATTTCTCAGTTGTCTTATTTTTTTAATGTTTCAGTAATTCTGGATAAGCACTTAAAAATCATTTGAAGTGAATGTTGTGCCGACATGGTTTACTAAAATTTATTTATAAATTTTTTTTAATAAAAATAATGTAACTTTTTTGTGGTAAATTTAACTTTTTCAAAATTGAAATTATTCTGTGAAGGCAAGTCTGTGTATTGTTTTATTTTTCGTTTCATAATAATTTTTTTTTAATTGAAAGTATACTGTGAAGGCAAGTCTGTGTATTATTTTATTTTTCGTTTCATAAATAAAACTTTTTAAATTGAAACTATTCTGTGAAAGTATAGTCTGTGTATTATTTTATTTTTTGTTTCATAAATAACACTTTTTAAATTGAAACTATTCTGTGAAAGAATAGTCTGTGTTATGTTTTATTTTTCGTTTCATAAATAACACTTTTTAAATTGAAACTATTCTGTGAAATAATAGTCTGTGTATTATTTTATTTTTTGTTTCGTAAATAAAACTTTTTATATTGAGACTATTCTGTGAAAGAATAGTCTGTGTATTATTTTATTTTTTGTTTCATAAATAACACTTTTTAAATTGAAACTATTCTGTGAAAGAATAGTCTGTGTATTATTTTATTTTTTTTTACGTAAATAAAACTTTTTAAATTGAAACTATTCTGTGAAAGAATAGTCTGTGTATTATTTTATTTTTTGTTTCGTAAATAAAACTTTTTAAATTGAAACTATTCTGTGAAAGAATAGTCTGTGTATTATTTTATTTTTGTTACGTAAATAAAACTTTTTAAATTGAAACTATTCTGTGAAAGAATAGTCTGTGTATTATTTTATTTTTTGTTTCGTAAATAAAACTTTTTAAATTGAAACTATTCTGTGAAAGAATAGTCTGTGTATTATTTTATTTTTGTTACGTAAATAAAACTTTTTAAATTGAAACTATTCTGTGAAAGAATAGTCTGTGTTATGTTTTATTTTTCGTTTCATAAATAAAACTTTTTAAATTGAAACTATTCTGTGAAAGAATAGTCTGTGTATTATTTTATTTTTGTTTCATAAATAAAACTTTTTAAATTGAAACTATTCTGTGAAAGAATAGTCTGTGTATTATTTTATTTTTTGTTTCATAAATAACACTTTTTAAATTGAAACTATTCTGTGAAAGAATAGTCTGTGTATTATTTTATTTTTGTTTCATAAATAAAACTTTTTAAATTGAAACTATTCTGTGAAAGAATAGTCTGTGTATTATTTTATTTTTGTTTCATAAATAAAACTTTTTAAATTGAAACTATTCTGTGAAAGAATAGTCTGTGTATTATTTTATTTTTCGTTTCATAAATAAAACTTTTTAAATTGAAATTATTCTGTGAAAGAATAGTCTGTGTTATGTTTTATTTTTCGTTTCATAAATAAAACTTTTTAAAATTGAAACTATTCTGTGAAAGAATAGTCTGTGTATTATTTTATTTTTTGTTTCATAAATAACACTTTTTAAATTGAAACTATTCTGTGAAAGAATAGTCTGTGTATTATTTTATTTTTGTTTCATAAATAAAACTTTTTAAATTGAAACTATTCTGTGAAAGAATAGTCTGTGTATTATTTTATTTTTGTTTCATAAATAAAACTTTTTAAATTGAAACTATTCTGTGAAAGAATAGTCTGTGTATTATTTTATTTTTGTTTCATAAATAAAACTTTTTAAATTGAAACTATTCTGTGAAAGAATAGTCTGTGTATTAAGAAAGTCGAATATTTTTTTAATTTTAGGAGTCGGAGTCGGAGTCGGACCTTATACCTTCCAACTCCGCAACTTATAACCCTATCATTATTGTTTTAATTATTTCTTTTTTAAGCATAAATTGTTTTTTTTTGCTTCATGCCATTTAATTAATACTTTACTTTAACCTAATACCCTTACACTATGAAGATGCGACTCCTTCATTTGCTGAATAGGCTTTGCGCTTGTTTGGACATCAGCTCGTCAAAGGATAATGATACCTTGACCCGTTTACCGATTACTTCATTATGTGAGTAAGGCCACACCGAATAACTGGACTTCGCAAAATCTAGATAAGCAACGCCACGGTAATCACTATTTTGGCTGACTGACCATTACTGGACATAACAATCATCCCTATTTGTGATTAGACGATTATTTGTCTCACTGGCGTTGACTTATTCCTTGACCCACGGGTCAGGATCAAAGTTCTTCTTTTGTTGTCCTAATAGTTTGGTTTGGTTTGGTTGTTTTGTTTTACGGCATATCAACCCTCCTCGGGTTATTTAATACCGAATCCGGTCATTTTGGTGACACATTTAATGCTTCAATTTTTTTATACGTTCAAGAATTTATTCATGATGTTTAGTTGAGTGAGAAGGGGGAAGGGAGGGAGAGAGGGAAAGAGGAATGAAAGAGGGAGGGGAGGGCGAGGGAAACTGTGGATTTTTTTATTTTGGATTTTACAGAACATGATTGAGTTTTTCAAAAAGAAAAAAACACACAATAAAACATTAATGTTTGTTGCATTTTATGCCAGGAGGCCGATATCTGATAGTTGTCATACTAAATTTCCTTCATAATGTTCAATTCCCACTTTAATTTTTACCCTGGCCTCCTCAATTGTTTCTTATCTTGGAAGAGCACAATCCACTCCCAAACTACAATATCATTACACTTCCTCCCACTTATGTCCCACTTCTATTTAGAGATCGACCCGTTTGTGTTCGGTTATAAGCAAGCATGAAAACAGTGAAAAGTATATTTTGTATTTAAGCGCTGAGAGGGTCTTTCCAAAGCTGGAAGGCAATGCCTGGGAGAGTGGACATCCTAGAGCTGAACGAAACAGAACGAATACCACAAAAAGGCCATCGCCGTCATAATGACCCAGTTTCTGTCGGGCTGATTGTTGAGGACGCATCTGCGTCTGGTATGTTTGACGTACAAAATGCGATGTTTTCTTGGCCGTGAATACAAAACATCCTGACTTTGGTTTTATAACTTTGTCATAAAAACACATTTAATTGATGTATTTAGCTATAGTTTTGATCTAACGATATATTTCATTAGCGAACTAAAAAATTAGGTCGGTGTTTAGTCGCATGAGGTATTAAAAATACACATTAAACAAAAATAATTTTTGTAATATTGGGTCACCGTTTATTAAAGCCAAGAGAGACGCGAGGATAAGAATTGACGAAACAGAATGATTCTCAGCCGAAAAATGTGGAATATTATGGGAGTACTAACATTGATTACTAGTCTGAACTGCGTTTGATTACTGATAGAGCGGTTTAAGACAACGCTTTGCTGGGAATAGATTTGTAGACGACTCAATTGGGAAGCAGTATTGCGGTAATGTGTTTCATAGGCATGAACCCTTGCATAAAAGCTTTGTCCATACAAAGTGTTCGCTTGATGCTAGACACATGGGCGAAGGGAAAGCTTTTCCGTTGTATGTAGCAATATGGAAACAGGTGAATTATTAAAGACAAGCAAGGCGAGCGAGTGTTGCCCAGGATTATCGATAACAGAATAGAAGATCTTTGAAATGTGCGTATAACACCTATCTTTTAAAATTCTCTCTGCACCCCCTCTCTCTTTCTCTCTACGACTCCCTTCGACCGTCCCTCTCTTTCTATGTCTCCACTTCCTTCGTTCTCTGGCCACTGATTCAATATAATTGAAAAAATAAAAAAGAAAGAAAACAAGAGAGAAAAAGTTAGCTAACTGACTGGTGTTTGATCTAGTTTCAGTGTTGTTTATGAAACAACGACCGTTAAAAATAATAAAAAAAGCATGCATTTTTGAATTCATATACACGAATCTGTTCGCTGGTTACATCAGTTTTGTTTACCTCCTCTGTAAATGACTGTGTTGAGAGAAGCAGTTTACCCGGAAAAAATGTAAAGAGATTTTAAAAGGAACAAATCGAGCGTATATTTGTTGGAAACACGCATCAGGAATTGGCGTAGTTGCTGGCAAAAACAGGTTACCATATAAAGGATTTGTTCGAAATCTATAATTGGCAATGAAATAGGGGACGATTAACTTTACTTTATTACATAGATAACCAGGTCGGCATCACACTGAATCCGAGTTGGTACAGTTTTTAAGCGTATCTTTTGTAGTTTCTGAATTTTTAACCGAACACGTACACATATATAATTACAATGTTTCTTTATATAATACATAAAACTAACTTTAATTGCAGACCAGAAGCCTATCATATCGACTCTAATTTATGTCACCTTAATCTCATTTAAAAAGTGCAACTGTCGCATCGGGTTTTATTTCTCTTAACAATCTCTTCACTATTTTATAACCAAATTAATAAAGTTGAATAAAAAAAAATGAACCAGAAATTTGAAAAAAAACGTGCAAATCTGAAATGGAAACTCGTTTACATCCGCTTCTTAAGCAATGTTGGTACACAACCTGCCTATGCTAGTCTTTATCGTTACCATAGCTTCTATCGTTTTATAGCCAGTACGAAGAAACAAATATTTGTGAAATTTCTTGGAGAAAATACGCTATTTAGTATTTGCATGAGAGAGTGAGTAACTACGATGAATGTATTGTCTTTATTGTTTTATTTGTAAAAAATCATAAAAAATATGCTACTTAGTGTTTGCATGAGAGAGTGAGTAACTACGATGAATGTATTGCCTTTATTGTTTTATTTGTACAAAATCATAAAAAATATGCTACTTAGTATTTGCATGAGAGAGTGAGTAACTACGATGGATGTATTGCTTTTATTGTTTTATTTGTCAAAATCATAAAAAATATGCTACTTAGTGTTTGCATGAGAGAGTGAGTAACTACGATGAATGTATTGCTTTTATTGTTTTATTTGTACAAAAACATAAAAAATATGCTACTTAGTGTTTGCATGAGAGAGTGAGTAACTACGATGAATTTATTGCTTTTATTGTTTTATTTGTACAAAATCATAAAAAATATGCTACTTAGTATTTGCATGAGAGAGTGAGTAACTACGATGGATGTATTGCTTTTATTGTTTTATTTGTCAAAATCATAAAAAATATACTACTTAGTATTTGCATGAGAGAGTGAGTAACTACGATGAATGTATTGCTTTTATTGTTTTATTTGTCAAAATCATAAAAAATATACTACTTAGTATTTGCATGAGAGAGTGTGTAACTACGATGAATGTATTGCTTTTATTGTTTTATTTGTCAAAATCATAAAAAAATATACTACTTAGTATTCGCATGAGAGAGTGTGTAACTACGATGAATGTATTTAAGTATGTGTAATATGTGATCCTGACATACGAACCGTAGTAGTATTAAAATCCGGATCTACAGTTGAATATATTGTCAATAAACAATATAAATTATGTCTTCAAGCATAATTAATTCTCTTTGAACTACTACTGAATACCATATAGGTCTATTTCTTGCAGATTATCAGAAACAAAGTCACTTAGATTTTAAAAAATATATATTTATGTAATATTTATGTCATGTTATGTTAATTTTTTTACATTTATAAAACACGTATCAACTTTAAAATATTTTTATATATACGTGATATTCGAACTTGGGTATTGACATCGTAAAAACTACCGCCTTAGTAACGTGCACTCTACCTATTCCTTTTTTTGTTAACCAATCACATGTTTCTATTTGCGTAAAAACAGACAGACTCTAAAAAGAAAACATGACTTTTAAATAGTATATAGATATATATTAAACAAATCCGAATGTCAGGTTAGATTTTTGTAAGTATTTTGCATGCGTATTTTTTAATTTGAAGTTCAGCTCTTTAGTTGGATTTTTTTTTATTTTGTGGTTTTTATCTAAAATGTACGAACATTTTAATTTAGAATTCAGCTTTTGCATTTTCATACTTCAATGAGACGCTTTTGTCTGTCTGTCTGTCTGTCTGTCTGTCTGTCTGACCGTTTGTCTGTCACGTGAAAAAGATCTTAATACAGGATGACCCCCTAAAACGCCACCCATGCGATCGAAAATAAAATTCATAATTCTTTTTTGCAATCGAAACATATCAGGTACAATAAACTTCATTTTCTGTTTGACTTGTCCGCCAAGTTTCATTCATGAATCTCCAACAATCTTTGTTTTATCACCATTCAATAATAAGCACACCTGGGTACAACGTGTAAAATTAGCAATAACTTTGACGTCACGTTCCTTTCTTGGCACTGCCCTAATTTTGGTAGTGACGGCGCTATCCAGTTCAGGAATAGTCAGGGGATGGTTTTAATAGACATTATTTTTAGATAACCTCACAGATAAAAAAAAAACAAAAAAAAATGAGGGCTTAAGGTTCGGTGAATGTGAAATCCATTATGGATCACACCGCCCCCCCCCCCGATGATATCATCACGAAATCGTGTCCCACATTGACAAAAAAATACATCTTATGTTTCTGAATTTTTTTTAGATGAATATTGATAATTTGTATAATTTCGATTATTCAGACTACTGTTCTCACTTTGAGTGTTATCATCACAAAGTTTCGGCCGCTGTCACCTCCGACCTTCTTCATGTGTATCTTTTTCTCTCGAGCTTGGGAATCTGGACAGAATTTCGAACAGTACCCTTTATTTAATCCACG
>OY744518.1:121332282-121384782 GCA_963556195.1 Sepiola atlantica
TAATAATAATAATAATAATAATAATAATAATAATAATAATAATAATAATAATAATAATAATAATAATAATAATAATAATAATAATAATAATAATAATAATAATAATAATAATAATAATAATAATAATAATAATAATAATAATAATAATAATAATAATAATAATAATAATAATAATAATAATAATAATAATAATAATAATAATAATAATAATAATAATAATAATAATAATAATAATAATAATAATAATAATAATAATAATAATAATAATAATAATAATAATAATAATAATAATAATAATAATAATAATAATAATAATAATAATAATAATAATAATAATAATAATAATAATAATAATAATAATAATAATAATAATAATAATAATAATAATAATAATAATAATAATAATAATAATAATAATAATAATAATAATAATAATAATAATAATAATAATAATAATAATAATAATAATAATAATAATAATAATAATAATAATAATAATAATAATAATAATAATAATAATAATAATAATAATAATAATAATAATAATAATAATAATAATAATAATAATAATAATAATAATAATAATAATAATAATAATAATAATAATAATAATAATAATAATAATAATAATAATAATAATAATAATAATAATAATAATAATAATAATAATAATAATAATAATAATAATAATAATAATAATAATAATAATAATAATAATAATAATAATAATAATAATAATAATAATAATAATAATAATAATAATAATAATAATAATAATAATAATAATAATAATAATAATAATAATAATAATAATAATAATAATAATAATAATAATAATAATAATAATAATAATAATAATAATAATAATAATAATAATAATAATAATAATAATAATAATAATAATAATAATAATAATAATAATAATAATAATAATAATAATAATAATAATAATAATAATAATAATAATAATAATAATAATAATAATAATAATAATAATAATAATAATAATAATAATAATAATAATAATAATAATAATAATAATAATAATAATAATAATAATAATAATAATAATAATAATAATAATAATAATAATAATAATAATAATAATAATAATAATAATAATAATAATAATAATAATAATAATAATAATAATAATAATAATAATAATAATAATAATAATAATAATAATAATAATAATAATAATAATAATAATAATAATAATAATAATAATAATAATAATAATAATAATAATAATAATAATAATAATAATAATAATAATAATAATAATAATAATAATAATAATAATAATAATAATAATAATAATAATAATAATAATAATAATAATAATAATAATAATAATAATAATAATAATAATAATAATAATAATAATAATAATAATAATAATAATAATAATAATAATAATAATAATAATAATAATAATAATAATAATAATAATAATAATAATAATAATAATAATAATAATAATAATAATAATAATAATAATAATAATAATAATAATAATAATAATAATAATAATAATAATAATAATAATAATAATAATAATAATAATAATAATAATAATAATAATAATAATAATAATAATAATAATAATAATAATAATAATAATAATAATAATAATAATAATAATAATAATAATAATAATAATAATAATAATAATAATAATAATAATAATAATAATAATAATAATAATAATAATAATAATAATAATAATAATAATAATAATAATAATAATAATAATAATAATAATAATAATAATAATAATAATAATAATAATAATAATAATAATAATAATAATAATAATAATAATAATAATAATAATAATAATAATAATAATAATAATAATAATAATAATAATAATAATAATAATAATAATAATAATAATAATAATAATAATAATAATAATAATAATAATAATAATAATAATAATAATAATAATAATAATAATAATAATAATAATAATAATAATAATAATAATAATAATAATAATAATAATAATAATAATAATAATAATAATAATAATAATAATAATAATAATAATAATAATAATAATAATAATAATAATAATAATAATAATAATAATAATAATAATAATAATAATAATAATAATAATAATAATAATAATAATAATAATAATAATAATAATAATAATAATAATAATAATAATAATAATAATAATAATAATAATAATAATAATAATAATAATAATAATAATAATAATAATAATAATAATAATAATAATAATAATAATAATAATAATAATAATAATAATAATAATAATAATAATAATAATAATAATAATAATAATAATAATAATAATAATAATAATAATAATAATAATAATAATAATAATAATAATAATAATAATAATAATAATAATAATAATAATAATAATAATAATAATAATAATAATAATAATAATAATAATAATAATAATAATAATAATAATAATAATAATAATAATAATAATAATAATAATAATAATAATAATAATAATAATAATAATAATAATAATAATAATAATAATAATAATAATAATAATAATAATAATAATAATAATAATAATAATAATAATAATAATAATAATAATAATAATAATAATAATAATAATAATAATAATAATAATAATAATAATAATAATAATAATAATAATAATAATAATAATAATAATAATAATAATAATAATAATAATAATAATAATAATAATAATAATAATAATAATAATAATAATAATAATAATAATAATAATAATAATAATAATAATAATAATAATAATAATAATAATAATAATAATAATAATAATAATAATAATAATAATAATAATAATAATAATAATAATAATAATAATAATAATAATAATAATAATAATAATAATAATAATAATAATAATAATAATAATAATAATAATAATAATAATAATAATAATAATAATAATAATAATAATAATAATAATAATAATAATAATAATAATAATAATAATAATAATAATAATAATAATAATAATAATAATAATAATAATAATAATAATAATAATAATAATAATAATAATAATAATAATAATAATAATAATAATAATAATAATAATAATAATAATAATAATAATAATAATAATAATAATAATAATAATAATAATAATAATAATAATAATAATAATAATAATAATAATAATAATAATAATAATAATAATAATAATAATAATAATAATAATAATAATAATAATAATAATAATAATAATAATAATAATAATAATAATAATAATAATAATAATAATAATAATAATAATAATAATAATAATAATAATAATAATAATAATAATAATAATAATAATAATAATAATAATAATAATAATAATAATAATAATAATAATAATAATAATAATAATAATAATAATAATAATAATAATAATAATAATAATAATAATAATAATAATAATAATAATAATAATAATAATAATAATAATAATAATAATAATAATAATAATAATAATAATAATAATAATAATAATAATAATAATAATAATAATAATAATAATAATAATAATAATAATAATAATAATAATAATAATAATAATAATAATAATAATAATAATAATAATAATAATAATAATAATAATAATAATAATAATAATAATAATAATAATAATAATAATAATAATAATAATAATAATAATAATAATAATAATAATAATAATAATAATAATAATAATAATAATAATAATAATAATAATAATAATAATAATAATAATAATAATAATAATAATAATAATAATAATAATAATAATAATAATAATAATAATAATAATAATAATAATAATAATAATAATAATAATAATAATAATAATAATAATAATAATAATAATAATAATAATAATAATAATAATAATAATAATAATAATAATAATAATAATAATAATAATAATAATAATAATAATAATAATAATAATAATAATAATAATAATAATAATAATAATAATAATAATAATAATAATAATAATAATAATAATAATAATAATAATAATAATAATAATAATAATAATAATAATAATAATAATAATAATAATAATAATAATAATAATAATAATAATAATAATAATAATAATAATAATAATAATAATAATAATAATAATAATAATAATAATAATAATAATAATAATAATAATAATAATAATAATAATAATAATAATAATAATAATAATAATAATAATAATAATAGTTATTATTTCGGTTCCGAACTATATTAACATGAAACATTTTTGGCGAATAAGCTCCGCGGATTAAACTGCTTACGTTCTTAATAAAAAGGTTTTCTCTATTTTATTATCTATGCCAGCTTCATTATAAAAAATCAAACTGTTGACAAAACCAAATAAAACGCCTTTTTAATCATTGGTCTAGCAGCATAGTAGGTAACATACTCTTTATTTACTTGTCGTATACTTTGGTCTCCAAGCAATTACATAAATTGCGTGGGAGTCTCGTAACAAGGTTTATTATTCCTGTCACAATCTGAAAGAGTGTAGCAGTTACACAGATCCGATGACACTATCGGAACACAATCGACGCACAGACGCCTGTCGTCTTGCTATGCGGAATAGTAACTTTTCAAGAGGTTCGATGTTACCGTAGTGATACTTAAAAGCGTGTATATGCAGACAATTTTTGGTTAGTCTTATTGCATCAAAATGCCGCGTTTCCATATGTATAACTTCGCTCGAGTGTCATTAAATTAAAACGTCTTCTCTTTTAAACATGGCGGTGGCATAATTATTCCAATGTTCTGATTGGTTGATGATATTCATTAATTATTCCCGAGCCGTGTTTTTCATGCAACATTCTCCCTTGAAGCGTTTGTTTAAGCAGAATTCTTTAAGAGAGACTCTATAATGCCTATCAACGTGTTGGATAATGGCCTTAAGGGAATGGACGTATCTGTTGGAAATCGTTGGTTTGATTTGCGCGAATTAACGCGGGTGCAGTCGAGTGCAGAATACGGCTTGTTCTCACAGTCAGAGCTAGCAGACGTGACAAGGTTACCGTGTGACGAGACCCCAGATCAAGTGTCAGTCTGCACCTGCGGGAGGCTCTGGGTTTTTGGAAGCAAACCGATGAGACGTGATTGTTAAAATGTAATTTACAACAGATAAGGGAAATATTTCCCTTAAGAGAATACAAGCGAGAGAAATCCTTTCCCCCCTCTCTATGAATGGTTAAGACAATAATTGTTAACTAACTACGATAAAGTATTCCCCCCTCTCTATGAATGGTTAAGACAATAATTGTTAACTAACTACGATAAAGTAGTGATTTGCTCTCTCTCTCTCTCTCTCTCTCGACGTAGTGAATGACTCCCAGTTGAAATAACAACGCTTGTAATAAAATGAATTACATTTAAAGAGGAGTTTGTCTTCGGAGTGCGTCATGAGGCTCTTGTTGCAGACAACGGACGGCGTGGTTCGCGGCAGGAAGGAAAGAAGAAAGGATTCATCCACTAGACGACACGACCACCCTGTACAAGCGAGGGAGAAATGTAAGGTATACAACAAACGTAGGTTCCTTTAAAACGAATGCACTAAACAGCATCTCTACATGTGATACTGTCACTACTAGCGTGCTTAGTCAGGCTTACGTAGATCTTTGCCGTTTGATTGATAGACGAGACCTCAGTCAGCTATGTAGGAAAAACAAAGGCGTAAAATGTGACTGACAAGAAAGAAGACAACAACATTTATATGAAAAAAGAAAAGGAAGTGAGAAAGTGGAAGAGTTTGTTGCAAATTAAGTTGATATTTGCTGACTTAACTTTTGATGTTCGTCTTGGTAACTTGTTCTTTTGGTGGTGGTCTTTGTTGAAAATGTATTTTAAATACCTTAGAATAAAGGAGCTATATTTCGCTCAAATGCGCTGAATTATGTGCTAAACACATACATGCTTGTCAAATCAAGCATGGTAAGTTTTAGACACAGAAACGTGTCTTAACGGAAAAAAATGCCGCAGCCAAGGACGAACGATGTGGCTCGGCTGACGATCGCTGAAAAAGAGAACCTTACTTTCAAAATGGCGGCTAGGGTAGGGAAAGGTGGCCTGTGATTGGTGGATTTTCAACCAATCACAGGACACATAGAAAACTACTGCGAGATAGTAATTTCCAATAAGCTTGCGTAGATCTTTCCTCTGGCAAGCTAAAGAAGGAAGGAAAATAAAACAAAACTTAAGAAAAAGCTAATGAAAAAAAAAATTAACTTTCTTGGTCTGTTTTAGATATTGAACGGGTAGATCATCTAATACATAATGTATTTAATTGAGATTTACATGATACGGAACAGCCGAGGCGTCAGCAGAGGTCAAGTCGCTAGACCCAGGTTGAAAATTACTTAGAATGTGGAAATGTATTAAAACAGATATGACATTGCATGACTCAAAGACAGAGGGTTATGGTAAGGATAGTTTGTTTAAACGCATGTTAGGTGTTGGATCTACAATGACATGGACTGACAATATATAACTAATTAGATATTTCGATCTTTATCTGTTGTTCTGCACTGTTCAGTGATTTGGAATGAATATCACATTGGATAAAGGACTCGCTTTATTCCATTATATGTGTCTGGAGTTAGTCTTTTTAAAGGTATAAATGGGAAGCATTGATTGCAGAACGGGTGATTCTTTAGTCTGGGATGATCGCAGAGAAAGGGCGTACGACAAGCAACCAATATGTAAGTAGCTGTTGTGAACACTGGTGTTTCTGTGGTGGTGACGGTGGTTTATTGCTGCATGTGTTTGTCTCCTTTCCGCTTTATTTAAGTAATACTGATTCACCTCGCAGAAACCCTGCCAAGGCGTGTTCATTTTCGCTACAGGCAAAACAGCCAAACATGCAGACATTAGAAACACTCTTTCGACTACTTCTTTCACACTCTTACCCATCTATCCCACCCACTTTCAAATCATCTTCATTTCTTCAAATCGTTTTCTAAAACTATGACACTACCGACACACCAAAAACACAGAGCCCCCCCCTCCCCTCCTCTTTCCCCAGCCCCTCAAAATCCATGCTACACGTCACCACAACAAAAACCTTAGCACCCCCTCTCCTCACTCCCACCCTCAGACAAATTCACTAACACCTCCACCCCTCCCCTTTTTCACTCACAGTCATCCACATTCATTTCACTCCCTGCCACCGACTTCTCTCAGCCCGGACCTTGGTACTGCGCTCCCAGTAGTGGCTACTACTTCTTCTCATTAACCCATCATGTCAACCCAATATTTCTATGTACTTGCATGACATTTTTCTTAAAATTATCATCCTGAGGAAGTCTTACAAATAAAGACGAAACGTTTATTAATACATAAAAAAAAAACATCTTTTTGTTTTTCCTTTTTCATTTCCCATTACATATATCAATTTGCGTTCAAATGATCGATAATAGACGTATCTCATCTAATAAACTGATAAAAAAAGAAAGTCCATCTAAAACAATTTTAAATTGCCCTTTTTACCTCTTGTGTTTCTAATTCAGTCGTGGGTTTGTTAATGTTGTTACTGGTGATGGGTTCGTCGTTTTCCGTATGGGTTATGTGTGATGTACACTGCGATGCTGAGGCATGGTAACTTGCCGGGTCTTTCATTTTCGATGTGTCTGTATCCACCGCTGTCTTTATTTTAACAGAGCAGACAATATCCGACAAGTCCTGGACGCTACTGACCGGTTCATCTTTACGGCTGACAGGAACTTTCTGAAAGGAAATCATTGAATAGATTTGTTTATTAATCCAAACCAATTCGACTTGGGAACTGATCAACACATTCATCTTTATGATATTCTAACTAAAAAGGAACCCGTGGAAATTCCACAGTGTATTATAAATTAATCCGCATAATTTACTCTTAATATAACATTCCCTTGGAAATAATAGATGTCTGTTAGGGGTCACTACTATTAAGAAAGAAACGACTTTTTCTTCTTCCGTAAAATAAGATAAATATTATTTAAAAAAATAAGATGAATATTTATTTTTTTAATCTATTTTTTTATGGAAATCGCTCCAGACAAGGCATAAAGCCACTTAATGTACAGCGCTAACAAGGATGAAAGATGATTATTGCAAAGACAGGAGATATCTATTGGTTTTAGTCTTGAAAAGACCAAGGCTATAAGTAGGAGGAAAACAGTCAGCAGGAAGAGAGTTCCACAAGCCTGCGGAAAGAAGCTATTGGAATAGGAAGCTGTATTACAATGAGGTATCAAAACAGCGAATTGATGGAGACCACTAGACCAACGAGTCAAACGAGCTGGAACAAAAGAAGCAGAGAATAGATCACATAATTCTGAAAAACACATTCCATGATATTATTTATAGAAAAGACTGAGACTAGCAACATCACGTTTGTGAAAGAGAGGGTGCAGAGAAGAATAAAAGGTGGGGCCAATCCAATTACTGATACGTTTCTGCACCTTATCAAGAACCCTCAAATGGGACAGAGATTCATCAGCTTAAATATGCCAACATTATATCATTTGTTTAGAATTGTAGCAATTTAATTGTTTTTTAAAACAATAAATATTATCTGTCTCCTTATCTGAAAAATAATTCCTAGCTAAATATTCTTCAAATAAAACGAATGTCGTATTTTAAAATGTATTTAATTAAAATTCTACTGTTTTAGTCGACGCATAATCTGATTTTGGAACTATTCATTTTAAAATGGGTAAAGTCGAAATTATTGACCTTAGCGACATCAGATTAATTACCAATCTGTGCTGATCAGACAATCACATCATTTTAAGGTGTAAAAGATGATGTTGTAGTACGACCATGAAATAATAATATAAAAAAAGGATGCCTGCTTTCATAAAAGGCCTACAAGAATAGGGAATTCAGTTGTACGTCTAAATATGGAGCACTTTTTCCCGCCTTGACAGAATAAAGTCAACTTCAAAATCGAGGGGACGGATGATCTCTTCTCGACATCCCCTTTCTCACACAAAGGACGTTGCTAGTCTCTATAATTAATTCCATGGAAGGCGCTTGTTTGAGCTCCAATTTTTGGGCCCATCTTGTAAGACATTCACAGCAAGAACTCTTTCTACCACAACGTAAAAAGACTGCCATTTCTCCCTTTTTGTGTCTAGTATCAAGTGGAATTTCCATGGACAGAGCTTCCTTAGAAAATAAACTAGCGGGGCCCGTGGAAATTCCACAGTTGTATCCGTCATCTGCTGTACATTGCTTCTGTGCTTAGGATTATGTGCAAGAATATAACGGTATTTATGTAGTTTCAGAATACATCTTGTTATGAAGGTCTATCTCAACACCCTTGGTGTTTTCTTATATTTTCATTCTATATTATTATCCACAATATAATTGTACTATCTTTGGAGAAAACTGATATTACACATTGATCACACCCCGAAAGCTAAGAGGGTGTATTTTAGTACACGTTTGACACAACAACCACATATGATGAAACAACAACAACAAAAAAACAACAACCTTTATTTCATTGCACCTTGGACGATAGGATGATCCAACTTAAAAAAAACAAACAGTAGAGGGTGATAACGCACGTACGAATATGAAATTGCCTTAGCGTATTATTATATAGATTAGCAGTGTTTATTTTGGCATATAAACATATACATTCCAAATAAGAGACAGTAATATAATGGAATGGATAATGTACACATCACCTATGTCTTTGTTCTACATAGTAAAAAAGTCTGAAATTCCACAAATTGAACAAATTCTAAAATTTCAAGTAGTAAAAGTTAAAAACAGCTAACAAAATTTACAAAAACATCAACATAAAATAATAAAAATAATCATTTGAAATGAAAAATTGTTCCACTTCAAAGAATAAATGCTCAATTTCTAAATAAAAAAATCAAGCACAAGTTGAAATTCCAAAGTTCAAATATAAAAATGAAAATTTAACACAAATCAATTCCATGTTATAATTTAAAAGTTCAATTTAAAAAGTACTCAATCACAATTTCCATTTTAAAGAGGAAATTTAAATGAAATGAAAGTTCAAATTTTAAACAAATCAATTCCATGTTATAATTTAAAAGTTCAATTTAAAAAGTACTCAATCACAATTTCCATTTTAAAGAGGAAATTTAAATGAAATGAAAGTTCAAATTTTAAATAAATCAATTCCATGTTCAAATTTAAAAGTTCAATTTAAAAAGTACTCAATCACAATTTCCATTTTAAAGAGGAAATTTAAATGAAATGAAAGTTTAAATTTTAAATAAATCAATTCCATGTTCAAATTTAAAAGTTCAATTTAAAAAGTACTCAATCACAATTTCCATTTCAAAGAGGAAATTTAAATGAAATGAAAGTTTAAATTTTAAATAAATGAAGTTGGAGTTCAGATGTTCAAAATTAAATCTTTGAATTAAAAGGAAATCAAGTTCCGTTTTTAGCACAACTTTTTTATATCCAACTTAAATATCGCTGAGCATCGCCCTGTCGGTTTAATTTAAATTTGTACGGTTTTTGCAACTGCTACAAACACATTCCTGGATGGAACACTTTACATGGGTGAGCAAGATATCATTTATTCGGAAAGAATCACGTTCCTGATATCGTAAAAGATCCTGGACTGTAAATATACGATGACCTCCCAAAAATGCCACCCATGAAGTCGTTCATAAAATTCACAATCCTCTCTGCAATCGATAATATAGTATACACAAACAATTGAGTCCATGCCTGACTTGTCCACCTATTTTCGGTCATGAATTTTCAACAGTCTTTGCGTTATCACTGTTCAATGATAAGCACAACTGGTTACAACGTTCATAATAGCCAAAACCATAACTCTAACACTAACCCTTACTCTAATACTAACCCTAACCCTAACTCTAACATTAACCCTTACTCTAATACTAACCCTAACCCTAACTCTGACACGCACATCTCTTTGAACTTTCCTGATTTGGGCTGCGATTGTCCTATTCATTTAAAAACTAGATTGATTTAATAGACATTATGTTAGAGATAACCTACAAATAGAAATATGGAGTTTAGGGTCCGGTTAGATAACGAAGGGAGCGTCAGGCGGAAAGGGCCCTGAATGATGAGGGTAGTTTAAAGCGGATGTCAGAAAAATCACTTCACTTCTGCTTGAAGAGTGGTCTGTCTCTTGAGCCATGAAGTCGAATGTAATTTTGAAACTGTTTAGCAATATTTGATCGCATTTTCTTACTAGTAGTTATCCATTGAGAGTTGTATATATGAAGGTATTGGATGGGGTTACTAAGAACCTTCAGATAAGTTATATCAAATAATCCGAACTGATGTTGTGTATTTCTTTGTACAAGTGATCTTTTAGGGTGTAGTTTAAGAAGAACATTCCAGGAGTAATCTGTTATACGGCATAATTAACGGGGATGACATAGAGGTCAGTTGAAGGCCTGCATGGAGGATGGATAGTTAGTCGGATGCGTGAATGAGTTTATGTCATGATTCCAACGAACGAGACGCGAGAATTCATCGTCCCGCCAACCCCGGTAGGATGGCAATGGGTACAAATGGCCAAAAGTCATCTTGCCTTCTTTATGTTATGGTATCTCTCCCCAATTCATTCTAGGCATTCTCTCTCTCTCTCTCTCTCTCTCTCTCTCGTACACATGGAGTTTATTTCTGTCTCTTTTTAATGTGAAATAAACTCTTATCAAAAACTAACGCCGATTCCCATGTGGTTATTCGATACAACGGCGGCCGTGGAACAAGCCAGCATGGATGAAACCTGTGTACACACCCGCGAAGGTAAGTATCTAACATAAAGACCTATTCAGAATCACACCTCCTACGGATGAGACGACCATTAAAGTGATTTTTCTATCATTAAATAGCGATAAAATAAAAACTGTTGAACATTCATGACTGATACTTGGTGGACAAGTCAGGCATAGACTAAAGTTATGTTTTCCCTATATATGGTTGGGTTGCAGAAAGGATTGTGAAATTTATTAACGATTTAATTTGTGGCATTTTTCTGGGTGGTGGTTGTGACTCTATACTTAGTTATACTTACATTTCTCCAGCGTAAAATCAATTTGAGAAGTCTTTCAATCAGAAAGAAAAGATAAATTCCGGCCATGACGGTACTTCCCATCCAAAGGTATTGATGTTTTCTTTCGCCATCTTTGACAATTTCAAAACCCTGTTTAAAATTTAAGAAAATAGATAATTAAAAAACTTCAGTGTTTTAATTATCCAGCATGTTAAAAAGTCATTAGTATACTTATTTCATTTACCTTTTTACGAGGTTACACACAAGATCAGGTGTTAAGTAAAAAAGCTAGTGCACTAGTATTAGCGCATTCCTTGGTGGGAGCGCCTCAGGCGATTAGCGATGAACTAATCCATTCTGAAAGAGAAGGTAACGTTTGTGAGAGTGGACCTTATGCGACTAAATTTGACCACACCTCAGCCCGACAGCAACAAAGTCACTGTTAGACTTATTGTCGGGATTGCATCTCCGTCATGTACTTGTTTATACTTGATTTGCGTATGTTTTTCCATCTGTCTGTTGGTCACCTCTTGTGTCCAAAATAATCGAGACAATCTTTCCAAATTTAGCATGAAGCACCCTCGAGATGCCGTTTATGTATCATAGAGATTGTTGGTAAAATGATGATACTACTACAGCTACTACTAAAATCAATAAACACCTCTAGTCTCGGAAACTATTGGTCATAATTGCACTACATTTAACTAGAGATTCCGTGTGTGCCATAAGGGACTATGAGTATACTTCTGATCCTAGTACTATTACTACTACAAAATCATCGGTTTGTTACTTGTTCTACGACATAAACAAAAGACATAAACTAATAGAACTACAAAAATTAGCATGATGGCATAACAACCGAGAATTGCCACTTCCGGATAAGAATGAGTTCAGCAGTCAGCGGTGACGTTCGAAAATCAGTTCCCTGTGTATTTTACACATACGGAAATTTAGGTCAATACATGAGAAATTGTGAAAAGTGATTTCTTTCATTGGAAATTTTGGATTTTATTTTTATTACAAATATATTTCTTATAACTGGAATGTTTTTTTTTTACAAATAGTCAAAATAAGATATTTTTAACAGCTCCCTTCTCCCTTCCCCAATAATGGCTTTCTAAATAATAATGTTATTATTTAGAAAGCCATTCTTAACATAGGAAGATGAGCTTTGTTATCTATTCTGTACTTTTACAGAACAATTTAATAAACAAAAGGAAATCTGTTTTTTTTGTCCAAAAATAAGAATAGTTAACAAAGCCGTTGGCGGGAACGTAATATAACGAGAACTGCCTTTCGCAATTCACCGCTGACTGCTGAACAGATTCTTAGCCGGAAGTGGCAATTATCGGTCGTGATTATACCAAAAATATATTATTTAATTGTATCTTTTACACAAGAAAATTGTTCTTCTTTTACAAAATTAAGTACTACACTAAATGGTATTAGTCCACTAATATAAAATAGTGTATACATTTACACGTGTCTAGCTTGTAACAAGATTATTTATTTAGTCTCACGCATGAGTATCGGTACGGCATCATACCGTTGACACGTTAGCTCACCGACGTTAAGCAACGTTCAGCCTGGTCAGTACCAGATGCGTGACCATTTAGGTATACCAGGTGCTGTATGTGGTAAAACGGCGACACCTTTCTGCAAAACCTAACATCGTCATCTCCCTTAACCGGAATATACATGTGACTGGGGACCACTTGTGAATTTGATACTTCTACTTCGGAGGAAGCCAGTTCAACTCCTCCAGGTGAATGCCGTACCAGGTACAGGTACAGATATTACGGATATAGACTCTGAGCCTGTGCATACGTTTATCTGAGTCTTTACGGTAGAGTGGGAGGTACCCTTGCATATCAAAATAATTTGGGATTGAAGAGTTTAGTTTAGTTTCGCATAGTGCTCCTGATTTGGCTGGGTTAAATAGTAGGATAGACTAGAATTTCAAACCTTAGTAGAGCAACTAGTCTCGGAGAAAGAAAAATCTGAAATAACACCACTCTTTCTCTGCTTGTTTCAGCAGTGCTTCTAACTGAGATATACATGCGACTGAGAACCGCTTGTGAATTTGATACTTCAGAAGAAGCCGGTTCAATCTGTCAAGGGTGAATGCCGTAGCAGGAACAGGTAGTCGAACTTGGGAATCTTCATGTTTTACACAGGAACCTCACACTGAACCCTTTATTTAATCAAAGGGTAAATTGTTCTCATTCCATAAGTCATGGCTGGGTAGAAGTGTTATATAGGAAGGGTTCATATGAGAAATCTGTTGACACTGAATTTGAAGATGACTATGTTGTAATATGCAGGGAACCAGTCCAGAGGTAACTTGTTCAACAGACGGGAAGTCTTTGCAAAGAAGCTTTGTTTGTAGAAATTTCACCATATGCGAGACATGCGGAGTAAGAAAGGAAAGTTTTGGGTGACTATCTGGGAAATACTAGGCGCTGTATGCATAAGGACGTCGACACCTCCCGGCAAGAACTGCAAAAAACTAACGTTGTCATCTCTCCTGACCGGGATATACATGCGATTAGGGACCGCTTGTGAATTTGAGATTCACTAGAAACTTCCTTCGAAAGAAGGAAGTAAGTTCGACCCGCCTAGGGTGAATGCCGTTTTATTATGCGTATCGGTGTTACTGCAATTCTCAAGATAAATGTTCGTTTTGTTTGACGTCTTATCAAGTCTTTTAGGTTATTCAATTCCGATTCCAGCCGGTCTGATAACAATGCCTGTTCTTTTGTTTGCTTACTATCCTAAAAAAAAAATTATTCATGCTTTTTTCGTTTACTAGGTATTTTGTTACTTTTTTTTTTACTACATATCAACAATGTTCGTGTTATTTCATATCGAATCCGGTCATTTTGGTAACAGTTTCTATGCTTCTAGTTCTTTATAATTTAAAATATTTATTCATAGTGTTGTATTTGGTTGTTTGGTTTTACGGCATATCAACACTTCCTTTTGGGTTATTTATTGTCGAATCCGGTCATTTTGGTAACAGGTTTTATGCTTCAAGTTCTTTATATCTTCAAATATGTATTTAGGGTGTTCGATTTGGTTGTTTTGTTTTACAATATATTTTACTTTTCGGGTTATTTAATTCTGAATCCGGTCATTTTTAAAAAAAAGTTTTATGCTTCAAGTTCTTTATATCTTAAAATATTTATTTATAGTGTTTTTGTTTGGTTGTTGTGTAGAGGGAAAATTGTTGTTTTTGTTTTTAGCTTTGCAGAACATGATTGAGTTTTGCAAAAGAAAAGGAAAAAAATCAATAACATCAATGTTTGGTGTATTTTAAGTTAGGAAGTCGGTATCTTCAGACAGCCTGATCGTGTAGCACACACGAACTGGCTATTTGTGCTGTAAATCTCATGTGACCATCGGAACATCTCAAATATAACCCACAGATAGGACCCTAACAGGTACAACCAGACATAATGGTAACAAGGTGATGACGCTACGTCTCACCCTTCGTATGCAGTTTCATATCATGTTACATACTCTAGTTGTCGCCTCTGTGCTGAGTCACACGAAGTCACCTCTATTTATATAAAGTCAGATATGTATATACACTTATACATTTCAATGAATAGGAGTCACTCCTAAACTCATTAACCGATCAATATGTATTTTAAAACACTACTAGGCGTAAGGGGTCGTAATGTGGTCTATATACAGTTTATTTTAGTTTCATGCAAAGTGGGTAAAATAAAGTGTGTAGAACCATGCTGCCAATCTCGACGACCTTAAACCCCAAAGTTGTGTGTCCGAGGGGTTCTTCTTGTCTTCATTGTCATTCTAGCCGAGTCGTCTCTCCACTGACGAATCGTCAAGGGCACATCACTGGATTACAAAACAAATAAAAGCAACGCAATTCACAAGAAAGAACACCAACTCATATACATTGTGTTTCAAACAGTTGTACTCTGGTTGTGTTTGATATCGAAAGTAACCCCAAACGTTAACGTCAACATTTTAGTGAACAGACATTAAATTGTTTGTCGAGGCCAGAACCGTTGATCGGTTGATCAGTTCATCTCATCATGTTTTCTCGTCTCGATTTGATCTCGTCCGGAGTTGAATCCAAACTTAATCTCTTCCCTCTGAGTCCCAACTCGTCAACTTCTTGCCGTAAACCGTTGTCTGCCGTAAAACTAACTTATTATCGTCAAAATCGTCGTAAAACTCTATCGCTCCTAAATATCTTATCTCCGGTCTTTTTGTCTTAGTCAGCGACAAGCCCTTACCTCTAAACAATAGAAACTAACCACTCCTTGTGGATTTTCCATCCCATTTCCGATCGTCTTTGCATGAGTTAGTAGATTTATTTACTCACCACCGTTCGGGGATTCGCCCCCTCTGGTCTATAGTATCACAAGTGAAACTGCTTCCTAAAAATTAAGATATCTCCAGTTTTTGTTAAATTTAAGCAATATATATTAGACATCAATTTATATATGTTCTCCACATTTCGTTTTCTTTGGAGTATTTTAAAAGGGAACATAATATGGACACAGCCTCGCAGTTGAATATTCAAATATTTCAGATTTGCATTAAATTTGATCCATAGTCATTAGACACCAATTAAGCAATATTTCCTGAATTTTTATTTTTTCTCAATAATCCTTAAGTTGGAGACTTAAGTCGTAAACATTTTCTAGAATCAAAATAATATAATGTTTATAAGATTTTGTAACATTATATATTTCTTTTAATCTCCGTAATGGGACATGAAAATCGTGTGTTCTGTTCTGTTTGGGGAAATAATTTTACCCGTACCAGAACGAGTATTCTTATAGCTTATCTACGAAATTTATTTACCTATGCAATTCGATTATATCAATTGTTGAATCAGTTGAAGTTATTAATACCATACACCCCCGTTAACCTCTTAAAAAAGAGAAGTAATCTATTCAATCGGTCGCAATTTGAACTCCAATGAGCTTCAAAGTTCGAGGGGGGGAACAGAGAGACAGAGAGAAAGAGAGAGCGAGAGAGAGAGAGAGAGAGAGAGAGAAATGGAGAGAGAGACGGGGTTTTAAGCGCATGACTCAACTATTATACGTATGTCTTAAAAACGCGACTTGTCGATTCAAGCTTTTACACAAAGCTCAAGATTGCTACCATACTTCAATCAATCACCCGTCTGACGTCAGTTCTGCTTGATTCTTTTTTTTCTTTTTTTTTATTTATCTTCCATTTCACAGGTCGGGAAAGTGGGATTTGAAAAGCCAGCGCCCGAGAAGATAGGCACTCTGGCCTACAAAAATGCCTGGGCAGCCCCGTCGTTATTCCACGGTTGGGGCGCTTCAGGCAGTAAGCGATAAACTTACTCCACCCCAAAGAGGGGAGGCAAAGCCTGGGAGGACCTCCTAGAACTGCACAGGACAAACCCACAGACTAGCGTTACCAAGACGCTACCGATCTATAGGGTGTAGTATCCATCGGAAGATATACTACACTTTGATATTGGCCAAAAAGCCAATAAAGTCGCTTACAAACACAAATTATTTCCGAGCAACTCAAACCTGTAACCGCATTGTGACTTCTCGCGTCTTGCACATATCCTGTTTTCTCATAAAGCTAGATTCAATCAAACAAATATATTTTAACTTATATTAATACTGGCTCCACCCACCCACCATTATTTAACAGTCAAACACAGGACATCCATATAGAGATGAAATTTACCTCTGGGATGAGCACTAATAGTCCAGTTCCAGCTAAACTTCCAACCGCGAGGGCCACGAGAAACAGAAGGACTTTCTTGTAGATTTTGGTATTCATTAGAGGCAGAACAACAATGCCAACCATAGAGCAGATGTTGATGATCGTCACAAACAGAAAACCATAAGTCCAAGCTGAAAGACAAAGAACAATAGAGTCAATGAATAAAAAGGAAGAACGGGGTTTTCTAAGGATGCGTTTAGCGAAAAAAAACTGTCTTTTTTATAACTTAAGCGTTACAGACCGACAGAATGTTATTTCAAATTTAAGCGTAGCAGGCGGACGAAAATGCTCCTATAAACTTTAGCGTGACAAACTAACAAAATGGTATTTTAAACTTAAGCGTGACAGATCTACGAAATTCTATTTAAATGTTGCTGACCGTGGTCTTTATTAAGAGCAGGCCTTTTGCGATCGAACATGCTATCATATACTGTGGTTTAAGCGAGGCATACCAAAAAGCCAGGCTGTCAATAATGAATGATAGCTGTTTTTAAAGATAATATACACTTTTAAAAATTGCATTTAAATAAAAGAAAAGAAAACCACACGATTCGATTTATACTGAAACTGAACTTTATTCAATATAGATAAAAAACAATTTAAAAACATTTAAAAAAACAATTAAAAATGAATAGTTGTTTTATTGCTGCGTAAATAAACATCACGTTGTTTCATGGACTTTTATTTACTATTTTTATTTACTTGCCTCCCTACAAGGACAGGACAGATTTAGACAAATATTCGTTTTTTAATGTGAGGAAAATCAAGATCCTCAAAAAAGGACACTCTGGATTGGGACAAAGATTAAAATTGCCTCACTCTAGAAGATTTTCTCATTAACCTCTTAATGACCGATGGCAGAAAAGATGAAGTGTAATATCAGAACAGATTTTACACTTTTAATTATTTTATTGTAAAAAATATAAAAAATACAATTGAAATTTTGAACAAATTAAGTACAAGGCCAGCAAAACTGTGGGGATGGGATGTCGTTAGTCATTCTCTTTCTATCCTACTCTTTGCTAGAATCATTAGTCACCACTCTACCACATTTACTCTAGGGGTCAACATCTGCAATGTGTTGAACATTTAAATTTTATTTATAAACTAGCTGGACCCGGCGAACATGCTATCATATACTGTGGTTTAAGCGAGGCATAGCAAAAAGACAGGCTGTCAATAATGAATGATGGCTGTTTTTTAAGATAATATACACTTTTAAAAATTGCCTTTAAATTAAAGAAAAGAAAACCACACGATTCGATTTATACTGAAACTGAACTTTATTCAATATTAATAAAAAAAAAAATTAATTGAACATTTAAAGTCGTGTTGTTTCTGCATTAAAATAAATAAACATCACGTTGTTTCATGGATTTTAAAGACTAACAATCGTTTATTATTTTAAGTATGAACAATCGGAAAGCAGTTTTCTTTACAGAAGTTATTAAAATTAAAACATGTACTTTATTTAGAGCATAGTATAGTATGCGCTGGTTTAAGGAGACCATCACCCAAAGCATTACCACCTCTTTGGTGGGGGTGGTGTAGTATTTCTTCTACTGTAACGATAATACCATCACAGGCATTACATTATATTTTAATGGCCTTAGTGTAGTATCAGTTTTGTATTCAATATACAATCTTCGCATATATTACATTCACGTTTGGGGATAGTGTAGTATATTGCTAGTAATAATAAATCTTTTAATCATAAATATAGAACATCTACACGTTCCAGTAATATAAATATATTTTATAAAACCGTGTAAAACATCGAACACAATAATAAATTAACATATAACACAAATAAGAATAAAATAAAAATAATAGAAACCTTCATCCACGTTGGTTTTATCCAGTTTATACTAGTTATATAGAACACTGACTGGTAAAGTATTTTGGGGATAATAGTTACATATTTCCCTAAATATAATAAGTCATTTCAAATTATCAATATGAATAATATAAAAATTAGTTACTGTTGTATGGAAAATATGGAAAAAATTAAAAACAAACACAATAAAAAAGAATAAAAGCAGTAAATACAGTATAAAGACTGTAAATACAATAAAAAAATGAGATTAATAACATTAGTAGTGACATTTAAAATATAAGTACTATTATTCCGAATTAATAATACAAAGTTGTGTTATTGTTCAATTTTCACTAAATAAAATAACAGTTTAATAGTTAATGTAATACGCCATTCAACAGTAAATCACAACATTAAGAATAAAGAAAACATGTACATAGGAGCAACAGTTAGTGCATTCAAAGTTTGATATAAGTATCATATAGTGACAACATTGTAACATTTAAAAAAGTACTATGTTTTTCTGAATAGATATGTGATCAGAATATCAAAACATATTAATATAAATAATGAAATTGTAAAACAGGCAAATTATGGTTAAAGGAAAAGTATCAAAGGATAATCTTCAAAAAAAAAATTCAATTTTTGTATTACAATCTATGAAAACGGTAATGCTATGAAGTCATTTCAGTTTTTAATTTTTATTTGTTTTAACATGAGGTAGACAACTCCTATTTTATTTTTTAATCTAAAATATGAATTATCTCCCTTACCTTTTTAATATTTAAGTGATTACTTAAATAATTCATATTAGTTGTCGTCTGGGCGAGAATAAGTGATTTTTTGCAATAACCTGTAGCGAAGTACGTTATTATATTGAAAATAAAACGGTGTAAAAATAACAAATGGACATTAGCTAGTAAGAAGCAAAGTGTGATTTAACAGCTGAAATGCTATTTGGGTCTGACTTTGAAAATCCGACAAGATTACTTTATATGTTAGATTTAAATTAATTAGTTTGGTTATTTTTTTCTAATGTTCAATTTCTCGCTCAAGTCTATGGATTTATTACTCAATCACTAGTTACGATCCGTCTTTAAAAGAGGATCAAACAAATATAGTTTTTAGTAAGCATGATATAAGATGTGCATTAAATTTGATCCATCGAAATTAGACACCAAGATTCTATGCATTTTGATTTATTCTCAAGACCCTTTAAGATTAAACCATACGTTTTAGAAACTTTCTATAACAAAAATCATGTAATAAATTTTTATTTAAATTTGAATCAAAATCGTAGACATAAAGTTTATGAGCATTATATGGTGATTTTAATCTTAGAAAAGGGACATAAACGTGTGTTTTCTAGCATACATATTCTATATATATTCTAGCATATATATATATATATGTATATATATATATATATATATACATATATATATATATATACATATATATATATATATATATAATTAACTTTAATATCAGTAATAATATACTAAATTGTCTATAGTTCTAAATATAGTTTCGTACTTATTACATAAATCCTGCGCATAATTCCTTCTATAGTACTAACACATGGTCTGTACCTGATTAACGTCATTCCCCTGCAGATGGACCCGGATGAGTCTGAAAGTACTTGGGAGACAAATCTAAACTATGGCAAATTCATCAGCCAATTCCCCTCCGAAACTAAGATCCTGATTCGGACTATTGAACAGATCTACGAAAGGATATCTAGACATGAGTTGTCTCTTAGATTCAACAATACTTGCCTGCAGGAGAAGATGCTACCTATATATATATATATATATATATATATATATATATATATATATACGGACTATCGACTAGATTGATCTTGGTACGATCTCTGGCTGTGATACGGTGATACGATACAGCGAAACAGTCTGTCTGTGGATAAATATGTAACGTTCCATCTCAGGTTTAGCACTGTCGTTAATGATATCGCGTAATGCAAAGCTCTTTTGTAAATAAACAAATTGAACTCTTTCAAATGGTTTATATAAAAAAATATTATAAGTATCATTTCCAAACATGGCCTGTCCTGTGGCAAGGTGGTGAGAGCTACTAGCTATCGACTAGATAGTTGTTGGTTCGAGCTCTTGTTTGGGATAGGTGATGTTCTTACCACACTGAACAGCTGAGATACCAGTTAAACAGGCTGTTTGTGGATGAATATATATATATATATATATATATATATATATAGAAAGAGAGAGAGAGAGAATATTTCATATTGGGGTTCTAACTGTGTGACCGGCAGGGATAGTTTCCTCCCATACTGATGATTGCGGGTTTGCCATGAAACACATGTGTATATGGGTTAATTTAAAACTATTATTTATAAATAGTTATTCACATCTCTCGCTAGATGGATTACTTCAAGTAAGTGCGCAACAGGCCGTCATTACAGCGTGATACAATACTCTAGGCCCGACCTATTCAGTGCCTTCGACACCCCACTTGTATGCCAACTGACTTTGCCATATATACGTTAATTTACTCTTCTATTTCTAGACAATACGAGGTTGGCACATCAGTACGCGCTCCGACTACTGAGTTAAATATGACTTTCGTATTGGGGTTCGAACCGTATGACCGGCAAAAATTGTCTCGCCCCTTACTGATGATTGCAAGTTTTGCATGAAACACGTGTCCATATGGGTTAATTTTAAAAATATCATTTATTTATTATTATGCTCGATATACGTGGTAGAGCAATTATAATTTTAAAAGATATAAAGATAATATAAGATAAAGATGAATATAAAAATGTCCAATGTAAAAAGAGGTTCAATATATAGAAAAAAGTTCACCGTTGAAGGCGTCATTAAAATTGGCCAAACGATTAAAGGCCCAAATAATCCAATTGGAAACGGGTGCAATGTAAGAGTTAAGGAGGTAAGTTGTGTATTAAAAGCTATTTGAGTGACTTTCAGAGGCCTTGCAGATATTTTTATTGGGTTGAATTCAAGGTCAGATGATAAGAAGTAGTTTTAATCCAGGTAATGAGCTAGTAAAAACTAGCGTTGAGACAGAAGTCACAAGTTTAGTGAGCCGTTAGAAAAAATGAAATTCAACAGGTTGCGATTAAAGAAGTGGGTGGTAGCAAAGTGGGAGTAGTGAGAATGGATAAATTGGTTATGTAAAAAAGGTTGGGTGTGGCACTACCTGTATACGCACCAGCTTCAAATGTAAAAAACCCTTTTAAATCAAGAAGTGATTATGTAGGACAGTATAGTAGGCTGGTGCGGGATGATAGACTAGTGACTGAGTCATATAATAATATATTGGAAGCTACATAGGTTATATCAAAGGGGGCGAGGGTATAATACTAATATTAAGGAATTAATGTTGGGATTGGCAAAGGATTAATGCTGAGTTCAGAGGTCAGGGAAAATAAAAACTGAAGGCCAAAGAATGATGAGAATATAATTAAACTATAAGGAATTTAAGTTAAAAATAGAAATGAAAAATTAAATTATCATCGAATGTTAAAATAAATTAAGAAGAATAAAAGAAACAATATATATATATATATATATATATATATATATATATATATATATATATATATATATATATATATATATATATAAGGAAGCAATCGTATGAGAAAATAGAACAGATAAGAGTATTAAAAAATGTTACGTATATTTAGGGGGAGGTTATTAGTCTCACAATGCTTGGAAGATCAATATACAAAGTCAGGGTTGGGGTTAGGATCATTAGAAGTAAGTATGTAAAAAGGAAAGAATTGACTTACAATTAAATAAACCGAGAGTGATAATGAGATGAGAAAAAGATCTAGCGGAGAATAGAGCTATGAAAAGTTTGCTTTCGGTTACAAATATGAAAACTGCAAAATCTGTAGCGTTGAGAAAGTATAATGTATCAGCTGCTTTTTATAAACAAATAATTAAACTATTTAGTAATATAAGACATGTCTTTTTAAGATTATATAAAGTATCTCTGACCCGGCGTAGACGTATAGTAATGGTAGTGACAAATGTAAACATTAAAAATTAATAGTTTAAAAAATATTCTAAATAACATATATTTTCATAGGTTTACATATACTGGAATAGAGACATTTTTGGTCTATTATAGACAGGTGTCGTAGTCACTCGTATGGTGTCGTCGTGACAACAGAAAAAAACCTAAAACAATCAGGTCAAGTGGTTGGCACTGCTTGAATGCCTAATCGCGTTAGAACTCTAATTAGAGTGAACAGGTAATTGCAATTAAGAAATGCTTCCAGGTGACATCGACTCGGTGGAAGAACAAACAGAAGCAGGTATTCGCTTAGGTGTTATAATCGAATCAGCTATTTAATTAAATAGCGACGACCTGATGAGAAGAATAGCAAAGGCCAAATAACACGTGGGAAGAGGAGATTAGATCGTAATATGATTTCAAACACCGGGTAAAGCGCTATCAAATTAAAAGCAACGTTTTATTGATTAGCACGTGGCGGGAAGTGTTTACAGTCAAAATGGCGGACTTGGCGACGTAAAACAACGTCTTGTTAATTGCCTATTGGTTAATCATATAAGAAAATCTCAAGAATGTTGCTGATGAAGGTAGAAAGGTTATCGAAACTTAGAAACACAATTTTTTAGATATATAATATAGAATATGTTTTCCATCCTTCCGGACTCTATAAAACATATAGTGACACATCCACCCCCCCCCACACATATATATATATATATATATATATATATATATATATATATATGTGTGTGTGTGTTCGGGGTTCGCGCCTACCGACCGTTGAGAATTAGTTCCTAGACTGAAGAGTGCGTTAGCATAAAACATCGATGTCTCTAGGTATTTAAATAATTAATATTTATTTATTAAAATATTATTGTGTATATATATATATATATATATATATATATATATACATGTATATATACATATATATATATGCATATACACACACACACAGACACACACACACATATATATATATATATATATATATATATATACCTTCTTAGTAATATAGTAGGAAAAATCCCAGCAGAGTGCTCGATTATTTAAGAATTAAAGTTAAAAATTAACAGCATAATATTTATTTATTTTGGTACAGAAAAATTAGTACAACATTCGTACCGTCGGTTTTATTTTTATTTTTATTTGTATTTGTATTTTATTTTATTTTATTTTTATATTCTTATATCTCTTCAAATCTCCTCCGGTTTTAAATCTCAACTGTTTCCTTACACTAAATTTAAATTCAAACAAACACGCTGAGTAAATAACGCGTCCCAACGAGAGTGTCACGAGACTTCACATTCCCGAAACAGATGACAACAGAAGCTGAAAAGAGTCGGATGGCTAAGTCTTTCCGTGCTTGAAACCGACGGTACAAATGTTGTACTAATTTTTCTGTACCAAAATAAATATATATATATATATATATATATATATATATACATATATATATATATATATATATATATATATATATATATATATATATATTGAGAGAGAGAGAGAGAGAGAGAGAGAGAGAGAGAGAGAAAGAGAGAGAGAGGAATAACCGCCTTTGGACGTATATTATTATCGTATTTATATATAAAAAGGCAAAAAAAGGAAAAAAATTAAAACGTCTAAAAATATGTAAAGTTTAAAAAAAAAAATAATAAGGAAAATAGTATATATAGAACTCAGAATAGAAAAGAAGAAAGAAAACGTCAAATTAAGGCGGGACAGATGACTTGCTATTTTCGTTCTCCCTTCCCTTATACGTCGGGAAGCATTTTGTATGCCGTTATGTGTGACGGGATATATATATATTTACAAATAAATACACATTTCTCTTTATTATAAAGTAGATGATAAGTTTTAATATATTGATAACATGAACTTAAAGCTAATATTTTTTCAAAAGTGCTCAATACAAAGAAGATCTTTTATAAATAATATTATATGAACATTTAGAAACAGTCTGCGCGGATAAACCAACGTTGCGATGTTAAACCGCTTTCATGTTTCCTTACGAAGCTTAGAATTAGGTTTTGATGATACAAACCTCATGGTTATAATCTTTTTTTCAATTTTGATAAAAATCCATTACATGATTTTCTTCTAGAAAATGCAGACAATTTAAGGCATGAGCTTAAATGGTGTCAAGAAGAAATCGAAATTTGAACCCTTACGCGTAGAAGTCAACTGTGTTCAGAAATTCTATAATGATCGGTTAAGTAATCTAGGAGTGAATCATGTACATTGGAATATATGAACAAATAAACATACCTAACTTCGTAAAGATAGAGATACATATATAACAAATACTGACTCAACGGGTAATTGATGGTGTAATACGTTTATAATAGTAAAAAAATAAGTGTAAAAATATCTACCTTCTTCAATCTTTGACGCTTGTGTTTTCTCTGTATCCACCAAATTCCTGCACGAATACGACTGGTATATAATGGCCGGTGAAAGGAGAAGCACATCTTTTGAATCGAGATTTTCGTCGGTGGAGAGGTTAAATAATTGCAGCATTTCAGCCGAATTGTAACACTGAAGTAAATTTAAAAGAAAAACCAGATTTAGATAACGCATCCAAGATTATGAACCCGCAGTAGATGAAGAGAGTGTTTAGGGGGGAAAAATGTTATATCTAGTAAAATACCTGTCCTAGGGCGGGTATATGCAATACATATAGTATTAGCTTTGAATTTTATTTTATTTTGTTTCTGTGTGTGTGTGTGTGTGTCGTACGGTCTCGGTGGCATCCCCCCTAAATGGTAAAGTTTACAAAAATATAAAAAATAAAAATATGCCCACGTGACTGACCCTGTTGCTGAAACTACATATTCCATAACTCATAATGATACGTTTAATAGTTTATGATTTTACTGAGTACATACATATTATTGACGCTCAAGCGCGCACGATCATTCTAAATACGTATTACTTGATATATCTCAAAATTTGAAGTAGAGCAATTATTTTCTTGATAAAATATTTTGTATATAACTTATTATAAAAAAAAATTTCGGGGAGTCTGCGAGTTTTCCATGGACGCCCCACTAAATGGTAAAGTTTACAAAAAGAAAATTATGTGCCTGTTTTACTCACCGTGTTGCCGAGAATATATATTCCAAAATTTATAATGATTCATTCTTTAGTTTAGGAGATTAATCTGTACATAGAAATATAGATATCTGTTTTACCTCTCCAGAAGGTTGGACACACATATAGGTGTTAAGTTGAAAGCCAGTGCACTAGGATTAGCGCCCGTTGGTGTACAAATAATGCCCGAGCGGCCGCGTCAGCATTACCCGGTAGGGGCGCTTCAGAGGATGAGCGATAGACTAAACCCGTCTCAAAGGTGAACCTCTTGGTACTGTACAGGACAACACATCAGCCCGACAGTAACAAAGTCACTGTCGGACTGAATGCTGAGAACGTATCACCGACGTGTCTAAAATCAAAGTAGACTATATAAATATATACACATATCTAACTTCATATAGAAACTTAAACTTAAGAAGGATAAAATCCACTCGAGGATAAGATTAACAAGATTGATAGATTAACAGTTAACTGATGTTGATTATTATAAGAAGATTTAAAATAGTGAATTGAATGACTTATGAAGACAGTTTATGAGAAGCATTTATTGACATTATATTTGAAGAAGACCATGTAGTAGTCATCAGGAAATCAATAGTTTGGTACGTGTTTCATAGACGGGAAGTTCTTAGAAAGAATGTCTGTTCATGGAAATTCTGTTTGATGTTACGCACACGGGCAAAGTAAAAACAGTTTTTTGCAATGTTGACAAACAAACGAGTTCTGGCTGTGAAAGCATTCGCCTAACATTCACAGGAAACAGGAATTAGAACAAATACATAAAAGATACCGCCACGGCTGCTGCAAAGAAAGTGGGACCCTTCTACCGTGCCAGAGACATTCTCACACCTGCCATTATCTATAGCTCGACAAAACCATCATCCGCCCATGCATTGAGTACTGTTGTAACTTCTAGCGTGGTGCACCACTTAGACAAGGTCCCCAAAAAAGGTTGTAATCCAATAGGTTCCACACTATCTACCAAGCTTAAGCCCCTACCTTATCGCCGCAATATTGCATCCTTGTGCTTGTTTTACAAGTACTTCAATGGAACGTGATCCGACGAACTTGCTGCTTTGGTGCCCCCTCAACGTAAAAAGATTCGACAACCAACTAAATCCTACCCATTCACTTTAAAGGCCTCAGATGCTAATAGTTTCTGGGACTTTTGGCTAAAATCAAAGTGTAGTATCTGTTCCGATGGATACTACACCCCATAAACTGGTATTGTCTTGGCCTTCGTGGCTTGATTTACGCCGGTCTATGGGCCAGTCCTGTGCAGTTCTAGGAGGTCCACCCTTCCAGGCTGTGTCTCCCCTCTTTGGGGAGGAGTAAGTTTATTGCTTGCTGCCCGAGGCGCCCCTACCGGGGAATGCCAACAGCGCTGCCCAGGCATTTTGTTGTTGTTGTGCAATCTTCTTTTTCCTGCACGTTAAGTACAGTAGGGTAAGCAAGATAAAATAGGAATTCCAAAGGTTAACAGTTTGAGAAAAGAAACTATTAGAGTATTTATTTACCTCCTCTCCAGAAGGTTAGGCACAAGGCCAGTTTTATCTTACTCCCACAATGTAAGATGTGACCCAAACGAAAAAAAAAAATTTAAATACAGAAAAAATCATCAAAAACGAAATATTTTACCGGTTCCTTCGGATCAACGTTGTGGTAGAACCACAAGAAACATGAGGATAACTGTTTGAAATACAATAGTCATGATGGGGAATAGAAATTTATAAACTTCGCATTTTAAAATAAAATCCTGACACATAATTTCAGAATGATGAAACTTAACCAAAAAATAGAGATCAAATGTTAATAACAGTTGAACAGCTACAGGAAAGAACAAGATTGGAAAGAAAAGAACACAACAATACAGGGTCAGCGACGTTAATCATTTTTGGAATGGAACTAAAGTTGTGTTGGAATGTTGTTTTATTACTGTTTACCCTTATATAATGAATTTAAAACCCTTCTTTTTTTCTAAAGACGTTCGTTGATCCGAAGGAAACGGTAAGATATTTCGTTTTTGATGATTTTTTCTGTATTTAAATTTTTTTTTTTCGTTTGGGTCACATCTTACCTTGTGGGAGTAAGATAAAACTGGCCTTGTGCCTAACCTCCTGGAGAGGAGGTAAATAAATACTCTAATAGTTTATTTTCTCAAACTGTTAACCTTTGGAATTCCTATTTTATCTTGCTTACCGTACTGTACTTAACGCGCAGAAATTTAAATGTAATGTGAACAGATATCTCGCTGCTCAACTCCCCACTTAGGATGTCACGTCTTAGTAGCAAAAAAGAAAGAAAAGGAACAGAGATTGAAGATCAGTCGAGCTCGTTTCATGAAAATAATGATAGACCGTCGGTGTTTAGCAATATTAAAGACTTCTCTCTAGATTTCCCAAAACTTCTTAATAAGGTTTTAAAAAATTCTGTTTTAAAAAGGTTAATGCTGTGTATTCTATTGTAACGTTGTGGTAGATTTTTTTTATTGTTTTTTTTTTCTTCTCTGAATTGAAAATGTTTTCTGTTAAATATGCAATTATCTCTTTACTATAAATTGAAGGAGAACTAAAAAAAGGGAAGGAAAAGTGGCAAAAGGGGTGAGAATTAAAAAAAAGTGGAAATATATTTTAAAGTTGGAGTATAAAAAAACCAATAAAATATAAGCAAGATGTAAAATGGATAGAAAAGAGATGAAAAAAAGAAGATAACAAAAAAGAGACGGAGAGAAAGAAAATATATAAAGACAGAAGGAAAGAAAAGGGGAAAAGAGAGAAGGAAAATAAAAGCGAGCAAGAAGAAAACATAGAGAGGAAGGAAGAGAGAAAAATAGATAGGTAGAAAGAGAGCAAAGAGAGGGTATCCCTTCAGATCAGTCTACTTCTTCTTTCGTGTGAATCAGATGATTCTAGTGTTGGCATTAGTTTCCCCGATGTTTTTCTAGTTAGAAATCTTTCTGGAAAGACATCGGGTACTTACGGGAAGGACCACGAGAAGGTTGCCAACATCCCTAAGTGAAAGTGATACTGTGGAACCGACTGGATTCGAACTTGGAACACCCAGGTCTTCAGTCCGTGTCGATATCCACTGTTCTATTGTAACGTTGTGTAGAACCACAAGAAACATGAGGATAACTGTTTGAAATACAATAGTCATGATGGGAAATAGAAATTTATAAACTTCGCATTTGAAAATAAAATCCTGACACATAATTTCAGAATGATGAAACTTAACCAAAAAATAGAGATCAAATGTTAATAACATTTGAACAGCTACAGGAAAGAATAAGATTGGAAAGAAAAGAACACAACAATACAGGGTCAGCGACGTTAATCATTTTTGGAATGGAACTAAAGTTGTGTTGGAATGTTGTTTTATTACTGTTGCAATTTACAAAAATAATTCGCTGGAAAACAAAGGAAGGATGACTGCGAAATGTTTATATAAGCATGGAATAAAATAGACAGTCAGACTGCGAAATGTTTATATAAGCATGGAATAAAATAGACAGTCAGACGGCGAAGTGCAGAGAGGGTTTTTTTAGTTTATGTCACGGCCTAGACAGGAAAGTAACACTCCACACACCAGCCTTTGGTCTACTTACAACAACCGTAGCTTCTGGGCCAAATCCACTGCAATTCATTACAGATTCACAAATACGCACACACACACACTAGCTGATTACGCGTTAGCTAAGAGAATTCTCATCACAGAAAGCGTCGGAAGGTTAAAATAAAATAAAATATAATATTTTTAAAATGTTTTTCTTTTTGTGTGTTTCTACGTTAAATTTCCCACGGAAGGCGCTGCGACGACATGCGCATTGATCCTTCGTCCTTTTTCTTAAAGACATACCACCACATTATGAGTGTCCTTAGTAAAAATTAATGATTTTAATCTGGTATTTTGACACGCTCATAAGATAATTTTAATCTAACATTTCTGTGAGAGGATCTTAATTTATGAGGCTTCAATAACAGCTCTGTCCGATTTTTAAAGCCCAATGAAACAATAAAAATATAACCTATTTATTTAATCATTGATATAATCACCGTTCTCCTGCATTCCCCATTCCCCTCATATTAATAACATATCTTAGGTTTTGAACTGAAAAATAGGCTAAATAATTATAGTCGTTTATTCTTGAAGTAAGTTTTAGTCAGTTCAAATTATTTTGAAAACTTATAAAGAGATGTAAATCTGTTGGTCCGAGTTCTGGAGAGTATGGTGGGTAATGTATACTTTTATGCATATATTTCAACTTCTACTGTCACCATCATCTAGAGTAAAACGTACTTGATTGACTATTTTGTCCGGAAATATGTACATACAAAGAAGTACAGGGTAATCACCCGTCCACCCGTCTCCCATAATGCCACCTATAGTATCGTTAATAACATTCACAATCCTTTCTGCAATCCAATAATATTTGGTACGAATATACTTAAATCTAGGCTATATGTGTCCATCAGATTTCAGTCCTGAATGTCCAACAGACTTTGTGTTACCGATGTTCAATTATAAGCACACCAGGATACGACTTGTAATATTGCTAATAACTCGGGCACACTCTACTTTTGACACAGTCCTGATTTGAGCTGTGATGCCTCTCTTCAGTTCAAAAATCGTCCGATTGTTTTGATAGACATTATCTTTAAGATAATGTCTATCTATTGTTTTGATAGACATTATCTTTAAGATAACCGATGGACTCTCTCCCGTCGATTTCGACGTATGAGCGCCCCACCAGGGGCGGCCCGCGCGTGAATTTGTAATTGCAAGGGTTTCGCAATCCTAACAACCGCTCTCCTGAGTCGGTATTGCTTGATTCCAATGGCAAGTAGTAGTACAAGACGACTGGAAACAATGCCAAGATAAGCACATACAGCACCTTGTATTCCCAAATGGTCACCCATTTAGTACTGGCCAGGCTCAACGCCGCTTAACTTCGGTGATCTAACGGGAACCGGTGTGTCAACGTGATTGTGCCGTATATATTTAAGATAACCAACACAGATAAAATAGGCTAGGTTAAGATCTAGTGAGTGTAAAGCCTATTCAGGATCACACATCCTACTGATGAGACGATCACCAAAGTGTCCTCTCATATAATCAAACAGCGGCGATAAAACAAAGCTGTTTATAGTGTGCCCCTGTGTAACTGATGGCAGTTGTAGTACATGTTACCGAATGGGTAAAAACTACACCATCTTTCTCTTAACAGGTTATCATCTCGGTTTTTATGCAAATAAATACACACAAAAATATCGATCCGGACTAAATCAATTAAGCGCAAAATACATATTTTAGATGCATCAAGGATGGTCTTCAGTGATGCACTGTCTTCATTGCTGATTCAGGGTTACGCATCATATCGGCTCAGATAGCGACCCCGACCTTACTCCGGACGTGCTAGGTTGAAAATATTTAGCTACGCACGTGACATAGCAAAAACCTTTTCTTTTTATAAAATCTTCGCCATTTTTATTAAAGACACGTTTGCAGGCATCATACTGTTCCCACTCCCTCCACTTCCCTATAATGCAAACCTCCTCTCTTTCCTGTTTCGACTTTTTTCCATTGGTTTGCATTCTGGTATATATATATATTTTTCTCTCCTTTTAACTACCTGATGAATCTAAATTAACCCTGGTATTGGAAATAATATCAGATAAATAGATTAATTTGTTTGAAAAGTGTTTTTTTTTTTTCAAGAGAGGACCAATTTCAAGCGAATATGAAAGACGTATCAGCTGTTTTTATGTATCTTTAGTTTATTAACTTATTCCACTCCAAGAAATAGTGGAAATCTAATTTTACCGTGTGTCATAATATCAGATACTGGTGATATTCCACGGTGTTTTCTACATCAATCTGTCCAATTTACGTTTAATAATAATATTTTCTTTGAAGTAATAAATATCTATCAGAGTCAATATGAGTAAAATACAAATGTCTCTCTTCTTGCGTAAAAATAAATGTCATTGTCAGCTAAAAATTATTTAAATAAATAAAAACGAATATGTCTCTTCTTTTTTTCTTCATTTAAAAATTGTAGCAATTTAATTCTTTTTCAGACAATATCTATTATTTGTATTCTCACCGAAAAAATAACTGTCGGTTGAATAGTCTTTAAATCAATAAAACGATTTCCAATCTTTGAAATGTATTGGGTTGGCTAAAAAAAATCGTTGTTTTTTTTAGGAAGGAGAGACAAAAATTTACAGTTTGAAAACATAACCGAGTTTATGCAATTCATTTTTCATGCTCGATTTGGAAATCATGAGAATGTCTGTGATTTGTCTAGTTGTTAAACGGCATTCTTGTTCAACTACGACCTTGATTTGGTCACTGTTGATCATCTTTGACCGACCAGAGCGAGAAGCATTTCTCACTGAAAAATTTCCTTTTCCGAATCAAGCAAACCATTTCTGGCACGCCCATTCTTTAAAAGCATTCTCCCTATACACATGACATATCTTTATGCAGGTTTTTGTAGCTATTTTCCTTTTTTTCTATTTCTGTAGTAAAAAAAAGCATAAGATGTCTGTAGTGGTATGCTTGATTTCTTTTTCACGACCTGAAATACAAGCTAAAATTAAAAAAACTCCTGACGTCAGCATAGTAGCTAGACCAACTACAGGATTTGAAGAATAGGAATATAAAACGATCTTTAGATAGCCTTAAAATACTCTTTTAGTCAATATTGATTTAAATTTGTACTGTTTTAGTCGAAGGGACGGCATAATTTGATTTGGAAACGATACGTATTAAAATGAGTAAAGTGGCGACATTATATCCTTAACCACATCAGTTTAATCACCAATCGCCATTATTGATGATTGGACGATCTTCTTTTTTAATGTGTATCAAAGATGATAACCTACGTGCGAACACGCAATGCATTAGCATATCATATATATATATATATATATATATATATATATATATATATATAATATATATATATAACACTGTTTATATCCTCAGTCGGGAGAATGACGTGAGTGGCGTATTCAAGAACGAGGCGGCTAAGTTATGTCTATGAACTTCCATTCATGACACCATGTTGAAGCGTAACATTACTAACTTTTACAAAGAGATCTTATTTTGAAAATAAATTGCTTCGTTTGAATGGACACAAAAAATAGAATTAAGTTCTGAACCTAATTTTTTATCACTTCTACTTCTTTATCAACAACAACGACTTTATTTACCTACTATCGGCTTCTATGATAACAAAAAAAATACTGATTCAAACCAGCGTAGCCGCGCTTACAGACATATCGGATTGTTGTTCTGACACAAAGAACTCCACTTAACATCGAACGATGAAAAAGAAAAAGAAAAAAAAAACACTTTGCTTTGACAAGAAACATTTTAATTTTCGGAATCTTAGATTAAAACAAATTTTATTTATTAAAAAAACACATTGTTATGGTTTTCTAAAAAAAGTAATAATACTCTTACGAAACAATGTTTAAAAAAAATATGTCTGCATTTCTATTGATTCGAACCATTCAGTTTGTAGCAGTCATTTAGCAGTCAAAAATTAAAATTTCTTTCCACGTTTGAGACCAGCTCGAGAGAAGTTGTTTGGTCATGCGATGACTAATCAGACTAGATTATTATAAGGTAACGTCTTGCAGTTTACAGTAAAAAATAAGCTCTTTTTGTCACATATTGCGATGCACTATTTTATTTTGCTGTAAATAGACGGATTAACTGCTAAGGGATTGACCCAATTACAGGTCTTGGCGTAGGAACACAATCTGCTTTTCCCACCAAACCGGTTGTAGTTAAGGTATCACTTCAGCAAGACGTATGTCGTTGACTTTTCCAACCAACCAACGACAGAATAAGTCTACCAAGTCGCGCAGTGACTTTTGTTAAGATTGCCTCTTAGCTCTTTTTAATTTCTTTTTAATTTTAATGGCTTTTTTATGTAACCTTCAACGTGGTTTGGTGTCGTCTTTTTATTCATCAACAGAGTCTAATGAACTTTCTATCACAGCTAACTTTAATTATAATAGAGAATCTACAATTTACATATCCTTCCGTAATAAGTTCATATCACTCATTTCTACTTTAGCTCACCAAAATAACAAAATAAATTATTTTTACTTTCATTAAATACGATTGTCTGCTGTGATGTAAAAATAAAACGAATTATTTAATTTAAAATTCGACAATGGCAGAATGATCTCGTAATTTCTTCGTATTATTTTACACTCACCCTAACACTTAACCCTAACCCTAAACCCTGACCCTAAGCCTAAACATAAAGCTCATCCTAACCCTAAACCCTTACCCTACACCATAGCCCAAACATACACCATAACCATAACCCTAGACTAACCCTAACCATAACCATAACCCTAACCCTAAACCCTAAACCCTAACCCTAACGCTTACTCTGTAGCTCATCCTAACCCTAAAACCTAACCCTGCACCATAACCCTAACGCTACACGATACCCCTAACCTAGACTAACCGTAACCCTAACACTAAACCCTAACCCTAACCCAAAACCCCTAACGCTAATCCTAACCCTAAACCCTTACCCTAACCCTAACCCTAAACCTAACCCTTCCGTTTTCCGTACAATGTGGATTCCTTTTTTTCACCTGGTTAAAGCTTCATTAACATTTTTTTAGGATCATATTAGAAATCTTTATTTTTCTTCCAATGTTTTCGATTATTATATGTTTCGGAGTTAATCACAAACACGTTATTTTTTATTCATGTAAACCATGCAATGTTTTTAGAAAAAGGTATTCTTTACACTACCTTACTACGAGTTTAATGGTACTCGGAAAATTTCGTTATTTAAATAACTGCAAACCGAAATGTGTAAAAGACTCCTATGTCATTTTGAAAAGACGTCCAGTTACTCGCGGGCAACGTAACGTCATGTCAGCTAGTATATATATATATATATATATATATATATATATATATATATATATATATATATATATATATTTTATTTATTTTTAAATACAGATTTTAATCAGACATGGACCAGTGGTTTCTGACAAGAAAAGGGTTTTAAATCCCTGATTCCGTCTTCTTCAGCATAGTCTGAAATAGTAAATGATGGAATTTCTTCAAAAAACATATATATATATATATATATATATATATATATATATATATATATATATATATATATATATAAAGTATAAAGGTATATAAAAAAAGAGTGCTCAATTAAATTAAATTAAGAGCGTAATATTTTTTTCATTTTTAAATACAGATTTTAATCAGACATGGACCAGTGGTTTCTGACAAGAAAAGGGTTTTAAATTCCCGATTCCGTCTTCTTCAGCATAGTCTGAAATAGTAAATGATGGAATTTCTTCAAAAAACATATATATATATATATATATATATATATATATATATAAAGTATATATATATATATATTATAGAGATGTAAGATGAGAATAAAGAATTGTAAAAATACAATATTTATTAAAACATCAAAAGTTCAGAAATATTGTATCTTTACAATTCTTTATTCTCATCTTTAACCTCTAAAATTAATTGCTCTATTAAATATATTGAGCTTTACACTATCACGATAGATTATTATTATTAAACGATAATTCAATTATCGTTATTTAATTCAACATTTAAATATTATATATATATATATGTGTGTGTGTGTGTGTGTGTGTCTGTGAAAAAGACAAACGAAAAAAAAACAAGATATTTTACCGGATCAACGAACGTCTTAAGAAAAAAGAAGGGTTTTAAATTCATTCTATAAAAGTAAAAACATAGGAAAAAGAAGATTGCCCAACTAAAAATGCCTGGGCAGCGCCGTCGGCATTCCCCGGTAGGGGAGCCTCAGACAGTAAGCGATAAACTTACTCCACCACACAGAGGGGAGGCAAAGCCTGGGATGGTGGACCTCCAAGAACTTCACAGGACAAACCCACAGACCGGCTGATCCCTAGCCCAAAGGCCAAGAAATTATTTTTTGTAAGCTTTTCAAATCCCACTTTCCCGACATTGTATCACATCTTACCGCTGTGGAAGGAAGATTTAAAAAAAAAAGATTGCACAACGGGATGTTATTGGCACGTGTTAAACTATTTGAGAAAAGAAAGAATAATGAAACGCGTGCGACAGAGAGCGTTAACATTGGAAAAGGGGGGAGTAATAAAAACGATATGAAAAATGAAAAGAAATGGAAATATGAATAAAATGTAGTAAACATGTAAAGTTACTTTAACCGGGACGCAGTTATTTAAGCAGTGGCGAGATACATTGCATTGTTTTAGTGCAGTTTTTGCCAGATGTTTGCTTCAAGAATAAGATACAAGCCTGAGATTCACATTAGATAGTGATGCGAGGAGTATTATCGCGCTTTCGATGCACCTGCGACGTAGGAGAGAATATTCGATTTTGAGGATGGTGCAGTTTGGGAAGTCAAAATTGTGGATGAATGTGTTTCTGTGTATGATTACTGCGTTAGTGGAATTATTGTGTTTGATATCCTGTTTGTGTTCGTAAATGCGGGATTATATATTTCTGGCCGTTTCACACATATAATCGGACATGCGGCACTTTTTATTTTGCAAATGCCGGCTAGGGAAGAATTGTCCTAAGAAGGTAGTTGAGGACGGCGTTTAACTTCACACACACACACACACACACACACACACACACACACACACACACACACACACACACACACACACACACACACACACACACATACATATATATATATATATATATGTACATATATGCAAGGTTAGTGCTCGATTATTAAGATAAATAAAAAATAAGAGCGTAACATTTATTTATTAATGTTTTACAGAATGTTAGAACAACATTGGTGCCGTCGGTTTCAAATCCTAAAAAAGGGGACTTATAAAGGCCTCTTCATCAAAACCCTCTTCACTCCCTGTTTATGTCTGACATATAGTAAAATATTAATATATATATATTAATATTTTATATATATATATATATATATATATATATATATATATATATATATATATATATATTAGCTGACCTGACACAGAGTTTCATGTGTAATTAATTAAACTTGCAGTACATGAATAATCACCTATTCTAACTATATTAAAATAAAAACAGGTTATGCTTATTCAATTCTGTGATACAAGATAACCTTTTGAAATACCGTATATACAGTAAGCTGAAAAATACCCTCAAACAATTTTTGGTATTCTCAATAAGCATTTTTATTTTTTAAACAGTTTCTAATCAATGTTATATTCTATAATATATATTTGTAATTTTCATTCTCATATTGTCTTATATTTACGATGGACGACATGAAAAGAAACTGGAATCTTAGGAAAATCTCCATCATACCAGTAATTGTAGGAGCAACAGGACTAATGAAAAAGAATTTAAAAAGCTATCTGGCGAGTATACCCGGTGAACCGAGTGCAAGATAAATACAAACAATTGCACTTAAAAGGACGGTTAGAATCTTAAAAAGATCTCTAGGCTGAAGTGTTTAAAATAGCCGGTGAATGTCTGGCATCCGGTAGGATTCCCCATCTCCAGCAAAAACGGAAAGATAAGAAAAAAAAAGATAGTTTCGTCAATAGTAATACGTCTGATGTGAAGGGTTGATAAAAACAGATACGACACTTTGATCTTAGCCAAAAGGCAAAGGATGCAAAAAATAATGTATTTATGATTAAGCATTTTTTAATTAATGAAAAAAAAAACACACTTTGATATAATCTATTATATTTTAATGGTGGTAGGTATAAAATTCTTCCAGTTATAACCACCTCTTTTTAGGGAGAGTGAATCTACCCAGGATTTACCTCCTTCTTCGAGGGGACAGCATAGTATATGTTCGTTCATCATGATACAATCTTTTCATGAATTACCTTCTCCTTTGGGGGACGGTGAATCTATCCAGGTTTTAACAATAGCGTATATGTTCGTACCTCTGATATCATCCTGTCAGGATTACCTTCTTGTTTAGCGGAGGCGTAATATTGTGTCATTTCTGGCATTAACTCATCCTTTTTACGGGTGTAGAGGTAGTGTTCGTTCGTCATGATACAATCCTAAGCCATTAACTTCTTCTTTCGATGTCAGTGTAGTATATGTTCGTTCACTATAACATCATCCTCACAGCCTCGCAAAAATATGCGACTGGAAGGGAGCATATTTGTGCTTGTGTGTATTGTAGTGTTCAACTGAAAAAACCCCGATAAATCCAATTTCTTTAAATTGAGCAATTAAATAATAAAAGAACGAACATAAAACAATCTAGACTTTGATTTAAATCTTATTTTAATTAAAAGGCAACAAAAAACATGCTGATATCACATTATGTGAAACATGATTTGAGAATGTGGTTGAGTGTTGAGTGTGAAGAGGTTGATTCAGGAAGTTATCAATAATAACCAGCTTTTCTCTTTTCAATTCCATTTAAGTGCGTTTGGATTTACTTATATTTGAACATTCTCTCCATACTGCCCCTACGCAAAAGCTTTTTTCGCTTTCTACAATTTCTCCTATTCATTGGACATCTTTTCAACGGAAAATTACCACCCGGACAAACCACATATCTTTTTTTACCGAACTTTTCTTTCACTACATTTTTTAAATAATATTTTTCATTTATTTGAACTTTGGCTTTTTCGAAAGCCAACTTATCTATCTGTATTTCTCCTCTGATGATAAGATCTCGATGTTTGAAAAGCCTTGGCTTAAGGAAAGAATAATACACACTAGTTTATTACTGAATACACCTTGCTTTGAACAATTGAAATTTGAAATAAATTTGGACAATCGTTGCATGTTTATCACTCTTTTTTCTTCTATCTATCTCTCTCTCTCCCTCTCTCTATCTCTCTCTCTCTATATATATATATATATATATATATATATATATATAATTATGTTTTATCAATCAAGGCATGTAGAAAAAGCCGCTACACTGACATGTCGATGTTATCGATCAATACTTATTAGAAACTAAAATCTGGCCAGGACGAAAAAATGTCTGATACTTAACTCAGATGCCCATATTCGGAAAGAACACGTCTGCATGAATACAAATAATTATAGAAATAGCTCTATTTACTATTGAGCATTTTTTTATAAGCGTAGTTGAAATTTTTGTTTTGTAGATGTCTTGTTTACCTGGGTTACTATATATATATATATATATATATATATATATATATATATATATATATATATATATATATGTGTGTGTGTTTGGGGGGCAGCATTCCTTCTTTTAAACATATTTCGTTCATATGATACACACACTCTGTCTATATACTTTCGTTCTGATATATTCAACCTTAGTAAATAACATTTGATTCATGGGGAAAATAATTAAAAAAAAATCACTCCTATAAATAAATTTAGCAATGAGAATTTTACGTGACCTTTGATAACATCAAACAAACCCTGATGATGGATCCTGACAGATCGAAAAGTACTCGGCTAAAAAGCTACTATAAACGATACATCGGACAGTGTTCGCCTAAAAAAGAAGAATTATTAGGAAATTGTAAAGTATGAGAACGAAAGTACGTAGAAATATTTTACGAAATATATATATATATATATATATATATATATATATATATATATATATATATATATATATATATATATATATATATATACTGTTAGAGTGAAGTAAATTCCAGAAGGAAATCCGGATAAAAGAGCTCTATGTAATAAACAGAGCAAGAATAAAATAAAATAAAGTAACACGGAACACGTAATCACCGGTGCAATAATTTATTTCGACCCTATGGTCTTTTCAAGCATCCAAGCGAGGTGATTACATTTTTGAAAATAAAAAAGAGAAATTCACACTAACCATTTCAATATACATATAGAGAACGCGACAACATTTTTCATACACCCCCACACACACACACACACACATATATATATATATATATATATATATATATATATAATTTTATAAATGTTACGAATTTGTTTTTAAAAACACTTTAATTCATACAAATATTTTTGCCTATTTTTCGAAACATCTTTTTTAAATAATAAATTCAAGATTTTTTTAAAAAACTTCCTCAGTAAAAAGTTAACTTCCATCTATCTATCTATCTCTCTCTATATATATTATTTCATGTATACAGGTATACTATTATAAGGTGATATAATATATTGTGTATAGATTTTCAGTTTTTATTTCAACAGTGCTCAATACGCGAGTAGAGATTAGTAATAATAACGTATGAAAATATATCCATGGCAATTGCCATACATATATTTTTATACTTTATTACTATACTAGCAAAGCCTACCCGCCCTCCGGGCAGCAATTCATTGGGATGGGGGGGGGGCTGTTAATTTAAAATATAATTTTATTCAGAGAGAATTCCAAAATTTGAGCAACAAACTTTGGTAAATGTTTAGATTAAAACACTCAGCTAAATTACATCTCCCTAAAAAATGAGATTCTCCCTTTGACGGTTATCCTTAATTATTAAGGCAGTTAACTAATATATTTGTTAACACTAACCCTAAGTTCGACTGGCAAGGTCGTAAAAGCACCATAAAAATAAAGTATTTAATTATTAAGATTAATTTTTTAAAAAAATTCAATTTTCACGGGAAAAGTAAACACAACTAAAATCAATTGCTCAAAATTAAAATAAAAAAGGGACGTATAGTTAAAAAATGTACAACATTAAACAAAAATTAAATATGGGTAAATTTGCAGATTAATACCGTCCGATATTCTGCTCCCCCTAAAAATGACATTCTACTTTTTTTAGGCGATTGCGTGTTAACACTTTGGAAAACGGAGATAAAGAGAAACAAATATTTTAGAATTTATTTGGGGATCAGTTGTATATATATATATATATATATATATATATATATATATATATATAATTTACATTTATATAATTTACCAAAAATGTTTACTACTAGTGGCAAGGTCATGAAACGACATGCGATCGCCTAAAACAGTAGCTAATTCCTCTATTAAAAACACAGCGGATTTAACTACCACACACACAAAAAATAATGTAGTTAACTGTCTTAAAATTGGCCCCAAAAATACGATGATTTGACATTAAATTGATATACAAAAACTTTCCCCACTTTAAATTCCAAAATAATGCTTTTTTATCTTTTCATCTTACCGTGAATTTTTTCAGGGTGTTCACACGTGATCGCCTAAAAAGGTAAAATACTTTTGGGGTGGATGGGGGGTACTTTCGAGGAGGATGTTACTCTATAATCATACCAAAATAAAAATCAATATTTTTTCGTAATTGGAACAGATAACAGTGCTACTAAACTATTGTTTTAATTTGTCACTTATAATAGTGATAAGGTCTTTGTAAACATTAAACAAGTTTGTTGTTAAACTTTACAATAAAGGCATGAACTTAACTAACAAAAACACGTTATTTATTTATTTTTCAGGGAAAATGTAAAAACTGAAAAAAGAGGGCGATAGAAAGGGATGAGAGAGAAAGCGAGCGAGACAACCACACTCTCTCTCCCCTTTCTATTCCTATTTATGCCTCGCTCGACCCACGGTAAAATCGTTACGGCGCTGATTGTTTAAACTTAAGGTGTTTTAGTTATTTCTCCTATTGATTTATTAAATAATTTTAAGTAATTACTGTTAATATGGACACAACTATTGCATATAGATAACACACATTAGCAAATGCAATTCTAAATTAATAATATCAAATGCTAATTAATTATGGACGGTTTTTAAAATAGTTATGCTAATTAGGCAGTACAAAATGTACTCTCTTAATCGTTTTTCTGCACTATATATACATGATATTAATTATTTAAGTTGTATCATTGATCGGCCTTTGTTCCGATGGATACTACAGCCCATAAACTGGTATTGTCTTGGCCTTCGGGGCTTGATTTACGCCGGTCTATGAGTCTGTCCTGTGCAGTTCTAGGAGGTCCACGATCCCAGGCTTTGCCTCCCGTCTTTGGAGAGGTGTAAGTTTCTTGCTTACTGCCTGAGGCGCCCCTACCGGGGAATGCCGACGGGGCTGCCCAGACAATTTTTAATGGCCAGAGTGCACACTTTCTCGGGCGCTGGCTTTTCAAGTCCCACTTTCCTGACCCGACCTTGGGTCACATCTTACCTTGTGGGAGTAAGATAAAACTGGCCTTGTGCCTAACCTCCTGAAGAATTGGTAAATAATACTTCATACAATATGAAGATGTAAGGTTCATATTAGAGTTGGGCGCATCCTTACGTTGTCAGGTGGGTGTATACAGCCTTACGACTGACTTATGTTCTTGCTGTTCTATGCACGCGTATACCAAATAGTTACAGTCATTTTATTTTGAATGCCTTTCTCATACAATGTATAGATATGCCGTTGTTTATTTGAAAATTAAACAATAAATTATAAACACACTAGCAAGGTACCCGGCATTTTCTGGGGTCATAGATAACGAACTGTTTTTAATAAATTGTGTATTATTTGGATTATTTGGATTCATATTCTCATCTTGGTTGTTATATTCACAACGTTTCGGCCGATGTAACATTCGCCATTCTTCAGATAAATCTTTTCGGACTTTGGGACCTTTTAGTCGACCTTGGGTATCTTTATGCCGAACTCGGAAACCTTTACGGAATTTTGATTTGAAACTTTTGTTTAATCCACGGGAGTAGAATGCTTTCATCCCGCCAGTCATGACTAGATAGACGTGTTCATTTGTTTTACTTAGCTATTATACTCATGTAGGAAGAGTAAAACCTTCAACTTCTCGAAGAAAGAAGGTTCTGTCTATCTTTTTTTCTCTCTTTCTCTATTTACATATCTTTAGTCACGTTTTGAACACAAGTCCTCATTCTGACTGCCACTTTTCTTACTCGCTCCTTTTTGCAACTGGTTAAATATAATAGATAGTAAGAACAAAAGTAATGAAAAACAGTCATCTGTTGCTGACTGTATTCTTGACCTAGTTTACGTATGGTTTTCAGAATGCTTATCGGCAAAAATGAAAGAGCGTATATTTTTGCTACATTGACTTATTTGGTTCCTGGGAATCCCAAGTGAATGAATATTATAGTATTGTGTTTTTACCATAACTAGCTCGGGGTCATACAAAATCCGATGATGAAAGCTTGTTAAATGTATCTTTTTACTGTTAATAGGACAAACATTCAAACGGAAATACGAATTTCGTTTATATAATAGATAATACCGAGCAATAACTTATCCGAACTTCTTTTTAAACATCTGTAATCCATATGTAATACTTCAGTCTTTTGATTTTGTTCCAGTAGTTTCTCGTCAGATTTGTTTTAGTTGTTCCAATAGAAGCTTTTGAAATCTTTCTTCCTTTTTAGTTGCCTTTCTTCAATTTATCCTCGGCTTCTTTTTTTGTTCCACAAGTCTTTCTTCTGTTTTTTGTAGCTTCTCGTCGGCTTCTATTTTTGTTGTTGTTGCATTTGGAATTTTACAAGTTCTGTCATTTGTTGTTTAAAAATCTTCCATGTTTAGACGTGTCGTTATAGTATACAGCTGTTAGAAGTTATTTCCTTCATGTTGCGTTGCTAACGTAATCTCAGTTGTAAAAAGAGAAATAGAATATAAACCTCTTATTTTTCGACAAAAAAAACACTTTTGTTTTTGTTTTTAGTACACTTTTCAGATAACCGTAGAATTTACGCTCAACAGAAATATATATGGTTTTAATTTTCTTTCTTTCGGCTGTGAAACTTTTTCTCGTTTGGCGAAAAAAAAAATGTCATGTATTCCCTTCTTTTTCAAAAGTAACACAGTGCCGGAATAGCAATAAAGAATCACTGACCTTCCTTCTTTGAGAGTAAATAAGTGTTCTTTTTAGTAATAAAAAAACAAAGGAATCAACTTTGGTTTAAAAGAAAATCCAACACGTGTTTTCTTTTCTTCTGTTTGGTTCGCCGGGAAAGCCAGTTCATGGAACTATGAGGTTGTCACGTGAATTTGCCGTTGATTTCTCCACGCTTTTTCTTTTTTAAGGTTCTGTAAAAACCCTTAATATAACCTCGTCGCCAGTTGTTGTGGCGTCCCTTTTAAGGTTCTCAAGAATCCCTTACTGTACATTGTCGCCAGTTGTTGTGGAGTCCCTTTTAAGGTTCTCAAGAATCGCTTACTGTACATTGTCGACAGTTGTTGTGGCGTCCCTTTTAAGGTCCTCAAGAATCCCTTAATGTACATTGTCGCCAGTTGTTGTGGAGTCCCTTTTAAGGGTCTCAAGAATCTCTTACTGTACCTCGTCGCCAGTTGTTGTGGCGTCCATCTTAAGGTTCACAAGTATCTCTTATTGTACCTCGTCAGCAGGGAAAGAAACACGAACTCGGAGTTTAGAGAAACAGGTGTATTGAAAATGTATAATTCAAGAGATAACAAGAGCGGTTGTACGCCTGTCTTGACTGTCAGTAATTGACTGGTGTGGTTACTAGTATTTACTTCTTTCCAACCTAAGCGTTTTTAACGGATGTTTATCTTCAACTTTCCATCGCTAAACACAACATTTGAAAGGTGTATGCTTGACGTTCCCCACCCTGTCTTTAACAGATGTTTTTCTTCCTCCTTCATTCACTGCTGTTTTATTTCTTTTTAATTTCATTTTCGCTACTAAATAAAACATCAGAAATATATATATATATATATATATATATATTATAGAATTTTGAGAAAGCCAAGAAACGTATTTTTTTAAATATAATTATTAAACGAATGAAATAATTTTTTTCATAAATATAGGGCTGAGACTTTATATAATACAATTTAAAGAACGTTTACCTAAGGATATGTGACCCATTATTTAATATATATATATATATATATATATATATATATATATATATATATATATATATATATATATATATATAAGTAATAGCCCTCTAATACTTCTCTATATACATATTACACACAATACTTCAAGCAAACTACCCTCCTTATTATATATATATATATATATATATATATATATATATATATATATATATATATATATATATATATATATATATATATATATACAAATACATTAATATATATAGACACATATATTTATATCCGGGCTGAGAGAAGTCAGTGGCAGGGAGTGAAATGAATGTGGATGGCTGTGAGTGAAAAAGGGGGAGGAGTGGGAGTGTTAGTGAATTTGTCTTAGGGTGGAAGAGAGGAGAGGGGGTGCTGAGATTTTTGTCGTGGTGAGGTGTAGCATGGATTTTGAGGAGCTGGGGAAAGAGGAGGGGAGGTGGAACTCTGTGTTTTTGTAATGTAGGTAGTATCATAGTTTTAGAAAAAGATTTGAAGAAATGAAGATAATTTGAATGTAGTCAGGGTGGGTGGGTGAGAGTGTGAAAGAAGTAGTTGAAAGGGTGAGATGGGTGAGGAGGGAAAGGGGAGATTTTGTTATGGTTAGGTGTGAATTTTTGGAGGATTGGAGTATTGACCAGCTGGCTGTGTCAGGAATGTGTGAATATAAGTGAGTAAGAAGGAAAGTTTATTTTAAATTTCCCATTACGTCGGATTACTCTCATCCTTATTTTCTCATATATATATATATATATATATATATATATATATATATATATATATATATATATATATATATATATATATATATATACTAGAAGAATACCCATCAACGGACGAGTAAAATAAATTTCCTGAACGACCAGTACTGCACAATTTTTCTGTCTCCTTACAAAGATAAAAGCAAGATAACTTATAAAACTTCATGTCCTTATTCAAAATTTGACTAAAATCCATGATATGATTTTGATTTAAAGGCTGTAAAGAATAAATTAAAATTTAGTGAATCGTACTTAAAAGATGTCTAATTACTATATATACAATTTAATTAAAATCTGAAATATTTGAATTTTTAAATTTGATGCTTTTTAAAATCTACTAAAGAACAATTAAAATCTGCGTAACCACGCCTTACACATCTATAATTTCACTTTCTTCAAATCCGTAAACGAGAACAGACGATAAATAATCTTTCGAGAACACGGGGAGATTTACATGCGATTTTTAACACCAAAAAGATGAAAAGAAAAAAAGAAAGAAAAGAAATTACACTCCTAACAAGTTCTTTTTAAATACGCTAAAGAACCGGGGAATGTTAATCAATTAATGTCTAATGTACTCATTGTTTACAAACATTGGATGTATCTGAATTTTCACAAAAGAACTCCCAACCTCTATTTTCCCTCTTGTGTACAACTAAATTACATTTAATGTAGCTCACAACATTTATCATGATCAGTAATTTCATTTAGGAGATAATCCTAAACGTACAAGTGTATAAAAAATATACACTAACTTAACTTTATATGAATGACGATTATGAAATTATTGCACTAGGTTAAACAAAACGGTGTGCTTGTGTAATTTTCATTATAATAATAATAAAAATAGGATTTCTATGAGTAAAATAAAACATAAATGAAAAATCTGTTCACAAAGTTTAAAATATACTTTCAGATAAAAATTATTTTATAATTACCGCATGAAAAATAGAAAGGAAATACAATTTAACACAAGAATAAATAAAAACAACGAGAAATTTGAAACTTTCGTATGTTTTTATTTCTTCCTGTGTTTAATAGTTTTTTTCTTATCTGCCTATTATACATTCTGTCTAAAACGTCTTTTGTCCTCATATATATATATATATATATATATATATATATATATATATATATATATATATATATATATATGTTACTATTATTTCATGTAGCCACATATGATATTATAAGGTGATATAATATATTTATATTTACTTTAAAAAATTAATACGCGAGTAGAGCTTAACATTCAAGTTTCAAAATATTTTTATGGCATTTAAGCTACCTAGAACAGTCCGCGTTACATCTCCGCAAAGAACCGTCAAGCTACACGCGCACCCCCCCCACACACACACATATATATATATATATATATAAATTTCAAATTATTTTTACCTACATATGCTAGCGTTTCGAGCTTTCGCTCTCGCTTGTGAAAGGAATTGTATATATATATATATATATATATATATATATATATATATATATATATATATATATATATATATATTCAAGGAATGATATATATCGCCCCGCCTCCCGGGTAAGTGTATCTTAATTTCAATTACTGTCCGTGGTGATTTCTCGCGACCGTGCATTTGTTTCGTGATTTTAGACTGAATCTACGAACGGGCCCATGTCACCGCCTGCAACTTTCACTTATGCACTGATGAGAGTAAGAAAGCCCGAAACGACGTCGTCTGTAGGTTAAAAACACTTTAATATTTACATATATATATATATATATATATATATATAGATATGTATGTATATCATATATTGTACTTTACAGACAATTTTTTATACACTGACATATGTTTTACTGTCAATATGGCTCATCAGCATGACTTACTTCAAAAAGAAACTTCGACCACAGAAGCTTCAGTCGAGAGCGTTACAGTTAGGATAAAAGGCCTCACCTAAAATACAAAGGCAGTTTACCGCACTATAACGTTTTTGCCTTATATATCTATCTCTCTCTATCTCTCTCTCTCTCTCTCTCTCTCTCTCTCTCTCTATATATATATATATATATATATATATATATATATATATACATAAATACATATATATATATATAGCCATTTCTCATTGCGTTTTTGAATATTTCATGTCAGTATGCTGATGAATCCCTTTGCGTATAGACTTTTGTAAATTTTTAAACGTCAGCCCACTTTGATAAGACCGCGGTACGATTCTGACATATGTAACATATAGTTTTCAAATAAATTATTTGTATTAGCACTCACTTTTCCGTGATCGAGCACTTTTTTAATTTCTTTTCTATATAACTTGACACACAGTATATATATATATATATATATACATATATATATATATATATATATATATATATATATATATATATATATATATATATTTATATAATATTTTAATTTAATTTTAAACAATGTCAAATATCAGGATTGACAGAATAACTCCATTTTAATGATGTGAATCTGTCTTTCCTAACATTGGACATGGGTTTAAATTAAATAAAAATATTTTATAGCATAGCTCTAGCCTCACACTATGTAGCTATTACAATTGCCGTATGTTATAGAATTTATATTTAAATATAAAAACTTTACATATAAATAGAAATCAACACACACACACACATCCACACACACACACATATATATATATATATATATATATATATATATATATATATATATATATATATATATATATATATAAGTATAATTTCGATTAATGTGAATAATATTCCTGAGTTCGATAAGATACACCTTAAGAAGTCGAAGGTTCCAACGGCCGAAACGTTGTGATGATAACACTCAAGATGAGAACAGTAGTCTGAACAATCGTAATTATACAAATTAGCAATCCTCATCTACAAAATTTTAAAAACATATATATATATATATATATATATATATATATGTATATATAGCGAGTGCTATATGAAGGAGAGGGGAGGGGAGAAATATCAAGAGACTAAATTCGGAGTTTGCCTTTTTTTATTTTATTTATTTTACTGACTTTACAAACTAACTTTCTCCTAATTTCAACTATCTAACCCGAGCTCAATGGGTGGCTCAACGTATCACAATTGTTTTACTACTCATAGACAAATAAGATTATCATTCCTAAGGTTTTAGATTCGAAAATAAAATCCCGTAGAAATTAGACCATATGGTTAATCAATGAAATTCAGCTCGCTATATGACTTACCTTTTTCGTAATACAAGAAGCTATCCATATTTTTTCGTGAAGAATCGATTGACAGTTTTCGTCGGTGATGTTAATACTTGTAACATTGGAATCAATGACGTCATTTCTCGTAAAGTTCTCTGATTGTAACGTAATGTTCCCGAATGTGTTTCCAAATTTATAACCACCTCCGTATTCTTCGGAATTCTCCAGTAATTTGGACAGTCCTTTGGTGTCGAGGGTGCCATTCGTACCAAAAGTGTCGAGTATGGCTTTTAAAAATATCCGATGGACGTTCTGTCCGTTGTAAGGTAGAATCAGCGGACTGTTGGAATGTTTGCTGAGAGAACAACTAACGGCGAATACTAATGATAATAATAATAATAATATCACTGTTGAATGCGAGGGAAGCATGATTATAATCCAGGTGTGGATTCACGATAGAAGTAATGAACTAATCAATAAACGAATAAGATTGTGTGTTTGTTTAAGGTGTCCGGACTGATTGCAAATTTGGTGTCTATTCGAATCAACGTGGGGGTTGACAATTCAGACGGCTGACCAGTAGACGTGTGCTGTTTCTTTTTTTTCTTTTTTTTTAATTATTTTTTTTTTTACACTTTTCCTCTCTGCACAGATTTACGCATTCAAGTTTAAGCAGTTGTTGTTGCAAATCAGTAACCAACTTCCTTACCTCGGACTTTGTCCTCCCTCCACCTACCCGGGTTCAGCTTTATTGCTCCGTTTATCGTGTTCACATCCTGCGGCCTCTGATTAACATTTAACTTTATTTCATTTTCTTTGTTTGTCTGGGTGGTTCATTGTTGGCGTTTTACGGCACGTCAACCACCGTTGGGTCGGCCATCTTATACAGAAACCGTATATACATGTTGTATACGATTGATTTGTCTCTATCTAATTGCCTCCCCAACGAGGGCAGAGTTATACACAAGGTCGGTTTTTAATTGAGCAGAGGATCCAAATCCTCCGCCCCTCCATGGGTACTCTAGATTGGGACAAAAATAAAAATTGACTAAATCTAAAAGGATTTTTTTCTTCACTGACCGAAGACTTAAAATATGACGTATAGTTACAGAACAGATATTGCACTTTGCGCTTAGCAAAAAATATCAGTCTTTGTGGTCAATATTAATTCATCGATTTGTTACATTTTATTTATATCATTCTGTTCTTAGACCGCATCATCACGTTGACACCGGTTCTCGTAGATCACCGAAGTTAAGCAAGGTTGAGCCTGGTCAGTACACATGGACACACACATAATACACCAGGAGAGTTTTAATTACCGACTGGGGAGTTTGAATTACCTACTGGAGAGTTCGAATTACCTACTAGACACCACCCTCGAGTGGCATCGGTCTCTCTGTACAAGGATTTGTCAGGACAACCTGACATGAGGATATTTCCCCCTACCAGTAAACCCTGACCAAATATTAAAAAAGACATAGTATTGGAAACACATATGAGATCTTCTCTGGTTTATACATACACTGGCTCATACGAGAAATAGTGCACCTTTTCCTAGTGATGTTACCCGAAGTAAAAACACTTAGCTGGATACTCCACCAGACTAGATAAATTCTTGTCTTGGAATCTAGTAAGATCAAGAGATCACAAGAAATATAAACTATAACATAGTTAACCGGCCAATTGGGTAGAGGAAAATGAACGTTCTTAACTTTTTTACATACTCAACGTTTGACAAGTTAAGGAGAAATTTAATGGAATATTCGAATATCTATGTATCTCATATAGAGATAAAGTGTTTGCTTCAGAATAGAGGCCCCTTGATTTCTGAGAACTTCGAGTATAGTAAAATGAAACAGGAGAGATACCCCAGCCCATCCCTCATGGGAGTAGGAAGCAGCTATCGGAAAATGCGACGACTCTCTCCCTCAATCTCTCTCGCAGTTCAGTAAAATAACTAAGACATGATCCGCTTATTTGCATCGTTTGATTAGCGACTTCTTTTCTGTGATGTAATATTTTAGACACATAGTGCTAACTCAACTTCTAATGGAAAATTCTACTCTCTGTTTAAGGAACATTGTTGTATCAAATTTTACAAATTATCTTTTTTCGAATATCGAGCAGAAGGATTAAAAAAAATCTAAGAATGTGATCTTTAAAACATATACAGAGTGTGTTATTGTAAAGTGCGCGCAATTTCTTACTGAAATATAGTTTTTACAATAAATGAATATAAGAAAACGTATAGTATCACGTTTTATTTATAATTTAATATGGGGGTCAGCGTAAACAAGCAGCTTTTTAAACCACTAGGGAACCCCATAAACTGATTTCACAAGAAACTTAATTTTACGTTATTTTCATTTTTCTTGTATTTTTTACAAGTTTAATACTATGAATGTTTATATTATTTGTATTTTTATGAAAACCTATGATGGTGCGCAATTTCTAGGACACCCTATATATATATATATATATATATATATATATATATATATATATATATGTGATTTTATGAAGGCTTACCAAAGCATTCCTTTCAAGACACCAATGATCACCATTAAAGATATTTTTTCTTACAAATACTATTTATTCAAATTAAATGTTTTTTCCTACACGTGTTTCACTACCAAGCAGTTACTTGCTTGGCAGATCATCAGGGAAATTAAATGTCTGGAATACTGTTTTCAACTGCCGACAAAACACAATGTGGCGTTGTAATAGTTGAGGTCACTTAAGAAGAGAAAAGGAAAAAAATAAAAATAAAAATAAAATTCAAACTTGAAAAGCAAGGAAGAACAACGATAAAAAAAAGGAAGTCCCAGAAAAGTCTTAGAAAAGTAGCTTGTGCATTATTTCTTCCACCAAGCCAACAAGCAAATAATCGGTCCCAAATACATTCAATAAAACCACAAAACCGGAACAATGTGCGATAATACACTTTCACGTCGGCCGGTACAATGATGAATAAATCCCCCCCCCCCTACAAGAAAACAAAAGAACTAAATC
>OY744518.1:121389782-121444782 GCA_963556195.1 Sepiola atlantica
ATAATCGGGATTAACCTCCCGCTTTGAAACCGACGGTACTGAGGTTACATTGAATTTTGTATTTAATATATATATATATATATATATATATATATATATACACACACACACACACATACATATATATATATATATATATATATATATATATATATATATATATATATATGTAAAATATATGTAAAAATAACAGAATTCGTCTGTTTAATTATAACTTGTTTGTTTTTTTAATTTTCAATTTTTCTAATGGTCTCTTTCGTATTAAAGTCAAAACGATTAATAAATGTTCCATAGGTATCACGGATGTTTTTGATTCTTAGTCAGATCATCCTTACGTGTCAAAAGCAAATGAACAAAAAGGATGGAGAAAGGAGAGCATTTAAAAAAAATACAGCTTAGAAACGCGCAGATAACTTTTTCGCATTGTTCTAGGAAAGACGTTGACAATTTGAATTCAGTGACGCCGGAATGGCATCACAGAATAACATCGGATTACTTTAAGCATTTTAAAATGTTTCCACTGGTTTCATATGTAATTGTTATAATATATATATATATATATATATATATATATATATATATATATATTTAGAGGCGATTTCTGATCAGAGTTCGCATCCGCCGATCGGGAATTAGCTTCCTGCACTGAAGATTGCGTAAGCATGAAATATCGATGTCTGTAGGTAATAAATAATTAATATTTATTTATAAATATTATCATATAGCTCCCTTTACTGAATGAAGTTAATAACTAGCTTCATTGCGAGATCCAACACAATTTGTTATTGTTGATCACTCTTCGCCGCTTGCTGTGAATACCCGCCGACTTGGTATTTACAAAGCGAAATTCCTCCTAAATTCCAAGTTTAATTCTGGTGGCCGACTGGTAAGTCTCTTAACTGCGATTCAGTGGCAATTTGTGATTAGAGTTCGCGCCCGCCGACCGTCGAATTAGCGTTCTGCACTGAATATTGCGGAAGCATGAAACATCGATGTCTGTAGGTAAAACATAATTTATATATATATATATATATATATATATATATATATATATATATATATATATATATATATATATATGAATGATAATATATTATATAAAAGGTTTTATATAATTACAAGTACGATACTCGTTACAGGACTGGTAAAATAAATCCTTCAAATAGAGCAGTTTTTCGAAACTTTTATTTCCCCTTGCAAAGATTAAAATCATGATAGCATTCCATTTTACCTTATGTATAGAATCCTTATTACACTTTTGGTAAAAATCATTTACATGATTTTTTTATAGAAAATGACTAAAATTTAAAGCTTAAGCTTAAGGGCTCTTAATAAATGTAAATTCAAGGAACCATGCTTAATTGGTTTCTACTGTCTATTAATCGAATTTAATTCAAATCTGAAATATTTGAATTTTCAAATGAGAGGTACTGCCCATATTATGTACCCACATCCATCATTCTCCCACTTTTCCCCATTGGCATAACACTAAATTACACTAAACATAGCCCAAATTACACACCCTTACGCCTAGCAGATGTTTATGAAAATTTATAGTGATTGACTAATTAGTTTTGAAGTTAATAATGTACATTATACAAGAAAAAACACCTACCTACCTTTCTTTTTTCCTGTCCTCTCCCCTCTTCCTACTTTATTTTTCTAATGCTCTATGGAACGTTATAGAACTCGTTGACTTCTGGACGCTCACTTTTCAAACTTCTATCGGATGTTCTGCCGTAGCACGTTTCTCAGCGTTCTAACTGCTGAGCGCTTCCTCACATTTATTTTTCAGACTTTGGTACTTGTTGCTGTATATTTTTTATTTTTCTTCAATCTCCTTCAATCTCCCGTCCTGATGAAACCTTCTAATAAGGGTGAAACGTAGATGGATATTTAATTAATATTTTGGTTTTCCTTATTTCATTTTCCATTACGTCGGAACATTTTCCCATTCTTTATCATATATATATATATATATATATATATATATATATATATATATATATATATATATATATATATGGGCAGCATTTTTTCTTGAAGGCAAGTATTGTTAAATATAACAGACAACTTAGGTCTGGATATCCTTTCGTAGATCCTTTCCATTTTCCAAATTAGAATCTTAGTTTCGGGGGTGGGGGGGATTGGCCGATAATTCTGCCATAGTTTTCATTTGCGTCCCAAGTTTTCTGTTATATTTAACAACATATATATATATATATATATATATATATATAAAGAGAGAGAAAGAGAGAGGGAGAGAGAGGGGTGGAGAGATATTTATTTATATTGTATGTGCATTCCAATGATCAAAGGAAAAATTAATCCATAGCCATCCATTTCATCTGATCTCACAATTTTTTCATTTGTCGTCATACACCGTAACCAAACATTACCTCTATACTTTCAATATCTGGAAATACCTGTAATTTATCTTTGCCTCACCGGCAGACAATTTTTTTTAAAAATATGTTTAAAACAGTATTTTTTAATTAAAAAAATTCTTCTGTTTATTTTTTCCAAATTCAATGGTATTATCATTTCCTACGCGCGTTTCGCAGCAGAAATTATATATATAAATTTAGAAACTTGACAAAAAGTAAACAAAATACCAGGAAGTGCGTGGTGAAGTCCTAGATTGACGAGATCACCGCCAGCCACCTTTATGTCTTCCAGCAGGACCCCACTCCTGCACACAAGGCAAATAGAACCCAGACATGGCTGCTCAACCATGTTACTCACCACTGGTCGCCGGACTTGTGGCCGCCCTCCTCACCCGAATGAAACTCCCTCTTGACTATTTTTTTCGGGCATGATCGCTGCAAAAACCATCAAGCACGCCCACAACACAATCATCTGAAGGCTGCTATTGTGGAAGCGTTCGCCGATATAGACAAAGACATGATCGGCAGAGCGTGGGGCTCATTTTGCGCATGTTGTTAGATGGTCGTCTCTAGCTGCGGCAGTTACATTAAAAAATAATGTAGTATGTAACTGTAACTGTTGCTAAATAAATTATCGGGTCTCTGCATATACAACTTCTGTTTTTATTTCGTTCTCCGTTTGTGAAGTGTCGCATTTTGTTGTAACACTCTGTAGAGTGAAGGTGTTTGATTTTACAGCAACACTGTCTACACACACCGACACAGACACCCGTATGGTGACAAAGATATCATGATGTACCCATAGGCAAAACCCACAAAGATATGCGTATCGATACCCGTATGAAAGAGGGTTATCTTACCTATTCCTATCATATATACTGTAAGTCAAATGGTCAAATACCTCTTGTGTTTCGAGATAATTTATCATTCTACTTTTCATTTTATACGTCTACGTGGACTGAAGAAACCAACATAATATTATAACCGTAAAATATTGTCCGCATTTCTATGCTTACCCCTGCATTGTTTCCGGTCGTCACGAGCTTATCTTTCCCATTTGATTTAAGCAATGCCAGGTTAGAATTATGTATGGATATTATATTTCTCTGTCTTCATTTCCATAGTTCTCTGTGCAATAACATAACAAACCATTTGATTTACTGATGTTATTTTTAAAACACCATAAAGCAGCATTATACATAACATATTCGGTTGTATATACATCTCAGTACACGTTCAAACAAATTACATACAAAAAGCGTTTATTTGCTAATTATATCCCATATATAATAATACGCGAAGGCATTTACAGTTCATACGTAGGTTATCATCCTGCACACCTTTTAAAAGATGGGATCGCCCGATCGCCAAAGATGCAATGCAAAAAAGTATCTTTTTAATTTCATCCAATGTCGCTCTTGTGTCCAACGTAAAACTCGAACCAAAAATACACACTTTTGGCCTTCGAGTACGATCAAAGTGTAGTATATGTTCTGTTCAAAGGTGGTACAATAATACTGTAGGTTTTGCGCTCGTACCTGACGTCCATATGGAGTGCGTGCCTTCAATTGACCAGTTTTTATATAATAATATATTGGCATGAACACGTTGACACACAAGTTCCCGTTAAATCACCGGAATTAAGCGACGCTGAATCTGGTCAGTACTAAACGTGTGTCCATTTGGGAATACCAGGTTCTGTATTTGTTCTACGCTTATCCCAGCATTATTTCACGTCGTATCGAACTTTTGCTTGCAACTGGAATCAAGCAGTATCGATTCAGGAGAGACGTCGATAGAGATTGCTCCACACTTGCTTCACAATTACACGCGCATCCACTTTTTCAAGAGGTATCCATTGTTTCTCGAGACTAAACGGAGGTCATGTCATTTGCTGTAGCTTTCAGGCATAAAGAGTCGAATTGACAGCATAAACACCAAAAGGACAAAACTCAAAATTTAATACCTCGCCTTTCTCTTTCAGGCACTATCGTCCTTGAAACGTCTCAGCCAGTTTTGCGCCACGCGTTCATTGACATTTCCATCATCCATTTACTTTGCCGCCGCCATTACACTCAACCTTTTTCTAGATGGGTAAATTGACTCTCGTATCAAGTGTTCCTTCACTCATTATCAACGTTGTAAAATACACAATGAACAATACATTTATGTTATATGTTATAGATGAAATTAAAGAGGAAACAATTAAATTGAAAAAAAAAATCACGTAAACAGAAGATAAACATTTAGACCAACCGTATTTTGAAGGGTTTTAAGCCTTTTTTAAAATTATTTTCTGTGTATGTAAATTTTAAAACTTGGTTTTATGGAAGTTTAACGAAAAAATGTTAAACACGCTGATAAATTAAACCCACGTGGCTTCAGAAATTACGATGAGCATACATTTTTCCCTAAACCAACACTTCCTTTGTAATAATATGATTTACAAATTGGGAAATATATATAAAAAATGAACTAAAAAATAAACGAATATTGAACTGTACTGTAAATTTTCTAGCCGGCCAGGTGACATTATTGGCCACTGTGGAAACCTCTCTCAAGATAAAAACAAAATACGATACTCTTGTATAATTTTGAATACTTTGTAAAACAAGACTTATTTATCTCCCTTGATCCATTTTTTTGAAGTTAAGAGTTATCGCCTTTGGAAATGGATCCCCTGCCGAGAGTGAAAGATAAACAGACCACGTCTTCAGACTGTTAATATTTCAATTCGCGTACAGCGGTCAATTAACTCATTATTTCATTCTGTGTTCAGTTTTAATAAATCTGTTAAACGTTACTGTTGATAGTTTATCAATTTTCCTTACACGTTATTATTGATTATAACTTAAATTACGAGGTTATAAAAGTGTGAAAGGACGGAAACAATTGTAAAGCCAATAACAACTGTTTTTGATTGACTCATAGAAAGTTTCTCTCTTGATTAACTACGCTTTAAATGATAATAAAATTAATTAACAGCTCTAGTATTGAACTATTGAGCTATAACGTTACCATATTTTGTTTATAAAATATATATAAATATACATATAATGAACAGAAAAATAAAGATATAATGTATACCTTTAAATTAAAACCTATCATAAAAGAATTGATGCTCGATATACGAGATAGAACTATCATATACACAAGTAAAAGATGTGAATAAAGGTTGTAAAAATACAAAATCTATTACGTCATCAGTCGCTAAAACAAAGTGTTTCAACTAAAATAAATGTATTCTTCTTTGATTAAGCCATGGTTTTGTTTCACATAAAATGCATTTATTTTCCTTCCTTGAGCCATGTAAGTTCGTGCCCCCCGATCGTCGGGAATTAGCTTCCTTCACTGAAGATTGCGTAAGCATGAAGCATCGATGTCTGAAGGGGCTGGAGCTTGAGAAATAGTGAGAACACCTATTAGATTAGATACTCTTTTTGGGGCTATGTCTAAAAGCGAGAGACTAGTAGATGATGCACTAGCCCAGATGTGACAACAATACTCCATGCATAGGCGGATGGTGGCTTTGTAGAAATATAGGATACTGCTATTTGTGAGAGGTTTACTAGCACAGTAGAGGGAGCACACTTTTTTTTACAGCAGTCTTGGCTATGTCTTTTATGTATTTGTTCCATTTTATGTTATCTGCGAATGTTACGCCAAGGTGTGGAGGGGATGATGTGTTTTGGTGGGTATCTGGTTTAGGTTTGTTTCTTTTTCTTTGTATTGTCATTTTGGTTTCAGATAGAGTGGTGAGGGCAAAGCGGGTGCTTGTTTAATGCTAATAAGCTCACAAAACTAAGAAAGCCCACCTAGGGTAATTTTCCATGCGCGACATGGCATGTACAGTTTCCACACGATATTATACAATTGTTGATAGAGCAGCGTCTTTTAGCGCTACCTAAGCGTTAGAGCTCTTGTACTACCAGTCAGAAACAGCAACCAGATAAGCTGTCTAACCTATACCTTTAATCTGTCGGACCAAGAGCAACCGATACTAGTAATGTGAGACTTAGTGACAACATTTTTTTCCCAAGTTGCCCAAATAGAGAGAAAGATAGACGGTGTTCATTATGCTAGTAAGGAAACAAGTTCAAGAACTGGGTGTCTTTAGAGTGTCTCTGTGCCAGTACGTCTGTGCTTGGCTAAAAGACAAAGAAGTGCAAACGCCGGGGATACCATTCCCTAAATTCAGCAGGCCATTGTAAAATTTAAATATTTCAGATTTGTATTAAATTTTATACATAGTAATTAGACACATATTAAGCTATAATACATAATTTTCAATTTCTTGTTAATCCCCTTTAACCATTAGTCTTACCTTTTAGACATTTTCTAGAATGAAAATCATTCTAGACAAAAGGTTTAGTCGCATTATATCTTAATTTTAATCTTTGTAAGGGGACATCAAAAGTTGTACAAAAATGTTCTGTTCGAGGAATTAATATTACCCGTCTTTGACCGGATATTATTCGTGTAAATAATATATATATATATTATACTAACACATGATCTGTAACTGATTATCCTCATTTCCCTGAAGATGGACCCGGATGGGTCTGAAAGTACTTGGGACACAAAACAGAACAATGGCAAATTCATCAGCCAATTCCCCATCCGAAACTAAGATCCTAGTTTGGACTATTGAAAGGATCTACCAAAGGATATCCAGACATAAGCTGTCTTTTATATTCAACAATACTTGCCTGCAAAAAAGATGCTGCCTATATATATATATATATATATATATATATATATATATATATATATATATATATATATATATATAAATTTATATATATATAAAGAGATAGATAATTATCAGTACGCTTTGATCATGTTGCTCCTCACCGAACTATCTAAGTCAGATTGCATTAATAACCGAATATTTCCAATCGCATTCGTGAAATCGTGTTTACGCGCAATGCTTCCTGTCCCATCGGCGCGTTGTAGAAGATGAAAAGTTATCAGTATGGCTGGCTTGCATGGCATTATTAACCTTTACTTGCCAGCGTGCCATCAAACTGGTGTAGTGATCAGATAAATCAAACCCATTTAACTCGAGTTGAGAATGTAATTTACGAACCAGCAGCGGTCGACGTATGAATAAATCAATAACGGCGCCAACCGATATTTTCCTTACCTTACAGCGCATCATTCGCTTTCAGTAAAGAAAGATTTGATGATTACACAGGAACAAAACCGATCGACTGAGCTCCCTTATTCCATTTTGTGGTTGCTGCCTATTTTCGTTTTTTTCAGTATTGGATAGAGCATAAGACGAATAATGAAACATATGTTTATCCGAATATGCTCTAATGCCGAACTTCTTAGTAATCAAATCCTCATATTTCATTCGATTTTCTTATTTCTTAATTTATCATTCTGACGTTTCTTCTTAGAGGGTCAGAAGATAAGGCCATAAGGAAAATTTTAGCAAATCTCTTTTGTTTTCCACCCGCCCGTTTCATTGATTACAAACAATGTTTTCTTCTGATATATATATATATATATATATATATATATATAATTAATGTGAAGCGAGAGCCAGCGAGCGAAGTCAGCTAGTATATATATATATATATATATATATATATATATATATATATATATATATATACAGTGGCGATTTGTAGTCGAAGTTCGCGCCTGCCGACTGTAGGGAATTAGCCTCCTGCACTGAAGATTGCGTAAGCATGAAACATCGATTTCTGTAGGTAATAAATAATTAATATGTATTTATAAATATTATTGTATAGCCCCCTTTACTAAGGCTGGGCACTCTGAGTGAATTTAATAACAAGCAGTATTACTAGCTTCATTGCGAGTCCAACACGATTTGTTGTTGTTAAATCACTCATCGCCGCTTGCTATGAATACTCGCCGACTTGGTATTTACACAGTTAAATTCCTCCTAAATTCTAAGCTGATTTTTAGTGGCCAACCGGTAACTCTCCTGACTTGCGAATCAGTGGCGATTTCTAGTATATATATATAATTATTATTATTTTATGTTTCCACATAAAATATGATAAGGAGATATAATCTTTTACGTATCAATTTTCAGCATATGCTTCAACAGTGTTCGACACGTGATAAGAGCTAGGTATTAAGTTATGAAAATATATTTATGGCAATTAAGCTACACAGAGGCTTCCGCGTTTCATCCCGGGAGGCATTTTAGCCTGACGATTCCCTCCTGGGATGAAACGCGGAAGCCTCTGTGTAGCCTGCCATAAATATATTTTCATGATCTACTATGTATATATATATATATATATATATATATATATATATATATAGTAAGTAGTAATGTTAATTCTTGTCATCTAACACTAAATTAGGTTGAAAGCTTCAACAATGCTAGAATTGTCCACATGGACTTGTGGCGCAACATATAAAATCTTTGAGTGACAAGCAGTTCAAACAGTCAAAGTTGCAGAAAGTTTGGCTTTGAGCACACACAGTTGCACATGCGCAGATAAATCCTTGTTCACCTTATTCTATGAATTTGCGGTTATTGACTTTACTTGTCCTTGCTTGCTATGCGCAGAGACAGAAATGCCTAGAGGACGACAGAATCTGATATTGACTCCATATTCTTAATAGCCAGCTAGCTCTGGCACAGCCACGTTGCAATCGCTACAACAACGGTGAAGAAAGGTTGCACTTTAGGAGGGTAGGGGATGATTTTTTTATATTAATTATTCACCACTTACAAAGGTTAAAAGCCATTTGAGGATACGGTTTAATGAGATTTTCAGTTGAATGATGTAAAAGCACTATGGAAGGATTAAAAACTATGATTAATTGACACGACGATAGATATTTATTGACATTAGACTTGAAAACGACCACGTTGTTATCTGAAGGGAAACATTCCCGCGATAACGTGTTCCACATGATGGGCTTTCTTAGAAAGAAACTGTGTCAATGGAAGGTTCGGTTTCATTTTAGGCTTACAGAGGAACACGGGATAATCATTTTGCAGTGTTGGCAGAAAGCCGAGTTTTTACTGAGTATGTCTTACGGGTGGCAGAACCTGAAACTCAGTCGAACAATTACTATAGAAATACCGACAGCGTAAGGAAAGACTAGCAACGTCTTTTTCTGTGGGAAAGGTGCTTCACGGAAGAGAAGGAACCATCTTCCATTAGGTCGCGAAATCGATTTTGTAGTCTCTTAAGGCAAGTTAGAGTGCTGCGAGTTGCACCTTCCCAGATGTGGCAGTAGTACACCATTTTGGGCCGAACCTGACTCTTATACAGGTAGAGGGTTGCATCAGGAGGCAGGTACCCTCTGCGGGTAGAATGATCTCTTCTAGACCAGTATAACAGTGTAATTTATTTATCTTTACAATTTTACAAAAAAAGTTCACAGTATAGCACATTTTCTTTATAGAATAAGATGTGGCAAAAGACCGAAATTATGTCGGCTGTAGTCATCTTGACCTATTCACTGAACTAGTTTCAGTAACCAAAATACCACATTCACTCTATGAGTAAAACTGTTTTAACATTATTCATCTGGTCTGATGTTTTTTTATTTACAAAAAAATATATGTAGTCACAAATTCATTATTGTGGAGTAGGATTTCTAAAAACAACAGAGATTGCTAAAAGTAAAATGCTGAGTCTGGTGGTTAGTATGACCCTCCCACATCTATCTAGGTATGAGCGGCTCACTGTTTTCCGGGTTGTTTCAAAGGAGGAACACAAGCCAGACAGTTTCAAAGTGTGAACAAAAAAATAAAAATGGAAGAGAGCAGGACTTATTTGTACCACTAGCGAAAAGATTTTTCTAACTGGGATGGGGGTCTGGTAAGACCTCAGGTGGCCGTGCACCATGCTTAGACAAGGAACACGTACTCAAACTTAGTGTTCATGCAGTTCAAGCAGATTTGGTGAACCTACACACACCAGGTGTAGAGTAAGGCTTGAAAGTTGTTTTTTTCAAACAATAAAACCTAAAACTCCTGAAGATAGCTGCTGATAAGAATATTACTAATCTATGAGACCAATGTGGTGTTTCTGTCCGTCTGTCTTTCTGTCCGTCTGTCATTCTGTCCGGGGATCCAATATCACACAAAGCCGACAGTCGTATAGAATTTCCAACAGAGAAAAAAAGATGTGAAATAAACAAAACAAATAGTAAACACATCACTGTTACCAAAGCAATCAAAGTGACTTTTCTTCTTACCTGCCTATGTTTTGTGTTTTAAAGTATATTAAAGAGTTTTTATTTACATGTTCTACGGATTTTACTCGATGTAAAACTTCGATTCCGTAGATTTCGTAGAAATCGAAAATTAAACAAAAATACAGCTAATAACTATCACTTATTGGTCGAAAATTCAATTTTCAACAGATCTACATATTTTTTATTATCTGGTATTTTTGCTTACTTTTGGATTCATTAAAACTATGACATCTAGGTTTCACATCGAGTAAAATCCGCCGCCATCTTTAATCCGTCAGGTTTACATGTGTAAATTAAAGCGCTTTAAAATACTATGAAATAAAAAAAATAAACAGTTAAGTAAAAAAGTAACTTTTATTGCTGTTGGTAATAGTTATATTTTGATAATCGCCACAAAGCCCTACACTAAGAGCAAAGTGAACAACATTTATCACGTAGAATTTTCTAATGAAATCAAATGATGATATTTTGGATAAATGGCTTTCAGATAGGGGTCTGCATTCGTGCTGGACATCTATATTTCTAAACTTTAAAATTATATAACATCAAAAAATAAAAAAGTAATACGAGGTTTAGGGCTGAAATTCATTCATTTCGTATTTATCAGATGATTATATTGTTGGCATTGGTTTCCCCGATGTTATTCTAGTTAGCATAATTTCTAGAACGACATTGAATATTTATATAAGGGACCACGTGAAAGTCGCCAACATCGTAAGTGAAAGAGTTTCTGTGGAACGAACTGAATTCGAACTTGGAGCACCCTGGTTGTCAGTCCGTATCGTTACCCACTGAGCCAGCATCAAGAGTACATAGCCTGCATTACCGCGTAACGTCAAGAAGTGCTTGTCGATTTTTTGTCATGCATTTCTTAGAGAAAAAATGCTTGCAGAAGAATAGTGCGTTTCCGAGTTCGGCTCCATGGGTGTCTTTGACTGATCTCCATGCATTCCAGCACCGAGAAGCAAAATGTATAGCCTCTCCATAGTGAATGGCTGCTCGTACGTGGTGATGGGGCACATCCTTCCGAGGTTACCCTGTTTATATTCATGGCCATAGACAGAACCCGGCGGATCTAGAGGAGTAACCGTGGCCACGAATTTTGCTATTCCACGGGTAGCAGTAGTTCTAGTTGCTCTCATTAACAAACTGATGATCTCGTTCTGAGAACAACATGGCTCCGCAGATGATCATATACATTTAACAATGGGAAGGCATAACTGCTCCAATTGGTGGAGTACTGTTGACTATGTGCAAGTTAAGAAAACAAAAACATGAGTGTTTAACCATCAATTGATGGAGGACACAAGAAAAGAAAAAAAACTTTAATTGTGTCGTCTACGAAATCTTTCAAACTTACGAACCCTGCCCCACCTTTCTTTTACATAGAGTCGGTCAGGATCATTCTTCCGGAGTAATGCTTAGTGTATAATCAATAGTTTACTGGTTCTTTGATGAAAGGTCCAAGGTTATTTTTATGCAGCTATTTTTAGTTAACAGAGAAGAATATTAGGAAACTTAAATGAGTTTCTCTCTACCAGAGAGAAACAGAATTTAAGTGTTTCGTACTAGCAAATATACGCTCTCTCCAGTTGTATATTTTTGATAGGCTTGGATTATTATATAATAGTGAAAGAATTACATACAATACGTAGTCAAAACAAAATAAATTGCTTTTAATTATTAAAATAATTTCCAACGCTATTGATAATGTTTACACATTCATTTAGTTATTTTTTCAATCTTCGTTTATGTTTGAATTCGTGTTTTAGAACGTAACATAAATAATAAATCTATGACGTCACCCTAAGCTATAATTATTTTGTTAAAGTAATGTTTTTAGAAAGTCCAAATATCTTAGTTGGTAGGACGTCACACTTAATATCTCAAGGTTTCGGTTTCGATTTCCGATCATGCCATCCACTTTATTTGTTGGGAATTTATTATTTACTATTAATGACATATTGCCTATTTCCAAAAGTAGTAAAGATTTCGGATATTTCGAAATGAGAAAAATTCAGTAATGTATTTATTACGTTTAAAAAAATTGTGACGGATGGACAGACGGACAAAATCTTTATTTATATAAGATTGTTGACTATTAACGAACAAAACATGGATGCCTTGAAGAGAACAGAAAAGATCACTACGACTATATGTCATCAGGATATCTCCAAATACTAAAATGTTAAATATTTTTTAATTAATTTATCTACACACATTTATTATTATACTAAAGCAGAGGTAGTCAAAGTTTACTTTTTTTATAACCTCGTAATTTAGGTTATAATAAATAATAACTTGGAAATAAATGGATGTACTATCAAGAGAAACATTTAACAGATTTATTAAAACTGAACACAGAATGAATTAATGAATTATTTTGCCGCTGGACGCGATTAACATATTAACAGTCTGATCCATGGTCTGTGTTTACTTCTTTTACAATTTCAAGGACGATTACTTCTAACTCCCGAAATGGTTCAAGGGAGGTAATCCCGTTTTCGTTAACACCTTTCGCCTAACACCTTTCCTAATGGGTTTCCTTACATATTTAAATCGCACAAAATATATACGAAAAAATCCATCAGTATAGATAGATAGATAGAGATATGTAGATAGAGATTGATAGAGATAGATAGATAGATAGATAGATAGATAGATAGAGATAGATAGATAGATAGATAGATAGATAGAGATAGATAGATAGATAGATAGAGATAGATAGATAGATAGATAGATAGATACTAGCGAGCAGAAAGAGGCTACTTTTGGTTTTGTTTTTTTATTTTTATAGTACACTGGCTTTGCAAACTCATATTTTCCTGATTCAAACAATTAAACCCGATCTCAATGGGTGATCTAACGGGTCACCTTTTTACTAGTTTACTTATTAAAATAGATTGGTAAAGACTTGGCGAATAATTTAAAGAGTTTAAATATCTTCTTTTTCTGTTTTTCCTTCCCTCCCTCCCTCCCTCCCTCTCTCCCTTCATTCCTCTTTTTCTTCCTCCTTATATCTTAACTATTTTATTTATATTCTTTTCTTATGATAATCGCAGAGAATAATTCTATGATCTTTCTGTAACTATAGTCTTTTGTGTCATTTTTAACTTTTAAAGAATTCTGGTCTTCGCATCAAGAGTGTCTACTGGTGTTGACGACGCCACCAAAGATTTTGCTTTTACTGTAGAATAACAGCTCGACGTTCCCACCCGCGCATCTATCAATCGAGTAGAATTCGGTAGATGGAAACGATTGGAAGGCTCGATATTCTTCACCATTGACCCAAAATAGCGGCAGTTTAGACATATATGTTTGGGTGAAAAGAAAGGAGATCAACGCGGTATTATGCCATCGACCGAATCTGTCTGTTCAAAGAATTTACCGTTCTGTACATACGCTAACTATGTACAATTAAATCCCGTGTATAAATTGATTAAATCGTATTTTGTACAAACATTTAGCCCTCAAAATGTGACCGTTACATTATTCCAAAGCAGAATACTACATTTTCTCATGAAAATCGCCTCAGACAAGGCATGACGCCACTTGATGTAAAGCGTAAACAAGAACACATATAATTATCGCAAATACAGAACAATCCTATTTGTCTTAGTCTTCAAAAGACCAAGGTTATAGGTGAGAGGAACACATTCAACAGGAAGAGAGTTCTACAAGCCTGCCGTTCTTAGCAAGAAGCTACTGGTATAGGAAACTGCATTATAATGAGGTATAAAAACAGCGAATCAATGGAGACCACTAGACTAACGAGTCAAACGAGCTAGAACAAAAGAAGCGGGGAATAGATAACATAATTCTGAAGAACACATGCCATAATAGTATTTATAGAAAATATTGAGACTATCAACATCACGTCTGTGAGAGAGAGCGTGTAAAAAAGAAGAAAGGGTGTGGCCAATCAAATTACAGATACGTTTCTGCACCTTATCAAGAATCCCCAAATGGGACAGAGATTCACCAGCCCAAATATGACAGAACTCCATACATGGTCTGATTGTTGATTTGTAGAGATAGAGAATAGCATCAAGTGTGATAAACTGTTTGGAGCGATAGAGAGAACTGACTTTATGAGAAGCAGAAAGAGCAATGGATTTAATGTATGAACTCAAAAAAAATTTGATGAGAGAGAAAAACCAAGAAGTTTCAGAGTCGATTTCTCCTCAAGATCAGCTGCATATTTGACTGATCCGATGAAGATGTGCGAGAACCAACACCAGAATAGAGAGTGGTATCATCAGCATATTCTCTGGTAGATCATTTTGATTAAGAAGAAACAGTGTAGGGCCTAGAATAAAGCCCTAGAGAACACCAGCATTGAAAGGGAAAGAGAATAAAGAGACATCGTACCACGTTACACGCTACATAAGTTATTTTTGTTATAAAACGTTTTCCCCGCTAGCTGCAGTATACGCAATAACATGAGTGAGTGTTCGCCAAGCGCTACGATCTTCGCTTCATTTTTGTTCATATTAGTCTATTCACAAACGTTGTCTATTCATCTATTCTTTTGTCTACCTTTCAACCGGCTTCCTTGTATTATGCATTCAACACATATTTTGCATAGAAACGCTTGACGTTACCAAACAATCTCAAGACTTACCTTTGATGACAGAGAATATTGATGGGATGCTATGATGGATGAATACTACATGTAGATAATTAATTAAATACAAGTTGTTATTTTAGTCATTGCTGAGACAACGTAGTGCATTCGAACCTATTTGAATGCTCGGACACTCTTAAGAAACACGTCACCTTCTACCTCATCACATCGCCCTCAAATCTACATTCAAAAGCCCCTTCTTTTAGCTTTACCCTATTTCCAAACCCTATCAAACTATTGCCCCCACAACTGTCTATAATATGATACAAAACTGCATCCACTGCTGAGGCCCCGAGTTTGGAACTTTGCGGACAATAGAATTACACCATAGTTACTAATATTGCAAGGACACGTCTGATCTCGAGTGATTGGACATGACAGGGTCCCATGTATGGGTTAAACAATATGGGTTTACAATGTATACCCCTACGAAACCCATGAAGAGTTCGAATGCAAAACGCGATAAATCCAATTTTTTACAATTGAGATTTTGTAACGTTATATTTATGGTAGGCATTCGACTTAACTTCAACCCCTGCCCACTTGTATTGTTATGTTGATGGTAGTAGAAAAGGGGGCATTCTTTAGCCGCCTGATCTAGAGCTGTAGTCTGCCATCTGCCTGAGATGTTGTTAGGTGTTCGATATGGCTGAGGAAGCTTCAATTCCTGCCCCATATCCCCGTAAAACATTCACGGCAAGAACTCGCCTCGCTACAACCACAGCAATTAAGTTTCCTTTCTCTCCTTCTGTACAAATAAAGCAAATAGAAATGTTTTGAATAAAGTTTCTTTCCAAGAACATCCCATATGTGGAACAAATATCAGGGCACTGCTTCCCAACAGACTACAACATTTTCAGTTTTCAAATCTAATGTAAACAAACACGTGTTAAGCCGTCTTCTGCTCATTCTACCTAGTGTGCTCCATCCCTCCATGTTAGCGTTTATCTTTTAACTTGAAATCTATTTAACGCTTATTCTCGAGTGGTTCCCGGGCCTTGATAAGCGGTGGCCCATTAGTAAAAAAATATATTAAAGTCCAAAATAGATATTCATATCTTGCTCACTTGTCTTTATTCTTGCGTATGTTCTTGTCATGATATTCCTGGATGGAGGAAATGCTTGTCCTGCAATTAATATTCTTATGCCTTTATAAAGACTAAACTTGATACAGATCCGATGGAAGAGAGCGAGCCATTTACTCACAGGACCTTCGTTTCACATTACATACGAGTATGTGGATAGAGGGGAGACAGAAAGAGATAAAAATCACTAATTAGTCGTATCTTGTCAGCCTGTTTCGTTATGCGTCTGACACTGCATGATTTCAATGGACAGCTCATATTTCTATCAACCCCTCTCACAGAGCCATGTGACATAATAACCACTGGTAAAAAATAATCAAACTAGAAATCCAAAAAACAAGCTTTCCCAATGCCATTAGAATAGAGTTGAACAGTGTAAAAAGAATTTAAACTTAGCATAGCTGATTTCATAGTTCATTAATACAATCACGGAAACATGATCATTGTTGCACGATGTGTGGCTATGGTCGCTCAATCACATTATCTACTTTATCTCTTCATCTTAGTCATGATAGCCGATCTTTTACATATTCAATTATAGTGAGTGAGACTAACTGCTGTGAAAGCTGAAATGAAAATAATTGGAAGCAAGCTGTTTCTGACTAGATAAAATGTGTGTATTGATAATGGTTTTGTCTGTTTTGCTGAGATGATTAAACGCTGTTTCTAGTGATGCATTTATGTTTGTATTTTTAGTAGAACTTTCTACTAATGCAAATTTGAGTCCGTGTATTAGTGAACAGATTTTGTATTTGTGTTGACAATGTATTATTGGCGGGTGTATATAAGGCGTTGTTATTAACATGTGTTAGAGAGACAGACCGTTATATGAACACACAGTGAGGGAGAGGACGTGAAATAATTACCTGTTCTAGTTTAAGAGTCCATACTTATATGTGTTGTCTAATTCGCTCCGAGTCAGGAACCGATTCATGATGTATCACTTTCTTATTTTTCTTTATTCGCAACCCGGTTGACTTTTCTTTCTTCCGTTCCATCGTTTATGAATGAACTGACCTTTTAACCCTGCTAGACAGCGTTTGCTTTAAGGCTCAGCTAAGTATAACTCAACGAAAAATAACCACCATTTAATACTAGCTAACATACTCGACGCTCGATGTATGACACACCGTGTACGACTCAGGTTGTAAAAAATATATATATATTATACCAACAGCGTAATTGTGTAAACTAAAATATGCAAACAATTGAAGATGCATTGTGCTCGTCAAGAAGAAAATTGAAAAAAACAACAATAAAAACAAGCAGGATCATCAGAAATAAAGAGAACAAAGTGAAAATGATGTCATAGGAAAGGAAAGAACGAGTGCTTTGATAATTAACCAACTAAAAATGTCACAGTTGCTGAAGACTTAAGGTCATCCACCGGATGGAGCGACTCTCATTGAATGAAACTGGGTAAGTGAGGACAAGAGATGATATATTATCTACAGTAACATTTCAGTTAGTAATATTATATCAAGATTTCGACTTCTTCAGTCTTTCAGTGCGGTCATCTGAAAACTGGAATTCGATCAAGTATAATAAGATGAGAGGATTCAGGAAAGAACGGTCCGTCTTAGATAACCAGGGATGAATCGTTAAAGAGTTAAGAATGTCTAAAAGGGGTCATGCAACTGGACACACAAGCCTTAATATATATATATATATATATATATATTTATATATATATATATATATATTTATATATATATATATATTTATATATATATATATATATATATATAAATATATATTCACTTTTTTTCATTTTACTTCAGTTGAAGTTCTCAGAAATCAAGGAACCCATTCCTAGGGCTAACACTTATTCTCTATATAAGGTACATATATATTCGAATATTCTATTAAAATTCTCTTTTATTTATAAAATATTGAGTTAGTATAGAAGTTTAGTACATTAATTTTCCACTCTACAATTGACCAGTTAACCAATTTATATTATATATTTCTTGTGGTCTCTTGGTTTTACCAGATTCCAGGATAAGAATTTATCTAGTCTGGTGGAGTTTCCAGCTAAGTGCTGTTACTTGTGTGTGTGTGTGTGTGTGTGTCTGTGGGTGTGAAGAAAATGTGAGATACATACAAGAAGGATATCGGTGCCAGAACAGTTCTGCACCACTTTTATGTATTAGTACGAATATTTAAATCTATACATAATGCTACTAAACTTTATGTCTAGAATTCTTACTATAATTTTGATGAAAATCCATTACATGATTTTGATTCTAGAAAATGCTTTAAAATGTAAGGCTTAAGCTTAAGAGGTCAATCTATGGTCCCTCACTGTAATCATTAACAGCAAGAACTCGTCAAACTACAACAACTGTAAATAATTTCGTTTCCTACTTCTGTGTACCTTAATCTTAAACAAGCTTCCATGAGCAAAGCTTATTTCCTAGAACTACCCGTCTTGCAAACACATTATCACGGGGGTTCTTCCCAGCTGACTACAACCTTTCAAGTGTAATATTAAAAAGGTCTTGTTAAGCTGCCATCTTTGATAATCAAGTTCTGCCCAGTTTCAACCATCGTTACTCACGATGTTGTATCACCGTCCATCGGACACTCATTAACCCTTGTCCTTATGTGCTACTTGGGCTTTGATAAGCGGATACTTGTTAGAACATTATATATATATATAAATATATATATATATATATATATATATATATATATATATATATAGCACAATCACGTTGACACACCGGTTCCCGTTAGATCACCGAAGTTAAGCGACGTCGGGTGATCATTTGGGAATACCAGGTGCTGTATGTGCTCTCTGCTTATTTCGGCATTGTTTCCAGTCGTCTTGAATTGCTTGCCATTGGAATCAAGCAGTGCCGACTCAGGAGAAGTGTTGTTAGATATTGCGCAACCCTTGCTTCACAATTACACGCGCAACCAGCTCCTTACAGGGGTGTCCATAGTCTCTCTTGACTGAACGGAGGGCATTGCATATATATATATTATACACAAATACACATTGATATTTTAAACTTACTTTCAAAGCATTCACATATCAGCGCAAGCACTATACTCTCTACAACGAACGCACACATACAAAACTTCATTAAATAAATTAGGTGGGAAGCTAAATTATTTCGCAACGAAGGAGACAACAATGGCCGCAAAGACAACTTGATGGAAAGAAATAGAGCAAATTCAAAAGAATACACACTAGATGTAGTAAGAAACACAAAATTCAAAGACAAACTATGCAAAAGAGTTAGACTCGATACGGAAGCCCAATACATAAACAGCTGACCGGTGTGCGTGTCGTCGGTTGTCGCTGCTTCTGCCATGTATCTTCATATCATCATCATCATCATCATCATCATCATCATCATCATCATCATCATCATCATCATCATCATCATCATCATCATCATCATCATCATCATCATCATCATCATCATCATCATCATCATCATCGTCATCGTTATCGTTATTGTTATCATCATCATCATCATTATAATTCTTCTTCTTCTTATTATTATTATTCTTATTATTCTTATTATTATTCTTATCATCATCATCATCATCATCATCATCATCATCATCATCATCATCATCATCATCATCATCATTATCATCATCATCATCATCATCATCATCATCATCATTTGTAGTAGTAGTAGTAATAGACATAACTGTATCTAGGTGGCCTTTTGTCTAGGATCAAAATAGAATAATACCCTTAAATTAATACGCCCCTTAAAATAAAATATGTTTTTTTCTTATTAACAGAATTACATATTCTATAATACTTACAGCTAACAATTCCAATACACATGTCTAGAAATAATTAATCTTGCATTACATAAAAATGTATAGCTACGTCAACAAACAACCTCACCACCGTAATTCTTACACACGCCAAGTGACACTGTTTGATGGACAGTTTCACAGTTGTAGAACTTGGCGCCCCAGTCAGACAAACATCAGAGGACATCGGACGGCTGAGATACTTCCCAAAAAGATGCAACTAAAGTCACAATAACAGCTGGTAAAATTCAAAGACATATTACACACTTGATATATAAAAAAAGCAAACGCAGTGCTACCAGATCAGACTGTCTGAAGATACTGACTTCTTGGCCAAAAATAAACCAAACATTAATGTTATTGCGTTTTTTTTGCCTTTGTCTTTGCAAAAAATAACATTTGTCCTCTACAAAACAACTAAACGAAACACCATGAATAAATACATGAACCTATAAAGAACTTGGAGCATAAAAACATTTACCAAAATGACCGGATTCCGCCTAAAAAAAAAACGAAAATGGGTTGATATGCCGTATAACAAAACAAGCAAAACAACCCACAAAGCCAAAAATATGTCATATATTCCTCAACCAGAAAAAAATACGAATATCAACCAACTACTCGATCAAAGAAAATACATGATATTAAGCAGAGTAGGAATTCGACATACTTTAGAGAGTTGTAATTCCTAATGGACGCTATACTCGAATGTCTTTCGTCTCTCTGTCCAGGGGTTTGTTGGAAGAACCTAACATGACGATACTTCATACTACAAGTAAACCTCGACCAATAATTCAAAGTAACGTAATATTCGAAGCCCAAATAAGATCCCCTCAAAATAGCTACACACTGGCGTTTTTATGGAAGTTGCTTCAGACAAAGCATGAAGCAACTTGATGTAAGAAGCTTAAGTTTTATATGAGGAATTGTGTACCTTCTCCGAGTGAGGCTACAGATAGTAACAGCACTGAGATGGATACTCTACTAAGCCAGATTATGTCTTGTTCTGGAATCCGTAAAGTCCAAGAAAATACCACAAGAAATAAAAATTATATCATAGTTAAATTGGGGAAAGGAATGTACTATTATTCACCATTTTACTAACTCAAAGATTTGAGAAGTAAGGAAAATCTTAAATGAACACTCATATATCTATGTATCTGATAAAGAAATCAAGTGTACGTCCCAGGAAGGGACCCCTTTATTTCTGAGAACTTACTAAAATAACTTACCTACAGACGAAGCTTCCGTTATTGCATCATAGTCAAACCTATTCTAATCAACTGTATGAATTTTAATGAAAATCCGCAATAAATAGTATCATGCGCCAACCCTAACTACGCTGTTCGAAAATATGTCTGCCCCACAAATAATGGATTGACAGCTCCTAGAAGAGTAAACAAAGAGAGAATTAAATAACTTTAGATAACTTATCAAATTACTACTTTATAAATACATTGTGTGGCACAAATGACTTTTAGGGTTAATGTGCCGTAAATCAAACAATCCCAATCATCAGGAGATGAATCAAAAGGCGCCCGAAAGTTGGTTTTGTCTATTTAATCAATTGCCGGTCACCGTGCGCTGTTTATTCTATGCCTCCACACTCTGATCTTCATAAGCCCCACCACTGATATTGAGCACTCTACTTAGTAAATATACAACATAATAAAGATATATATATATATATATATATATATATGTATATATATATATATATATATATATATATATATATATAGAGAGAGAGAGAGAGAGAGAAAATAGGAAAATAAAGATATAATGTATACTTTAAAATTAAACAGCTGAAGACGAAATAGATTTTGTAGTTTTGCCATTTTCATTCACATCTTTTAATTCTCTCTCTCACTTTCTCTCTCTCTCTCTCTCTCTCTCTCTCTCTCTATATATATATATATACATATATATATATATATATATATATATATATATATATATATATATACATATATATATATATATATATATATATATGAATGACTGCCACTTCTTTACAGAAGAAAGCCATTACTACAAAGATTGCAATGACTGATTGTTGTCGGGCATATTGTTCAGCAGGCCCGGTTTATTATTACGGGTTTTCGTTGTCGTGGGACTTGTAGGGATATCTGTACATGGAGATGGTCATGCTCAGTGTTGGCACGACACGCAAAGCACGCTCTCCTTCTACAAAGTCTTGTTTCAATGACAAGCAAAAGCAAGATAACTGAGAGACGATGTAGAGCGCAGGTTTTATATCGGAATTTTCGTCTCCTAGATGGAATATCTAAAAAAAATCTACCGATCGATCATGCCGACTAGGGTAGCATCGTGCCTGGGTACTATATCAGGTATTTCTACGCCCCGCTTTATATATATATATATATATATATATATATATATATGTAGAAAGAAAGAAAGAAAGAAAAGTTGCCGTAAGAGGAGGAGAGAACTTCTCTGCTCTCTTCTCCCCATCCGGCGGTCGTCCCTCGCTGAGGACGAATCAGGGTGGGCCAAAATGAGGGTCCTATTTTTAAAAATTCATAACTTTTTTATTTATTGATTTTTTTTTTCTTAGAATAAGTAAAGGACCTCTTCCGAAGCAAGCATGAGCCGTATTAGCCCTAAGGAACGTACCCTCATAATAGAGTGGTACTTTAAATCCAATGAGTCGATTTCGGAGACTCAACTCATCTATCGGCGTCATTACAACACCAGAAACTCTCCTTCGGCAAAAGCAATCCGAGGAATTATTGCTCGTTTTAGGGACCAACAAGGAATATCCGACATGGCGAGAAGTGGTAGGCCTCGTACTGTACGAACAGCTCAAAATTTCGAGGAATTAGAGAGAAGTTTGGAGGAGGATGCATCCACATCCACAAGGAGGAGATCAAAAGAACTTGGCATTTCTCGAAGCTCACTTCGGAGAATGCTAAGAGAAAGAGGATATTTTCCATATAAAGTGCAGCTAGTTCAAGAACTTCAACCTCGAGATAATGAAAAAAGACTTGAGTACGCTATGCGACTCCAGGATTTGGCCAATGATGATCCCGATTTTCTCAAAAAACTAATAATGTCGGATGAAGCCCATTTTCATCTTGATGAGTTCATTAATACACAAAATTGCCGAATATGGGGTACGGAGAACCCAAGGATAATTCAGCAGCACACATTACATCCACTCAAGTGCACGGTGTGGTGTGGCGTTACTGCTGAAGAGATAATTGGCCCCTATTTCTTTGAAGACGATGCCGGAAATCAGGTAACAGTAACGGGTGACCGCTACCGAGAAATGCTGCAAAATTTCTTGCAACCGTGGGTTGCCGCCAAACCTGACAGGATGTGGTTCCAACAGGATGGAGCCACAGCACACACTGCGAGAGATACCCTTACACTTTTACAGGGTATATTTGGAAATCAGATTATCTCTCGCAGTTGCGAAATTCAATGGCCTCCACGATCACCCGACCTTACAGCTCCTGACTTCTTCTTATGGGGTTACCTCAAAGAAAAGGTTTATGCCAATAAGCCAAACAATATTGAGGAACTGAAAGCAAATATTGAAGCAGAAATAAGAGCCATAAGTCCTCAGATGTTGCAAACTGTTATGGAAAATGTTTTAAAAAGAGCCGAAGAGTGTGAAGCCGCCAACGGCGCCCATTTAGAAAACATTATTTTTGCTTAAAAAACTCAAAACAGTGTAAAAAACAATACTTTAGTTCTTGTAAGTTTTAAGAAGTGTTTTTCGGCTAAAATTTGTTTTGTTTATTTCAAAAGATCTCGGAAGGGTCAGTCTACACACACATAAAGTTTGGTGAGTTTAACTTTTATTTTGTGGAAGTTATTCAAATTTAAAGATAGGACCCTTATTTTGGCCCACCCTGTATATATATATATATATATATATATATATATGTGTGTGTGTGTCTGTGTGTGTCTGTGTGTGTGTGTGTTATTTATCTACCTCCCACAGCGCTAAGATGTGACACAAGGTCTGAAAAGTTGGATTTGATAAACCAGCGCTCGAGAAGGTGAGCACTCTGGCCATTAAAAATTGCCTTGGCAGCCCCGTCGGCATTCCTCGGTAGGGGCGTCTCAGGCGATTAGCAATACACTAACCCCTTCTCAGAGAAGGCAAAGCCTGGGAGGGTGCACCTCCTAGAACTGCACAGGACGGACAACCGATAGACCGGCGTAAATCAAGACCCGGAGGACTAGACAATACCGGTCTATTAGGTGGGGTAATATATATATATATATATATATATATATATATATATATATATATATATATATAAAGTACGTTAGGTGGATATATTTATAAATGCTTATGCACAGGATTAACTTCTAGACTAATTAACCGATCATTATAAATGTCAGAACATAGTTGTTAGGCGTAAGGGTGGCTAATGCGGGCTATATGTTAGTTTAATTTCGTTTCATGCAAAGGGGAAAAAGATGGGTGGAAGTTCTTAGTGAAAAATCAGATAACTCCGATTTTTGTGAAATTAAAGCAAAATAGTATTAGACGGCAATTAATACATCTTCGCCAAATTTCAGTTTCTCGGAGTATTTTAAAGGGTTATATGGGGCATAATTATGCGAGCAACTTTCTATTTGAACACTTATCTAATCTTTATTTGAATTAAATTGGATCCATGGTCATTTGTTACTAATTAAGCATGATTCCGTTTATTTAAAATTCTTCTTAATATCCCTTCAGCTTAAGCCGTACATTTTGGACACTTTCGAAAATACAAATAATGTAATGAATTTTTTAATCAAAATTGTAATAAGGTTTCAAGACATAAGGTTTAGTAGCATAATATATTGCTTTTAATCTCAGTCAGGGGACATAAAAGTGGTTCACAAGGGACAATTAGGCTTACCCGCCTTGTGACATATATTCTTTTAATATATATATATATATATATATATATATATATATATATATATATATATAATAATGGTAATAATCCAGGTGAAAAATATCCACAGGGTGGTAATCCAGAGAATTTTAACCGGGTTTATAAAAAGTGCTCAATATCAAAATAGAGCTTTATATATGATAGTTTTATTTACACAGACATGTACAAAATCTGCGACACTGGCATGTCGATGTTATCGATCAACAGTTACTATAAACTGAGATCTCATCAGGCAGAGTTAGAATCCGATCTTAACCTCAGATCATATTTGGAGAGAATGAAGTGGAGGGGTAGAGACAGAGAAGAAGAAGGAAAGAAATTTAACATTTCAAAAATTAAAGCCGTTAAAAAATTAAAATTAAAATTAAAATTAAAATTAAAAATTAAAAATAAAAAATTAAAAATTAAAAATTAAAAAATCTAAAAATCTAAGGTCTAGAATCTGAAACAGACAGGGCAAATAAATAAATAAATAAATAAATAAAAAATAAATAAAAAATAAGAATATATGGTGGAAAGAGGAACAAATAATGATGAGGGGAGAGACACATAGAGGAAAAAAGAAAAAGAAGAAGAAGGAGAGAGAGAGGGGGCGTCTGTTGATTTAGGTTGGGAGGGAAGGAGGGGGGTAGTAGACATGCACGAATTAGGTGTCAAAAAACCGTCGAGTTTATAAATGTCTTTTTCCAAGTGAACTGTGGTATGCGTGCGTGCAGACTGGGTTGATTGTTATATTGGTTAGGGCGGTGATTGTGTCGCGGTTCCGGGTCTTTATATTGTCTTTATAATTTGTCTGGAGTTAATTTGAATAAATAAGTATATTCGTTAAATGTAACAGGAATAATAGTAGTAGTAGTAATAATAATAATAATAATAATAATAATAATAATAATAATAATAATAATAGTAGATACCATTAATAATTGAAGTGAAATAATGAAAATAATAATAAATGAAGTATAATAAAAAATACTAAAAAATACCAAAAAATATTAAAAAATATTAAAAAATATAACTAAAAGAATGACTGGAAAATGCTGGCGTTATTAATTATTAATAATAATAGTAATAATAATAATAATAATAATAATAATAATAATAAAAATAATAATAATAATGGTAATAATAATAATAATAAAAATAATAATAGTGGTCAATAAGATTTTAGAGTTTATAAAAATAATAGTTTAGGAAAGAAATAGAATAATTAAGAAATATTAGGAATCCTAGGGGGTAGTGATTATCATAATAATATTAAATAATGATAATGATAAGATAATGTTTGCCGATATTATGATATGGGTTAATGGTTGCAATAATGCTGATCATATAAAAATAGTGGTTTAACAGACAGCAGTAATCGGAGTGGTAATCCCAGAAATCTTAACAATAGTAGTGATGATAGTGAAAAATTATAGAAGTAGTCATAATGGTGGCAATAACAGTAGTAGTAGTAATAATAATAATAATAATAATAATAATAATAATAATAATAATAATAGATACCCCTAATAATTGAGGTGAAATAATGAAAATAATAATAAATGAAGTATAATAAAAATACTAAAAAATATTAAAAAATATTTAAAAATATTAAAAATATATAACTAAAAGAATAACTGGAAAATGCTGGCGTTATTAATTATTAATAATAATAGTAATAATAATAATAATAATAATAATGATAATAATAATGGTAATGATAATAATAATAAAAATAATAGTTTAGGAAAGAAATAGAATAATTAAGGAATATTGGGAATCCTAGGGGGTAGTGATTATCATAATAATATTAGATAATGATAAGATAATGTTTGCCGATATTATGGTATGGGTTATTGGTTGCAATAATGCTGATCATATGAAAATAGTGGTTTAACGGACAACAGTAATCAGAGTGGTAATCCCAGTAATCTTAACAATAGTAATGATGATAGTGAAAAATTATAGAAGTAGTCATAATGGTGGCAATAACAACAATAATAATAATAATAATAATGATAATAAAGATAATAAAAATGGCAGTGGAGGCAAAAGTAAGGTAACGGTAAAACATGGCAATATTATTAATAATAGTGCTACTGTTAATTTCATTGCTGCAAATAACAATAACTATGATAGTAACGTCGGACATGGTGTCACCACCGATAACAATAATTATCTTGATAAAAAGTACAGAAATGAAAAAATGAAAAAATGAAAAAATGAAAAAATGAAAAAGTGAAAAAAGTGAAAAAAGTGAAGAAATGAAAAGAATGGAGAAAATGATTCAATGACAAATAGTTAAGTTTAAGATATTAATAATAGTAGTAATAAATAATTGATAATGATAATCTAAAAAATATATAATCTAAAAAATAATCTAAGAAATATTAATCAAAGAATGGATAAGCATAAAAGGGGGGTATTTAAGAGTAAAGAAAAATACAGAAGATGACCATTAGTGTTAATCGTTGTAGGTATGATAATAATAATAATAATAATAATGATAATAATAATAATAATAATAACAACAATAATAATACCAACCAATACTACCGCTTACAGTACTACTACAAATAATACTACAAACAAAAAAGCTACTACTAATAGAGATAAAAATAATAATTAATAAAAGGTATAAGATGATAGTTGTGTTGACAAAATTTTCAGTTGGTGGGGAGGTGTTTTTTTTTTTTTTTTTTTTTTTTTTTTTTTTTTTTTTTTTTTTTTTTTATATAATAGCAGCCTAAGGGGTTATGAGTGGATTACTAAGAAGGTGTAATCTGTTATGCCTACAGTTAATTGATGTTTCTTGTTTTTTGTTTAGAAGTTTGCCCCTATCGCTGAATTTAATTATTTCAAGTTTTTCTGTTAGGCAAAGGTAGCAAGGTGAGTTTAGGGAACCACAGGTGCTAGTTCTTCTAATTGTGTTCCAAGTTACTGTTGGTGATAGGTTATTGTTGTATAGTTCCCAGTAATATATAGAAAGTGAGGTTCTTTTTTGATATGTAGGGTTATTAAAAGAACACTTATGCCCAGTATATCTTTCTTTGAAGGTATTACCAGCCATACCTATGTAGAATTTTTTCAGGGTTGGGTTTTCTTTAGTAGAGATGGTTGCTTGATATACTGATTGGGTTATTTGGCAATTATGTTGTAATGGGCATTCTTTTTTGTTTGTGCAGTTACAGGCCTTGGTATTTGCTGTTTTAGTTGCGGTAGTTTTTTCATTTAGAATTTTGTTGTTATGTTTTTTTATTATTTTTTCTAAATTTTCACCACAGCTATAGCTTAATTTGAGGGTGTTTTTATTAAAGATTTTGTGCAGTATATTGTTGGGAGGGAAGTGTAGATTGATTAAGTCTAAGAATCTTTTACCGAGTTTGGTTTTAACCATGTTGTTATATGGGGGTGTGAACCAGATAATTTTTCTACCCCTATTTTTGCGTCTGTTGTTGGGAGGTGTAGGTTTGGTGAATTTAATTTGGGTGTTTTTGTATCCACTTTGCTTTAACGCTTTATTGTAAAAGTCCTTGTGTTTGTTAAAAATTTCTTCATTAGAGGAGTTATCACTAATTCTTTTTTCGATTGATCTGGGGATGTGTTTAATAATGGTTTTTGGGTGGTTAGAGAGTGGGTGCACATAGATCGGGTTGGCATTGTCTTTAGTATACGGTTCATAAGTTTCTTTATCTAAGTTAAATGTTACGTCTAGAAAATTAACTATTTTAATGTTAGATGTTATTTCTACTTTGAGATCTAATCTTTTCATTTCTCTAAGGATAATTTTTTTTACTCTTTCACATTTTTGTCCATTTGAGTTCTTAACTATTAGTAATCCGTCATCCCTTTTAATTTTTTATTTTTTATTTTTTATTTTTAATTTTTAATTTTAATTTTAATTTTAATTTTAAATTTTTTAACGGCTTTAATTTTTGAAATGTTAAATTTCTTTCCTTCTTCTTCTCTGTCTCTACCCCTCCACTTCATTCTCTCCAAATATGATCTGAGGTTAAGATCGGATTCTAACTCTGCCTGATGAGATCTCAGTTTATAGTAACTGTTGATCGATAACATCGACATGCCAGTGTCGCAGATTTTGTACATGTCTGTGTAAATAAAACTATCATATATATATATATATATATATATATATATATATATATATATAAGAAGAACAGTGCAAAGGTTTGAATCCAGAATCAAACAACACATCCCCCCTGCCATACGCCAGGGCCGACTAAATAATTTAAATAATTTAGTTAATACATCCGGGTCTGCTATTGCTGCCCATCTCATAAATAGCGCCGAATGTGCGTCGACGTACACTAGTGACTGGTTTTCTGTCATAAGTAGATCGCATTCCCTATTCCACCTCAAAGTCCTGGAAGCCATATATATAAAGTCAATCAAGCCTTCCCTTTGTAAGCAAAAGGAATGGCTTTTTAGGACTTAATGTGATCAACTTATGACTCTCCTCTCCATATATATATATATATATATTTTTTTTTTTCTCCTAAAATTGTCACTAGTGTTCATTACAAATTGTTTTTAGGTTTTAGTCGTATTCAATCATTTCCACGTTTTACTCTGATGAGTGTGGACGAAAACCGGTTCAGTACATTAATTAATTTCTTTTTAATCGTTTTCTCTCGTTTTTTTATATTTGTTTAATCTCATTCGACCCTCCAAAAAATGTCCCAAACGTCCGTATTCCTCGCCGTTATCAAATTTTGTACCACTAAAAATTTATTTAAATATATATATATATATATATATATATATATATACAATGGAAGAAACTAAATGATAGAGCATAAAAATATATGACCATCCCTCTCTTCGGCACACTATGAAAGGCATTTTGGCTTTACATACCCTATGTAAGGATTACTTTTAGTAATTTCTTACATTACTGAATTTGCGTTAAATTATGAGGAGCTTTTTCGGGACACCTTTTTGATATACATCCGAGTTTTTTTCTGGACATTTGACTCTTGATTTTATTTAGATTCAAGTCTTGGCCTATATAATCTTCATATCTTCATTGACGTTTTCAGATACTTATCTGAAGACTTTTTTGCATGAACTTTCGCCTAGATATTGTATAGTTTTCGTAGGTAATTGACTCTAAAGAAGATGAGGCTTATGTGTAACTTGAATTTGTTGAATTATGATCTGATTTTTTTTCCAGAAATATGTGTAAGATTTAAGTTGCTCCGAAATTTACATTAAATACCAGTATGATATAACTCTGATCTGTGATTTTATCTATTTATAGATCGATCGTAATTTTTTAATTTGACGATTAAATATTGAATAATCAGGTTCATTTCGGTTAGGAAATTTATTCTCATAGGAATCAATCTGAACAAAATAAAATAGTTTTCTTTATATTATTATTATTATTATTATTATTATTATTATGCATAATCCACAAAAAGCTTTTTCTTCGTTTTAAGATTCATCAGTGTGGCTAGACGTAGCGAACACACTAACCTTTTGAAACCATGACGTCTGACAGTACAAACCGTGTCTACTGGTGTCCAATGCCCCACCGTTTAAGGTAACGAACTCCCTATTAAGGATAGAAGAAATGATGCCGTTTTTAATTTAATTCCTTTTTTTTTCATTTACAAATTACGATACTGCTACTTGAGAGGACTCAATTTATTTTGCATTAAGTGGCAATATTTCCTTCACCAGACTTCTTCACTTACAAGAGAGTATATATATATATATATATATATATATATATATATATATCGTATAGTTAGGCAACATTCCTTCTTTTATACATATCTGGTTGAACAGGAGTGCCAACTTCTGTTTGTTCCTTTTTTGATCCAATCTTTCTATTCGTCGGACGATAGATGTTGTGCCATTGTCGGTAGGATTATTTTTTATTAGTGAATCGCTAGATTTAAATTTTTTGTAGTAAATAATAAATCTAATATTAAATTCGTTATCTACAGGGGATATATATTTATGTATAATATTTTTAATGATTTTTTCATCTACTTTATAGTTGGAGTGCATCTGGTTGCAATAGAACACGTTTATATTATTATTAGTAATGTTGTTGTTAGTGTTTTTATTTATGACGGTTAGTGAGTTTTTAATTTGTTGATCTATTATATAATTAGGGAAGTTATTATTAATTAATGTCTGGGTAATATCGGCAAGTGCTTAAAAAAAATATTTCGTTATTGGAGGAGTTCCTTTTGGCACGATTAATAAGGTTTTTTTATGACAGCCATTTTATATTTATCAGGGCATTCCCTCTTAAAATTAAGTAAGTTGGAATTTTTACTAGTAGGTTTCTTATACGGATAAGTGATAAATTTATCTGTAGCCATTTCTATTTCAATATCTAGGAAGGGAACAACATTACTACTACTAATAATATGAAAATAAAAAACAAAGTAAATATAAATGGAAAATATTGTTCTATCTTATAGTCATTGGAATTCACTATAAAGTATATATGCGCTGAAGCTTGTAATAACACCTCATTGAGCTTGCAATTTGAAACATTTTCGGATATTATAAAGAGTATATATATATATATATTGATAAGAACTCACAAATATCTATGTAAATATGTATATATATATTATTATTATATATATACACACACAAGTATATATATATATATATATATATATATATATATATATATATATATATATATATATGTGTGTGTGTGGGGGGCATGCAACGGATCCTTTCCAACGACATATAGTATATTAACCTTCGCTCCAGCCATACGTCGTATCGATTGAGACATGATAATATTCTTTAGTCTATCATTACCCGAAAGAAGCATTTATTTGCGTTGGTATAATTTCATGTTTCCGATCTTTTTTATTTTTTAGTAAAGTATTGAGTAAAAGTTCAATAAAAAGTTTTGCTACTCATAATACTTTTAGACGAAAGTAACTTGTTTATTAGAAATGTCATAAATGCCTATAATCATTCTGGCCTGTTCGCTGGACATTCACTTCAAACATTCGTCACATTTGGTCGCTCGCTCTGTCACACCCCTGGTTTATTACATAAAAAATACACGGCCGAGCTTTATGATTTAACGGTAGTTTTAAGAAGCATTTCAAATCGCTATACGTGATGTTGCCTCTGATCGTTATGTGTTACGTAGACATTATCTCCGTTAAAGAGATTCGTTGTAATTCGGTAAAATTCCACGTATGAAAAATAATGTAAATCTATTTACTTGGTATCGTTCGGTAGTTGGTCGTTTAATCTTTTTGGGCAGAATTTTTTCCAGCAGGTTAGAACACAACGAAGACTGGAAGCAAAATAATAATTCTGCGTTGCTTAACTTTAATTGCTTCGTCTCATGCTCATTTTTGTATGTTCAGCGGCACCACGATGGTGACCTCGACGCTTCTGGAAATCAAGTAAGTCTCAAATCAGCTAACCGTGTTCATCAATATCTTTTTGTGCTTTTAAACATTTCTTTCTAAATGATAACACACAAGAGTTCATCTAATAGATTTTACTTACTGAATTTCCCAAATGATAACCTGTCAAAACAAACATGCATTGAATTTCAGGTGCAAACAAATCTCATCTCACATACACATTCTATTCGTTAACGAGTATTTTACGTAATCGACTCATATTATGTTAAGTCCGTTATCAAAAAGCTAACTCCAGTTGTAAATTTAATAATAATATTAGTTAGTCAATGTAGCATTTGTTTGAAATATTTTCTTATGTTAGTGAACCTTAAATTAGAAATAGCATACATTTTTCTCTGTCACGCATAAGTTTGAAATAGTATTTACTCTGCTCTGTCTAACACACATTTTTAATGTCGTTGCATTGTTATTGTCTGTTACGCTTAAGTATGAAATTGCATGATATTTTATCTGTCAAGCTTAAGTTAAACATATTATTTCCTTTGGATTGTCAGGCTTAAGTTTGATATATTGTGTTTTTTCTGTCACGCTTAAGGTTCAGATAAAACTTTTCTTGGCTGTTCCGCTTAAGCTTAATATGTAATTTTCTTTGTTCTGTCAAGCTTAAGTTTTAAATATCATTCTTTTTGTCTGTCACGCATACATTTTAAATGATATTATATCTTGTTTCGTCAGACTTAAGTTTAAAATGTAATTTCTTTAGTTTGTAAAACTTAACTTTGAAATGTTATATATTGTTTTTCACGCTTTAGTTTGAAATAAATGTATTTCCAGTCTGCCCTGCTTAAGCCAAACATATCATGTTCCAAGCCAAACATATCATTTTCTTTGTTTTGTCAAACTGAAGTTTGAAATTTGATTGATTTTCTCTGTCACGCTTAAGTTTGAAATAATATTATTTCTAGTCTGCCTGCTTAAGCAAAACATATCATTTTCTTTAATTTGTCAAACTGAAGTTTGAAATTTGATTGATTTTCTCTGTCACGCTTAAGTTTGAAATAATATTATTTCTAGTCTGTCCTGCTTAAGCCAAACATATCATTTTCTTTGGTTTGTCAAACTGAAGTTTGAAATATGATTGGTTTTCTCTGTCATGTGTACGTGTGAAATAATAATATTTCTTATTTGTCACGATTAAACTTAAAATATCGTTTTTTGTACGTTAAGCTTGGGGTTGAAATATTATTGGGTTGTCTGTCAAGCTTAAGTTACAAAAAATAAATTTTATGTATGTCTACTTGAGCTTGAAATATGATTTTCTTTAATATGTGATGCTTAAGTTTCAAATAATAGTATTTCATGTCTGCCCTGCTTCAACTTAAAATATCATTTTATTTGTTTTGTGAAGCTAAGTTTAAAGTGATATTATTTTTCTCTGTCAAGCTTAAGTTTTAAATATGATTAGTCTTGTCTGTCACGCTGAAGTTTTAAAAATTAGTGTTTGTGTTGCTTAAGTTAGCGATAATATTCTATTTGATTTGTCAAGTTTAAGTTTTAAATATCTTTAGTTTTGTCTGTCACGCTTATGTTTGAAATTATAATATTTCTTTTTGTCACGCTCAAGTCTTTTTTAAAAATTAGTGTTTTTGTCTATCTCGCTTAAGTTAGCGATAATATTCTATTTGATTTGTCAAGTTTAAGTTTTAAATATCTTTAGTTTTGTCTGTCACGCTTAAGTTTGAAATTATAATATTTCTTTTTGTCACGCTCAAGTCTTTTTAAAAAATTAGTGTTTTTGTCTATCTCGCTTAAGTTAGTGATAATATTCTATTTGATTTGTCAAGTTTAAAATAACTTTTTTTGTCTGTCACGCTAAAGTTTGAAATTATAATATTTCTTTTTATCACGCTCAAGTCTTTTAAAAATAGTGTGTTTTTGTCTGTCTTAAGTTAGTGATAATATTCTATTTGATTTGCCAACTTTTGTCTGTGAAGCTTAAGTTTTAAATATGATTAGTTTTGTCTCTCACACTGAAGTTTTAAAAATGATTTTTCTTGTTCGTCTTGCTGAGGTGAAATATACTATTTCATTTGGTTTGTCAAGTTTAAATTTAAATAACTTTAGTTTTGTCTGTCACGCTCAAGTTTTAAATTATAATATTTCTTTTTTGTCACTCTCAAGTTAAATAATTTTTTTGCCTGTAACGCTCAAGTTTTAAATTATAATATTTCGTTTTTGTCACTCTCAAGTGTAAAATATATTTTTTAGTCTGTCAAGCTTAAATTTTAAATAATTTTTTTGCCTGTAACGCTTAAGTTTGAAATTATAATATTTATTATTTGTCACGCTTAAGTTTAAAATATCATTCAGTTTAGTTTGTCGGGCTTAAGTTTGAAATATCTGTTTTGGCTGTAATTCTTAAGCTTGAAACAATAGTATTTCTTGCCCGCCCTATTTCATCTGAAAATATCGTTTTCTTTGGTCTGTCAAGCTTAAGTTAAAAATAATATTGCTTCTTTTTAGTCACACATGAGCTTAAAATATCATTTCCTGTGGTCTGTCACGATTTTGTTTGAAATAATATTTTCTGCTCAGCTTAAATTTGAAATATGTATTAGTTGTATTATTAAGACTATATATTTTTTTTCGTTGTTATCCTCACAAGGTTCGTCTCGTCGAACTCGGGTATTTTGATATCGAATACAGGAATCTGTATGATATTTTAATCTGAACCTTTATTTAATCCACAGGGATATATATGTCTTGTTCCGTCAGCCATGACACGTCTAAGTCTAAGGTAATTGTAGTATTATAGCTTGAAGATGGCCGGAAGTTACATCGGCAGAAAGGTTGTGAGAATAACACCCAAGGTAAGAACAGTAGTTCGAATGATTTAACTAATAAAAATTATCAAACCCAATCTAAAAAAAACGGAAAATAAGATTGAAATAATGTCTTTGCGTCTGTTACGTTTTAGCTTAAAGTATAATTTTCCTTGCCCAGTCAAATTTATGTTTTAAATAGCAATTCCCTACTTAACGTGCATATGTAATGGACGCACGTTAAGAAAACTCTTTCTTCCTTTCAATTTAGTGAACTCTATTTTAAACAACAAATCTACATTCCTGTGCACAGCGCGTTGCATCTTTCATTTTTCTTAGATCATAAGTGTTAAAGTAACGATTGTTCAATGGAAATTCTCTGCCAAATTTATGGCGGACAATCCAACGATTGTTATGGTTTATGGATTATACGCGTCTGCGCATGCGCAGAATGTGAACAGTATTTCTAAATAAGAAGTCATGAATGTCAGTGAAGTCGCCTTTAAGTCGACGTCAGTCATACCTATTCTCGTAAATCATGGTTCTTGTTATTGATGTAAAGAGTTGGAGCCTGAATCGTTATGGGTGGAGAACGAACTTTGCATTAAAAGAAAACATTGCATCTTGATGCATTAATGAGTGACGTGTCTTAAACAAACCTTCGTAGTTTATGTTTTGTTTTATTCGTTCAAGTGTTCGAATACACTGGTTTCATTATATACCGTATTTCGTGTGTGATTTTTATGAAGTTACACTAGCAATAATGTCGTAAACAAAAAAGGAACCTCATGTAATTATTAGACTTAATCACCGAAAACAATAATGGTATTTTGAATCTCACTTTTTGATTTTATTAATACATATTGATGTGAAATTAATTTAAATAATTAATGAGTTTTATCGAGGTATTTGAAAATAGATCTTTATTTGTCATCTTTGTTTTGGAATTTTGGACTTTTCGAGGGAACATGCTGTTAATTTTATTTTTTGTAAGTCAGGCTGAAATTTTATTCTAATAATAAACTTGTGTTTAAAAACAAATATGGCTCACTGTATGACTTGAGTAAACATTGCATTGAAACAGTTGTAAACAACTATAATACCTATGTGAATGCTCTGTATTCAGAACTTGATTTGCAAAACGATGTAAATGGTAAAAATACATGCATGTATATATATATATATATATGTATATATATATATGTATATATATAAACATATATGTGTATATATATATATATATATATATATATATATATATATATATACATATATATAGTAAGCTATGAAAATATATTTATGGCAATTAAGCTACACAGAGGTTCCCGTGTTTCATTTTCGGGGGAATCTTCAGGCTAAAATGCATGGAGTTATTTTTGCCGGGTGTTTTTATATACACGGTTAGCTAGTTAACCAATCAGATTCTTTGTTGTTCGCTCAGCCAATCGTTGGGCTTCCCACGAACAAAGGTCTTGTTAGTGTTACTTCCTATATCCTCTTCTATTGTTCTGTTTTCTATAGATTGGACGATATCTTGTTACTCTTTGTTGTGTCAATATAATGGGTGAATTTATTCTAACACGTGGTTTCTTTGTATTTCTATTTTAGGTTTTAATTTTTAAATTGTTAAGTTTTTGTTCGGCTTAGTTTTTTAAATTTATTTATTTATTTATTTATCGTTAGCCTAAAGTAAATTTATTTCTGTGTAAGCAGCTGTTTCCTTTCTCACTTCTAGATTTAAATAGATTTCGGGGGTCATTAAAGTTTAGGATTTAAAATTTTGCATTCAGGTATAATCTACACGGGTCGTCTAAATTTCTACACGTACTGGCCTGTCGTATTATTTTCCATTCAATTATCGGTGAGCGTCCATTTTCTTTGAGCTCCACATAGTAGCTTGCTAGTGCTGTCTTAATTGGCATAAATATATTTTCATAGCTTATAAGCTAGCTCTACTTACGTATCGAGTACTGTTAAAGTAAATACTGAACATTGATACATACAAATATATCTCCTTATAAAATTTTATGTGGATACATGAAATACTAATATATATATATATATATATATATATATATTAGGCATGTATATATACGTATATATATATATATATATATATATATATATATATATATATATATATATATATATTTCTAGAATTATTTATTACTACTAGTCAACTTTTCGCGTTTAAAGCTCAACTGATGTTAATTTTTTAACGACGGAGCATATAAAAATACACAATACTATTGTTAATATCAATGATTACTTCTTTATTCATTTTTCAAAAAATCTATATAACTTTACAGACCGTTTAGTCTACACATGGACAACCAAATATATATATATATATATATATATATATATATATATATATATATATATATATATATATATATATATATATATATATAGCCTGGCTTCTTTATAGTGCAACTCTTCAGAAGTTTAAATGTCGTGTCAAAAACATCAGTAAAACAATAACACTCACATTGGATACATAACATAGAGGTCCAAAGAGGTTTCTTAATATTAGATTGATACTCCAATCGAGTATTGATTTACTCCTGTCCAGGAGTTAGGCATAAGGCCAGTTTTTATCTTGCTCCCACAAGTAAGATGTGACCCAAGGTCGGGTCGGGAAAGTGGGGTTTAAAAATTGCCTGGGCAGCCCCGTCGGCATTTGCCGGTAGGGGCGCCTCAGGCAGTAAGCAATAAACTTACTCCTCCCCAAAGAGGGGAGGCAAAGCCTGGGAGGGTTGACCTTCTAGAACTGCACAGGACAGACCCATAGACCGGCGTAAGACAATACCAGTCTATGGGGTGCAGTATCCATCGGAACAGATACTACGCTTTGATCTTAGCCATATATATATATATATATATATATATATATATATATATATATATTTATTTTTAAATACAGATTTTAATCAAACATGGACCAGTGGTTTCTGACAAGAAACGGGTTGAATTCTCGATTCCGTCGTCTTCAGCATAGTCTGAAATAGTAAATGATGGAATTTCTTCAAAAAACATCTAACTGTTATGAAACGCTATGTACACAGGATTTTGAAATGGAGAGCCGACGATAAACGCTTAGGTCAGAAAAAGCCGTTAAAAGATTCTATATTTAGAAGTAAAGCAAGAAAGAAAAGAGAGAAAGAAAGAAAGAAAGAAAAAAAAGGAAGAAAAAAGAAAGGAGGGGAAAAATAAAAAAATTAAATTCATAATAATAAAATATTACTTTTATATTTATATATATTATCTTCACATATATATATATGTAGAAAATAATTAATAAAGGTACGCAACTCTAATTAATTAAATTATCTAAAAAAGGGGAGGTAACTATTTATTATTATATAAAATATATATATATGTTTTCATGAATTTCGATCATTTCAATTAATAATTCTCAATTCAAAGTAAAAACATCCTAAATGCCAGACAAACCCTCCTTTTCTTTGAGGGAAGGGCCTGGGTAAAGAAATCAGATCCTGAGGACCCCTTTGACGTTGCAATGTACGCCCACGATAGTGCGGATATATGCGACCTGGTAGGACTTTATATCTTACACACACTCAAAATTAAGTTTCCCGACCACTTCATCGGATTATACCGAGATGACGGGGTCTGCCTTTCACACAATAAAAACGGACAAATACTAGATAAATTTAGGAAAGACCTCATTCAAACCTTCAAAAGTTTAGGCTTTAAAATCACTATCACTACTAATTTAAACCAAATAGATTTCCTCGATTCTACTCTTAACCTCGAAAATAATACTCACAAACCCTACCATAAACCGAATGAATCACTCCAATATATCCATAAAAGCTCATGCCATCCACCATCAATCCTCAAAAACCTTACTAAAAATATAAGCCTTAGAATTTCAAACCTCTCCTCCAATTATGAAGTTTTCACACAGGCCGCACCATATTATAATAAAGCCCTCCGCGACAGCGGATTCCACGATGGAATCTCATACATCCCAAACCAGAATATTCCACAGAACAACAACCGCATAAGGAGGAGATCGATTATCTGGTTTTCGCCGCCCTTCTCCAGCAGAACAAAATCAAGAGTAGGTCATATTTTTCTCTCATTATTAAACAAACATTTCCCTCCAACAAACAGTTTACATAAGTTTTTCAATAAAAACACCATCAAGGTCAGCTACTCAACCATGCGGCCTATAAGGAGTTACATCACCAGAGAACAAAGCACGGCAGTCGACACCGGATGCTCATGCCAAAATAAAAATTCTTGCCCCCTCGAGGGAAATTGTAAAGTTGACTCAGTTGTATACAAAGCTGTGGTTACGAGTCAAACTGATAACAGTACAGATGTATACTACGGCATGACACAAGGTTCCTTTAAACAAAGGTATTATTCACACCTATATTCCTTTAGATACAAAGATCGCGCAAACACATCTTTGGCTAAACGAATTTGGGAACTAAAAGAAGGAACTCCCTTTTCTATAAATTGGAAAATCATAGAGAGAAAACCCATTTATTCACCTATATCTAATGTTTGCCATTTGTGTAATGCTGAGAAGTTCCATATTTTTAAGGCCATCATGAACCCAAACACCAGATGTTTAAATGTACGCGATGAGGTTTTTAAAGGCCTGTATACATCGTAAACAAGCACTCCTTATCTATTGGATGGATCGAGTGACTTAAGCCTTCCTAGAACCCTACATACATTTTTCAGACACTTACACACTTCCACTGCAGACTTCTCGTTCTACGAACCTGATCACAACCCTTTTCTCCAATTTTTTTTCCCTCTTTCTTATTTAAATTTTTAAATTTTTTATATATATTTTTTTAATATTTTTATATTTTTTTATATTTTTTTATATATTTTTTTATATATTTTTTATATATATATTTTTTTATATATTTTTATATTTTTAAATTTTTAATTTTTTAAATTTTATTTCTCGAATCTTTATTTATTTATTTATTTATATATTTATTTATATATTGATTTTTATTTATATATTGATTTTTATTTATATATAGATTATTGATTTTTTATTTTTTATTTATATTTATATATTGATGATTTTTTATTTACACATGCATGTGTTTGTGTGTGTGTGAGTATGTATACTATATATATATATATATATATATATATATATATGGATATGTATATATGTATATGTATGCATATATATATATATATATATATATATATATATATATATATGTACGTGTGTGTGTGCGTATGTATGTGTGTATGTGTACATGTGTATGTGTATATTTATTTTTTATTTTTTATTTATATATTTATATATATATTGATTGATTATCTATGGTTATATATTGATTTTTTATTTATATATTGATTTTTTATTTATGTATATGTATATATATTTTTTTTCTCTCTCTCTATATATATTTTTTGTCTATATATATTTTTTTATCTATATATGAATTTTGAATCTTTATATATTAATTTTTTATTTATATTTTTATTTTTACATTTTATATGATTTTCATTTATTTATATATTGATTTATTTATATTTCGATTTTTATATTTACATTTATTTTTATTTTTATTTTTATTTTTATTTTCATTTATTTATATATAATTATATATTTATATTTATATTTTTATTTTTATTTACATTTTGACTTTTGATTCTTTATTTACATATTATGATGATATTTATATATGAAATTTTTTTATTTATATATTGATTTTTTAATTTTATTTTAATATTTATTCTATATAGAGATTTTTTATTTTTTATTTATATTTTGATTTTTTGATTTTTATATATATTTTATTATTTATATAGATTTTTTATTTATATTTGTTATCTATATATTGATTTATTTATATATTGATTTTTCATTTATATATTGATATTTTAATTGTATGTTGATTGATTTTTTATGTATATATTGATTTTTTATTTATGCATTTATATATTTATCTATATTTATATTTTTTATTTATATATTTAACTATATTTGTGTTTTTACTTTGAATTGAGAATTATTAATTGAAATGATCGAAATTCATGAAAACATATATATATATTTTATATAATAATAAATAGTTACCTCCCCTTTTTTAGATAATTTAATTAATTAGAGTTGCGTACCTTTATTAATTATTTTCTACATATATATATGTGAAGATAATATATATAAATATAAAAGTAATATTTTATTATTATGAATTGAATTTTTTTATTTTTCCCCCCTTCCTTTTTTTCTTCCTTTTTTTTCTTTCTTTCTCTCTTTCTTTCTTTCTCTCTTTTCTTTCTTGCTTTACTTCTAAATATAGAATCTTTTAACGGCTTTTTCTGACCTAAGCGTTTATCGTCGGCTCTCCATTTCAAAATCCTGTGTACATAGCGTTTCATAACAGTTAGATGTTTTTTGAAGAAATTCCATCATTTACTATTTCAGACTATGCTGAAGACGACGGAATCGGGAATTCAACCCGTTTCTTGTCAGAAACCACTGGTCCATGTTTGATTAAAATCTGTATTTAAAAATAAAAATATTACGCTCTTAATTTAATTTAATTGAGCACTCTACTGGTATTTCCCTTTTATTCTTTATTGAGTATATCTTTATTGAGTATACCATTATACTTTATATATATATATATATATGTATATATATATATATATGTATATATATATATATATATATATATATATATATATATATAGAGAGAGAGAGAGAGAGAGAGAGAGATTGATACTCCCTTATATGAGGGTGCATAGGTTGGTACATATATATATATATATATATATATATATATATATCCATTGTTCAATAAATTTATAAATAGTAAATACATGACATATTATATAAGTAATTTATATGTATGTGCATACTACAGCGTTATGTATACATTTATAATGGACTAGTATAAAAATAATTTTTAAAGGTAAACTTGTGAGACTTGAATTAAGAAAGCTAATTATTTTTCGGGGTAATTGACAGCAACACATTTAAGAATGCTAATAGTTTTTTATTATAAAAAACGTAGTACAAATACTTACATAATTGCTATTATAAAACTACAGAGTGAGATAAGAAATCAATAAATATACTTAGCCTGTAGATTTAGGATATTCTTATGGGTTTATGCTTTGTTGGTAGGTTCTACTTTTTAGCTCTTTCCGTTTTTTTGCTAAATAGATAATCCACTTGGATTACTTTTTTAATATTAGGATTAAATAAAGCATTTCAAAAAAAATTATGTATATAACAATTTTTGATTAATCATATAGGAAAGCAGAATGTTAATAATTCTCATTGTAAATTAATTTGTATGCAAACACTGTTAACATTTAAAAAAAAAAATCGTCTGTTTAATTGTACCTTTTTCATTTTGCAAATATTTTCGGACGGTCTTTTTATATTAAAATTAAAAAAAAACTGTTCCATAGGTTTCACGAACGTTTTCGATTCTCTGTCAAATCATCCTCAGGTGTCAAAAGCAAATTAACAAAAAAGCTGGAGTAAGAAGATAATTTTTAAAAGACAGTGAAGAAACGCACATAGAACGTTTTTCGTATTGTTCCAGGAAGTCGTTGCTGAATTTAAATCGTCAACGACTTCTTGGAAAAATGTTCTATGTGCGTTTCTCCGCGGTCTTTTGAAAAATTCTCTTCTTTCTCCAGCTTTTTTGTTCATTTGCATTTGACACCTGAGGATGATTTGACGAAGAATCGAAAACGTTCGTGAAACCTGTAGAACCTATGGACCATTTATTAATTTTTCTTTATTGTAATACAAAAAACTGAAACAGACGAATTCTTTTTTTTAACAATGTTTGCATATATATATATATATATATATATATATATATATATATATATATATATATATATATATATATATATATATATATGAGATTAATGTATTTACACCTCTTTATTGTATTGCCTTTTAATTTGCCGTTATATATATATATATATATATATATATATATATATATATATATATATACATCTATATATCTCTTTATATATATATATATAACTCAATGTCTGTGTGTACGTGTGTAATGTCTTTGTGTTCGCCATATACAGAAAAGTTAGTGAATCTACGTAAAATCTAAAAGTTTATTCTCATGTAAAATTACCGACAAAGACGATGTTAGTGTTCCAACATTTCTAAATGCACCGCTAAGAGATCTATGAGGGCATTTCGCCTTTAAAAGTTCAAATATATCAAATTTTAGTAGATTTAAATTATATGTATAACATTTCCTTGAAAAGACAATAAAAGTGGTCCCGAAACTTTTAGTTCCTTTCTAAGAGAGTCATGAACAATTATGAGGGCCGAACCCTCTTTAAATCTTCAAATGTGTCCTATTTTGATGAAATTTATTTCATATGTATAAAATGCTCCGGGGAAGACAATGGAAGTGGTCCCGAATCTCTACGTTACTTTCTATGTGCCCAATATCTACGTGTCCTGACCTTTAACTGACCCATGGGGGCGGACCCCTTTAATCTTCAAATTCGTATATCCGATTTCAATAAAATTTAAACCTTATATATAAGACACTAATTCAGAGAGTTTTTCAACATTTCAGTTTTTCCAGACTATATTACTGGGCGAAATGGGAGGAGGGGCAGTAAAAACAAATAAAGTTATATAGTGAAATAGTACATCGTAGTGATCTTCATTCAATCCCGAGCAACGTCGGATCACCCTGCTCGTTATTAATAACTGGTTAATAATAATGAGACGCAGTTTTACACGTTCATAAGTAAAATATACTCTACAATAATATAAACAAATTTGGAATGACGGAAAAATAGAACGTGCACGAGTAAAGTTAACGTCTCCGGGCATTTAGAATTTTACGGCTTCACCTTTAAAGATCTCCGCTTCACAACTTGAAGTGTTATTATCACTTTAATAATTGGTTATTTCAAGTAATCTCAGATAGGTGGCACTGATAAGTGTTATGAGTTTAGAACCGATTTGTGTCCCTTGGCTAATTGGTTGTTTAGAGTAATATCGGCCAGGCATAATTAATGAGCTTGATGAATGGATAACCGAGTTATGTCCCCTGAGTAATTGATTATTTGGAGTAATGTTAGCTAGGTGGTGCTGATATACATTATGGGTTTGAAAATAAGTTATTTCCTTTGAGTAATTGGCTGTTTGGACTGAAGGGAAGAGTATGATGCATTTGTAATTTGCATATGAATGTGGTACTTGTCACTAGTGGATAGATTTAAATAGTTTCTTCTCGGAATGCTTTTCAGAAGAGAAGGGAGAGAATGAATGTCACTGAAGACATTGACACAATGTTAAACGATTTAATTGGAGGAGACGATGTCTGACAGATAGGCATGTAGAGTACAGGAAGGTAAATGTGATTTTCAAGGTATAAAGTTTAATACCAAATCATCCTGAAATCTTACCCTATACTCTCTTTAAATTCACTTATGAGTGTGTTTAAATGCTATCTGAAATCTGGAAACGATCTCTCATTGTTGGTCGGTGCAATGACAAATATAATACGACGAGATGTTCTTGGATCCTCTAATGTGCGCGACCCTTTATCCCCACGGTTTCACCACTTCAATAACGGAGTTCAGTGGTCAGGTTTTAATGCTGATGAAGCAATCCAGGTTGGCATGTTATCCTCTCTCAGTCACTGTCTTCTTCTTCTTCTTCTTCTTCTTCTTCTTCTTCTTCTTCTTCTTCTTCTTCTTCTTCTTCTTCTTCTTCTTCTTCTTCTTCATAACCACTTCGACGAACGTTATTTAAAATAGAAGCATCAGCAAATGCAATTGTGTTTTCTTTGTGTTTCATTTGTTCCTCCGAGCCTACATGCACACGCATAAAACTATCCTTACATCTTCCCTCACAGTTGGCAGGGGGGGGCACCCCTCCTAAAATAAACAACCCCACTTCTTGTTTTTTCAGGCGAAAGGGAACGATTATTTCTACTAATTTTACCCATCTGCTCACCCGCTTACTATCATTACACGTATCCTTCCTTGACTTTTAGAAAATTCCACTCTGCTTAATTTTTAAACCTACGTGAAAATTTACCATTCTAATCGTCTTATTACACACCCGTCTCCAATATTGCTGCAACAACGAACGGCCTTAATACAGTTCGCTAGATAGAAACACTCCTCTCTTAAATTCCATTCACGGGGTCAGTAATAAAAGTCACAATCGTTAATAAAGTTCACAATCGACTTGAGCCCATAACGGACTTGTCTACCAAGTTTCAATCACGAATCCCCAACAGTCTTCGTTTTTTCTCCGTTCAATACTACTAGCGTGGAACCGGATGTTAAAAGAAGAATTAGAAGAATTGTAGCTCTCTTCGGGTGCATGAACAAAATATGGCAGTTAAAGACGCTCAGCATTGCTACAAAATTGTAATTGTATAATTAAATTGTCCTATCAACAGGACAGAACATGGAAAGTTACTTTCAAAATTTCATAAATGCTTCACGTATTTCACCAGAGCGGCTTGAGGCGTATCTTCAACTACATCTAGAAACACAAGGTCATCAACCTTGAAGTGCTGCGTAAAGCCGGCTGAAGGCCTTTGCACGAAACGTACACTAGACTGCGAGTACTTCAATCTAGAAGACATGTAAAGGCGGCCAAGTCTTGGTTGCCCCGAAATCGAAGAGGAAGAAGAAAAAGAAGCAAAGAAGAAGTAAAGAAAGAAGAAAAAGAAGCAAAAGAAGAAGTAAAGAACGAAGAAAAAGAAGAAGAAAGGTGGTCCAAAAATGACGTCACGGAAATCTCTTATTGACGACTTTCGTTTGACTCGATCCCAGCGTGACTCATGCATCCCGTGGACGACAATGGAGCGAGATGCTTAAGTGGCATTTGAGAACAGGATAACCTAAGTCTAATGATATGCAGGGACATTTTGATGATTGTCTCATCAGTAAGAGATCTGAGCCTGAATCGGCTTCACACTCACCTTCCCTTAACCCCCATAATTTCATCGGTGCGGTTATCTCAAAGATAATGTCTATAAAAGAAATCCTTAGACGAGGACCATCACAGTCAAAATCAGGACGGTGCCAAATAAAGAATGTGCCAGAGTTAATCCCAATTTTGCACGTCGTATATTGATATGTTGCAACATTGTTGGACATTTATAACTAAAACTTGGTGGACAAGTAAGGAATATACTGAAGATTTATTTGTGCAAAATATAGTTGAATTGCAAAAGGAATTGGGAACTTTATTAAGGACTCCGTGGGTTGCGTTTTTTTTTGCGGAAGGCGGTGGTAACCCTATAGTTGTACACGGTAGCTGGCAATCAGCTTACAAAACAAATATAATAAAATGTTTTACATTCATGACCTGGCGTTCTCAAACGGTCACTTATCTAAAGACTTACCAGACTCAGCCTTGCTCAACTTAGGTGAACTTACGTATCTGAACGCGATTATACTTGAACATAATTGTATAATTTGAAGAGTGTACTGGTCTGGATTAAAACATATGTTTGTTAGCGTTGAGATCATATGCAAACATACTCAAAGAACTTTCTAACATGCCAATGTGAGAATATGCTGTATTATAAATAAATACTGAAGAAGATTTGCATATATGTAGACATTGGAAAGGAAATCAGATTCAATCGACGAATCATTAAGGAAAAAGAAAAGACGATGTACTCGAACAACAAATTGCTGGTCTGTCTCACGTCCCGTAATACATTCTTTAATACAACTGTATACAATCAGTGAAAATAACAGAAACACATATGCTTCGTCAGTGTTCGCACTAATATTCGTATTTAAATAAAATAACGTCTCAATCGGTGATATTTAGTAATCAGTGCTAAATTGTCTAACCAATTGAGATACACACACAAACTGAAAGCAACACTAAATAGCCGGATTATAAAAAAAAGCTGGATATGCCCATTATGCTCAGATGGGCAAGTTCATTCTCTGAGTTATGATTGGTTGCCAGTCCATGAGTGGATAATCTAATTCGAAAATATTTGCCTTAATTAAGCCATTTTTACATATAAATTATTGAAGCACTTTATGTCTGTGAGTGTAAATTGCATTCTTACATCTCTTTTCCTCTAGTACACGAGCGGAATGGCCTTTAAAAAAGATTGAATTTCTTCTGGCCCGGTTGATTGTGAGGGAGTAATCTGGATCTGGACAATGCCCGGGAGGATTTTTTTGTATTGCTTTAGCGGTGCTGGGTGATGTTGGATGTCTGGGAAATGTTATTACGCTTTTTCTGGTTTGCGGCACTGGTATACAAATTAGATTTCTGGGTTAGTTAAAATACGCACAAAAAAATGAATTTCATATTAGCTAGAGGGAATCAAAAAAGATCAGAACGTGTTTTGTTACTGGATAGTAGAGACGTATTCCGCACTCTGACAAAAGGGTTGGTATGAGTCTCTATGCTACTATATGCACAAAAACAAAAAAAAAACTATCGGCTGGTAGCCATTACATCCTTAGTGCTTGCTCTGAATGAGAGAGGATCAGATACCTCCCTGTACATAAAATAGAAGAAAGTGGGAGAACGTTGTAACATCAAATAAAGTAAGCGATTAAAATTCCTTTTGTGTTTTTCGAGTTTTTAATTGTAAACCAGCCTGCGAGGAAAATATGTTATCAGAAAAGCGAGGAGAATTCTCTAACGATAGGACAAGTAAATGCGTTTTGTTTTAGTATTATATACCGTGTCACCCAGCAAAGCAAGCGAAACAATTGTATTTTCGTGTATGCCTCCTTTTGTTCATAACAACACTATCCTGTCTCTAAATCCCTAATTAACCGGCACTTATTGACAGAGAATTACGTCGCCGTTCTGCAACCTCTTTAATATTCAGATGATCTTTCTCTCTGCGACTTTGTTTGTGGAAGCAGATTGGATCACTAACTGATATGGTCGAAAGGCGTACACGCAACCAAAAGGATCGTAATGGCAGAGCTTAGAAACGTCCAACACGAATTTTTTAATTATCTTTATCCTGGCTACAGCACCAAATTAGAATGATTTTATATGTTATTTATAAGTCATTATCTCCCTTGTTTAATCTAGAATCTGGATGGCAACTTGTGAACTGGGTCACCATTTTTCTTTTGCTGTTTCGAAGTTGAATAGCTGCACACGAACAACGTTATTCTGCTCCTTCTTAGTTTGCGTAAATTCCGAGGACGGCGAGGCCCGCTATAATGGATTTTTCTCTCTACTTCGCACAATTACAGGTTTAGTCCCGGTGAAATCCGGTTTTACAGAGATCATTGTGCAGGGCGTCAGCTCAACTCATCATCGGTCTTTTCTTCGGTTCGTCGCCGACCTTCAGCACATGCATAAACTATCTAAGCCTCATTCTCTTATCTTGACCTTGATCGGCGCGATGCCGTAGCACTTTCGGGCGTCCTAATTACAGATGGGGTCGAGCAGTGCTAATTTCGAGGTCAAACTACTCATTTAAATTTTTATTACGTCGAATCTTCCTCCGCCTTCCTCGTTGTTGGTAAGCATACACACAGCAATATAAACGGTAAGTATAGGTAGAAAATTGAATATTCAAAATATGCAGTATATTAAAAGATAGGAAATGGTCTAAACAAGCTGAAGAGGATAATCAAGGAGATGTGTTTGAAAGAGAGGTCGCAACAGCGTAGGTGAGAAATATCCTAGACGAATCTTTTGTTGCTTTTATCCTGGCCACAGCACCATATAAGGTTTTTGTTGTATATTATTTCTGTTATCATCTCCCTTGTTTCATCTCGTATATGAACGCCACTTTATGTTCTTGCTTTTCTTATTTCGGAGTTGAATGAATGAATACGAACATTGAATATATCACATATGCAGAACAATGAGGAATAGGTTACTGTTTTCGCGAGCCGAGTGTGACGATCAAAAGATGTACGTTTAGAAGGCGTGGAGGCGATCAAAAGTGTAGCAATGGCTGAGCCGAGATAGTCCAAGAAGAACTTTTTGTTATTATCCTGGTCACAGCACCACATTTGAATGTTGGTGTTTTATTTCTAAGTGATATTCTCCTTTGTTTTATCTAGAATTGGGATATACTCTTATGAACCTGGTCGCCATCTTACTTTTCTTATTTCGTAATTGAATTAAATATTACGCACAATCTTGAATATTTAAAATATGCTGTACATTGAAGAGTAGAAGGAAGTGTATTCTATGATAGTTTTGTTACAGAATTGAGGAAGAACATTTGACACGCACCAGCGTCAATAGAGGATCGCAAGCATATCAAAATACGTCGGTCTTCTCGACAGTTTGTGTTATAACCTATCGAAATGGAGACGAGTGGAGCGATAGGCCCCTACCAGATGGTACTTTGTTAACATCCTTGGTCTGTTAATGACGCGTCAAAATGTGGACCATCGTGAAGTAACTTGTATTTACGAACGCCTGCCCATCGCCATTATTTGTGGAAACGTCCTGAGCCAGCAGGACATCCGACGAAACTTCCGACTATTTGCATATTACATTAAAAAAAGGACATTTTTTTTATTAAAGTAGATGTACAATAATATGATAATAATATTATATGTGTTTTTTTAACAATGAATACAAACGCAACTTAACAAAAATGTTATGAAAATAGTAAATTTTGATGTAAGAAAGGTTTTTCTGTTTTTATTTTAAAAAAGTGTTGTATGTTTGCGATGTAAAAAAATTGTTTTGACCCAAGTCCTGTTACTTTTCAGACACCCTTCGAATACTAAAGTTTTAAAATGTAAACTTTTAAGTAAAATACGATGTGACAGTGTAAGGCGAAAGGTTAATGGCTTTTTAACATCCGATATCATATTCACACATTCGCATATTCCCATATTCACATATTCACATATTCACATATTCACATATTCGCGGACACTAAGTGCACTAAGTTTGTGACCTGTTATTTCCATCCATCAGCTTCATAAAAATATCGATTATTATATGTATATCTTGATAGTATAAATACATATGTCATGGAACATTTGAATGTCACGAATTATGCAATATTGAAAAAGCAAACTTTTCAAATACGTTTTTTTTGCCAATGCATGGAGTATTGTTGCCACATTTGAGCGGGTGCTCCTTTCAATTATAGACTGCGTACAATAAAGGTCATTTAACTGAATACGTCCTGCACGATCTTCCAAACTCTAGCGATGTATTAGCGTCCTAATGTGGTAATCCAAGTGCTGGTTTTACAAGTACTTCCACGGAATGTGCTTCAACGAACTTACTGCACTTGTACCCTCTTAACGTAAATACCTCAAGTCAATGAGACAAGCAGCAAAATCTCACCCCTTCACGTCAATTGTCCTCAGATACCGGAAAACATTCTACTCTTATAGCTTCTTTCTTCGGACCGCTTACCTTTATAATTCCCTCCTTGCTCTCTGTTTCCCCGAATGTGACTGTAGAAATTTAAATGTACTGTGAACACATGCCTTGCTACATAAATCCTCACACTATAAATATGCCCCCTAATGTTACAGTGTCAATATGTGATGTATGTCTGTCTTTACGAGGGACAAGTGAGACAGAAGGTTTTCAAAAATCTACTCTGGTTGAGACCAAAATTAAAATTACCTCAGTTGAGAAGGAGCTAATCTTCATTAACCGAGGACACAACAACTACTCGACTTTTTTCTTGGCCTTTTGGCTAAGATCAAAGTGTAGTATCTGTTCCGATGGATACTGCACCCCATAGACTGGTATCGTCTTGGCCTTAGGGCTTGAGGACGCCAGTCCATGGGTTTGTCCTGTGCAGCTCTAGGAGGGTCACCCTCCCAGGCTTCCCCTCCCCTCTTTGGGGAGGAGTAAATTTATAGCTTACTGCCTGAGGCGCCGCTACCGGGGAATGTTGACGGGGCTGCCTAGGCAATTTTTAATGGCCAGAGCGCTCACCTTCTCGGGCGCTTGCTTTTAAAATCCCACTTTCCGACCTTGTGTCACATACTCCTATTGTTAGTAGGTGTTGAATAATGGCCTTTTGGCCAAGATCAAAGTGTAGTATCTGTTCTGATGGATACTGCACCTCATAGACTAGTATTGTCTTGGCCTTCGTGGCTTGATTTACGCTTGTCTATGGGACTGTCCTGTGCAGTTCTAGGAGGTCCACCCTCCCAGGCTTCGCCTCCCCTCTTTGGTGAGGAGTAAGTTTATTGCTTACTGCCTGAGGCGCCCCTACCCGGGAAATGCTGACGGGGCTGCCCAGGCAATTTTTAATGGCCAGATTGCTCACCTCTCGAGCGCTGGCTTTTCAAACCCTTCTTTCCCGACCCGACTTTGGGTCACATCTTACTTGTGGGAGTAATATAAAAATGGCCTTGTACCTAACTCATGGAGAGGATTAAATAAATATTCGACTTTTATCTTAGACCGAAGGCCCGAAAAAACAGATAACAAGTAATAAAATGCACTTACTTTTTACACTTTATTCGTTTCATTCTTTTATCCGATCATCAGAAGAGAAGTATCATGTTTGTGTTTTCTTTTATAAAACAAGATGGCTGACACTGGGGGAGAGGGGATTTATCTACCAATATTTTGCATTTATTTCCTTAGTTTATGTTTTTATTTATTTATTAATTTATTAATATTTTAAAAATCTTACTGTTTTTTTTTAATCACTAATCATGAGTTATGTTTGTATTTTACAATGCTTAATTATTTACTTTTTATATTTTATTTTTTAATTATTTGCAAACCACACGAAAATTGTTTTTGTTGTTTTATGTTGATTGTTTATAACTTGGACAACTATTTTATTATTTTTTAATTACTTAATCTGTGCTGTAATGCACATAAACACATACGCAGAAACATAAGCAAGTTATGAAGTTGTGCTTTATTTACACAAACACAACGGCATAAGTTTTATTTCACATTTTGGTAATTTGGAGAAATAAACAAAAAGATGATTGTCATGGTGTTATTTGATATATTCCAATGTTGAGGTAATTTACTATGTATGCACATATATACATTTTATTAATTTGGAAATATAAAACAACACGGTTATTTTATATGGTATTTGCGATATTCAAGTCAAAGAATTTGATTTTGTATTAGCATAAAAATGAAAATGAATTATCATATTAAAAACTGGTTATATAATAAAATTAAGAAACGCAAAAGTGTAACGTCGATTTCTTAAATAACATTTCATATTTCGTTTTTACTATTGAAGACAGAAATAAATACTCTATGAAGATTAAAACAACACATTTAGTTTAAAAAATAATAAACGGGTAAAATAGAAAGTATTCACGTTCTCATGACCACTGTTTTGATATCGGAAATTGAGAACCGGTGTTTATCAAAAAGAAACCCTCAATATATTTTAAGCCAGAATTGATTTAGGTGATTTATAATTTTTTTTCAACAATTTGTCTAATCAAACAGGTTTTTATTATTAGAAATATATTATATTTTTTTTTTTCTTCAGGATTTTTTTTAGTTTATTCAAATGAATCTTATATTTAATTGATTTTTTACAACCAGAAAAAGCTATTTATTGACTTTAACGGCGGAAATAATAATTACGATTGTTGACTTTGTCTTTGACGTTAATTATCAATTAATATTTTATATTTATTTGAAAACAAAAAACAGGAAAAAATACCAATCGCTAAGAAAGAAAAAAACATGTATTTTAGTATAAAATTCAAGTTTTCATCATTAGTATTTTCGTAAAAGGCTACTCATGAAAAGCTTTATTTTGTTTACAATTATTTAATTAATAAAATGAATTGAAGTAAAACAGACAACTAAAATGTATTACATTTATTAAATACTCATAGAAATGTACGAAAGCGTTTAATTTGTTTGTTCTATTAATCGATGTCGGTTTTTTTAAAAAATGAGACAAAAACAAAAATAAACTGTAATTCTAATTTTTATATACGGATTTATTTTATATTGCTTATTTCGAGATTACAATGACTTTGTTCTTTTTTTCGGTTAAAGATATTCATGGCAGCATTCCGTTCCTATTTTTACACCCGTGATAACGTTAATTGTAATTCTAGTAGATTTTATGAACAAATCATTTTTAATTTAAAATTTTACTTATCTGATTTATTTACGATTAAATACGATTTTTAACGCTTAATTACGTCGATTCTTTCCGTGATTATTGAAAGTGAATAAAAATGCTAGTTGCTTGAACGGATAAGCTAAGCTGTTTTCGGAATGGAAGAACACAGATTTTAAATTTCCGATTTAAAGAATTTCTGTCATAAGCAAGTGTATATGTTCTATTTTACTAATTATTGCACGTATTTATTTATCAACAGAAAATATTTGTTAGTAATTCAGTTTTATGGAGTTGAGTTTTTATGTAATGTAAGTTTTTGCTATGTGTAAATGTACCCATGCGTAAACGTAACTGTCAAAAAGACAAACACGGAAGTTATCATTTTGGAATTTTGAACTTTTTACATGAAAACGCTTTTACTTTTGAACGTCTCTCCGCACGCGCGTTTAATTATTCTTTCATTTTTCAAATAGTTAAACGCCAATGACGTTTTCTCTGTGCATTCTTCTTTTTCCTATGTTTTTTTTACGTTATCGAATAAAATCTACACTTTTTCTGAAGACGTTCGTTGATCCGAACGAAACCTGTAAAATCTCTCGTTTTCTTCGATGATATTTTCCTGTATTCTAAATTTGTATTTTCCGTGTGTCTCCCGTCGACCGTCGGGAATTAGCTTCCTGCACTTAGGATTGCGTAAGCATGAACCATTGATGTCTGTAAGGAATAAATAATTAAAGTTATTTATAAATATTATTGTATACCCCCTTTATTAAGGCTGGACACTCTGAGTGAATTTAATAACAAGAAGTACTACTAGTTTCATTGCGAGTTCCAACACGATTTGTTGTTGTTAGATCACTCTTCGCCGCTTGCTGTGAATACTCGCCGACTTGGTATTTACAAAGTTAAATTCCTCCTAAATTCTGAACTGATTTCTGGTGGCTAACTGGTAACTCTCCTGACTGCGAATCGGTGGCGATTTGTAATCGGAGTTCGCGCCCGTCGACCGTCGGAAATTAGCTTCCTTCATTAAAGATTGCGTAAGCATGAAACATCGATGTCTGTAGGTAATAAATAATTAATATTTATTTATAAATATTATTATATCTATAATAGAGGAAAACACTTCTGTGTGTGTGTCTGCACCTAGAAACGAATACATACTAGGGAGTGTACCTTAAATAAAAGTGCATTCACATGTACAATTTGCACGTAAACATAATGGAAGTAGTTCTGCGCCTCAAAATTGCCCTTAAAAGAGCTAATGACACTCTTCCAACAGTTTACATAATAATAGTAATCTATTTATAAGGATAAGTTTTAGCGTATAAACACATTTCTGAATAGCTCAGTGGGTACAATATCTGACAACATCAAGGTTGTCGTTAAATTAAACTCTTCTTAATATAATGTTATCTCACACTCTAACCCAGGCAACACTCAGTCCCACTGCTAGTATATCTTCCCTTTTCTCTCTCTCCACTTCTCTCTCTCTCTCTCTCTCTCTCTCTCTCTCTCTATATATATATATATATATATATATATATAAACAATATACACTTAGATTCCAGTAACCTTTCAAAAGTAAACACCAGAGTTTATCATCGGCACATGGACAGCCATGATATAGAGTCATATATCATAGATTTTCCATAGTGAAACCTCTTCAGATAGAAAGTCCAAAAAACCATCGCCAAAATCATCAGTAAATAAAACTAAAAATAACAAGAAAAACATCGT
>OY744518.1:121449782-121562282 GCA_963556195.1 Sepiola atlantica
AACATTTTTAAAAAATGTTACTTTTTCACACTTAAACAAGTTATATTACCACTGAAGCGTAAGTGGATACTGTGATACAAGCCAGATCTATGATGAGTGTTAGGTTAAGAATATGTTTTTTCATATTACATATGAATTTCTGCGTGTTTGTACGGTAAGGGAAACAGGAAGCAATGTTGAACTTGGAAAGGCAAGCGCTCTGAGAAAAGAAGCTCTTAAGTAACACATATTTTGGCATCAAGGGATCTGTACAGAGAAGGGGTGTGAGTTTGCTATTAGTCGGTTCGATCGGTAATATTTACTTTGAAGGGGGATGAAAGTGCAGTATGTTCATCGAAGCACATTCCGTGGATGCACTTGTAAAACAAGCCCAGAGATGCAACACTGAGGTGATGCGACAGGGGCTGGTGCTTGGCAGACAGAACGTGACTTATAATGCTGGGTATTATTTTTTGCTCTTTGTCCAAGATGGAGAGACTAGTGATTGTTGCCCCAGTCCAGATGTGGAAAGAATACTCAATGCCGGGCGAATGGTTACTTTATAGAGATATAGGATACTAGCAGGTGTGAGACGCTTTCTTATCACAGTAGAGGGAACCTACCCTATTTGCAGCATATTTGGCAGCATTTTTCATGTATTATTTCACTTCATGGCCGAGGAGTGTAAATGTTGGATTTTCAACCATGACAGTCGATAGTTGGAAATACTTTTTATAGTTTTTAAAGGAAAGGATCATTTTTTGGTAGTGTAGAACCATGTTGCCCCACTCGACGACCATCAACCCCAACGTTGTATGTCCGTGGCCTTCTTGTCTTCATCATCTAGCCGAGTCAGTTATCCATTGACGAATCGTCAGGGGCACACCACTGGTCCACAAGTTAAATAAAAGAAACACAACTTTCGAGAAAGAACACACACACATATACATTGTGTATAATTTAGTTGGAACTATGAGTATGTGTGACACCGTCGCGGACTGTCGAGATCCCATTGTCGTTGCTCAAGTCGTCAGCTCATCTCATCGTTTTCTACTCCGATCCGCTATTTGTGGAGGTTCGATCCCTAACTGCTTGGCTTCTCTCCGAAACCCAAACTCGTTAACTTTTTGCCATAAACCTTACTGTCGTCAAACTGTCGTAAAAGTAACTTACCTTACTGTCGTCAAACTGTCGTAAAACGTTGTCACTCCTAAATGTCGTGTCCAGTATTCTTGTCTGAGTCACCTGTCCTAAACAATGCAAACTGACCACACTCGCATTTGTCCTTTTGTATCTGCCAATGAGTCACTTCCTATCCTCGCGGCCTTCATTGTATCACAGTAGTATTAAATGAGCCCATCCATTTTTAATTCCATTCTACTACAGACTAGAGTTCATTTTCCGTTTATATCTTTAAGTTCTCTCAATGACCAGACAATTATATACTGTATCTTCATTTATTAATATTCATTTTACAATATTTTAAATTATTTAGAATTTGTACATTGTTCTGTCGCTCGCGTCTTTGTTTGTTATTGTACCCGATAAAGTCTGTTTGCACGTGTGTATGTGGAAGGAAAGAAAAAGAAAGAAAGAGAAATAGAAAGAGAGAGATGGCTGAAAGAGGTTCAAACATTTTTTTGATGTAAATAGATTGTAGAAAGAAAAGCGGTTTCAAATAAAAAAAAAGATTACTAACTTAAGAAAATAATACAAAGTAGATGTAAATAAATGAAGGAATACGAAACAAAAAAGAACAATAAAAAATGAAAAAGAATACGTGTGAGAAGAATTTATACAAAACTTTTACTTCTTTAAACTTAACAATTTCTAGTTTCTCATTTAGACAAAATCTACACGGATCATCTAAAAATGTACTTACGCATTTAAAGATTTTCGACTCAACTCCCAAAGAACTCTTATTATCTTTAAGTTTCTAAAATTGTTAGTACTGTATCTTCATTTAAAATATTAAATTTTCAACATTTTATATTTTATAATTAGTAATTTGTTTGGTCGCTCACGTCTCTTGTGGTGCGTGTGTTCGAGAAAGTGTGTATGCGCATGTGTGTGAGGAGAAAGAAAGAGACAGAGGGGGGGAAAAAGAAGGACAGAGAGGTGGAAAGAGAGAAAGGGGCAGAGAAAGAGAAAGAGAGCCAGAAAATGAGACAGGGAAAGAGAGGGAAAAAGAGAGGGAAGAACAGAGAGAGGGGAGAATTGAGACAGAAAGATAGACAGGAAAATAGAGGAGAAAAGAGAGATAGAGTGAAAGAGAGAGAGAAAGAGAAAGAGAGAGAGCGAGCTAGCGAGAGAAAGAGAAATCGGGAAAGAGTGAGAGAGAGAAGGAGAAAGAAAGAGTGAAAAATCAAGACGGATGGAAGAAAGTATGTAAATAGTTTTTTTTCGATCACTTACGTCTCCTTGGTGCGCGTGCTTGAGCTAATATGTACCTGTGTGTGCTGAGAGAAAGAGAGAGAGAGAGAGAGAGAGAGAGAGAGAGAGAGAAGTGAGATAGTCGAAAGACAAGCGGACAGTTATTATTTAAATAGGTTGTAGAAAGAAAAGAGGTTTGAAATCAAAAGAATGATACCAGATTAACAAAACTAAGAAAGTGAAAAACAGAATCTTCACAAAGTACATGAAATGAAATGATAAAAAATCGCAACAAAGTACATAAAAATAAATAATAAATATTCGCAACAAACATAAAAGAAAAAGAAAAGAGAAATGTGTTAGACAAAACTGTTTAAATCCATTTGTTTCAGTTCAAACATAAACGACTTCTTTAAACATAAAAAGGATTTATGAATAACTGTTCAAGAATCTTAGAAAAATAAACCAACAAATATATCAGCTTTTTTTAAAAGCAAACCAAGTAATGCGTAGTTACACACGAGAATTGTATCTTAACACTATGAACCAAGTACGACTTGGTTTTTAACTATTTTCTTAATTATTTTTTGTTTACTTTATATATAAAAAATACTTTGAATTTAATATTTTCTAGCAAATCTAAATTGGTTAAAAAGTAAAATAAAAGTTTGAAAAATATAAAAAGTATGAAAAAATGTTAAGTAAATAGAAAATGAAAACTTCTTGAAAGAAAACATGAAAAACAAGTATCTCTTTGTAAACATTATCAAAAGGATCTAAATTAAAAAAATGTTTAGTGATTATAAAATTTAAATTTACAAAAGTAAACACTAAATTAAAAAAAATATATCTCTTTTCGAAGAATGGAGATTAAAATTATCTAAAATAAAATAAATGTTAAGAAAATAGAAAATTAAAACTTCTTCAAAGAAAACATGAAACCAAGTATCTCCTTTTGAAGAATAAGGATTGGTATTTAAACATTATCAAAAGGATCAAAAATTTAAAACAAAAGTTTAGTGATTATAAAATTTAAATTTACCAAAGAAAACACTAAATTAAAAAATATATCTTTTTTCGAAGAATGAAGATTACAATTATCTAAATTAAAAGAAAATAGAAAATTTAAATTAACTAAAATAAAATACTAAATTAATAAGAATTATCTCTTTTTAAAGAATGAAGATTGGTATTTAAACATTATCAAAAAGATTCTTTTAAAGCATGCAAATATTCATTTCTACACGAACATTAATTCTTTTAAATCTTTAATGGATTGTATAATATTTTTACTTGGCAGACTGGGGTGAGATGGGCTACGTTTTTGCGTTTCCTTTCTTTGACATCTGATAACTTACTCTAAACTCTATGCATGAGGAGCGAAAGGTGCTCACGACAGCAAATAGAGTCTCAGAATTCAGTCCAGTGAATATAATGCATGGTAATGTTCTTTATAGTACTAAAATGTACCATGAATTTTTAAGTACTATAAGAGAAGGCATAAAACCACTGATGTGGCGAATGTCACAGACTATCCTGCAATGTTTTAATTTTCTGTGGTTCCCAACATAGCAGACAACATAAAATTCTAAAATACAAAAACGGAGACTTTCAGTTTAGAAGAATTTTTTGTTATCAATTATGGGCAGGAGTATGACTATTATTTCTTTGCAATTCAAGGTTCTCGATAAATCACTGACGTTTAGCTACGTAGTATCAAGCAAATATTTATCTTGTTGACCGCTTGGGAATACTAGTGGAGAGTATAAGTTGTGCAATGGTGACTCGTGTGGGTTGAAGACTTGATAGGCCATGTTGAAGTTTTGTCAGTTCAAGAAGTTCCTTTTTCTAATCCACTAAACAAGTTTTCTATTGAATGTTAGTGTAGATTAGATTCTTACTCAATGGTAGTATAACTGGTTTACGAAAAGAACACTTCGTGTTATGACATGTGTGGGTGTGTTTATATTTTAGGAGGGTCTGTCTTTTTATTAAAGTACTGGTTTATTATTATTATTATTAGTAGTAGTAGTAGTAGTAGTATTAGTATTATTAATAATTATAATTATGTACTCACTAGGAGGTATCACACAGGTTATTATTAGTGATTGCTCACTAATAATAACCGGTGGCGTTTCCATGAAATTTGAGTGACAGTCTCCCCTAAGTTTCCAGTACTCTCCACCTCTTTCGATAACGAATGCAGATGACTTTGCGTTATCGCACCAGCCGCTTACCACTGGTTTCTCGCTGGCAAATGCCATTAGTCTTCTCTAGGATTAGGGTGGTAATAAGCCTCTCAAAGGTCCCAATATTACCCGCACTCTTCCAGTGAAGGTTTGGCTAGTGCTCCCCCCCCTTAGTCTGTCTATCCTACTGGACCCTTCACAATCATTTTGTGTGGTATGAGCCGAGGCCGATGCCGTCACCTTTTAAGGGGGTGTAGTTTATAAAAATTATGCAGTTTCAGTTAATGTCTTATTTCTATTGCCACTTCTTTATTATTATTATTATTATTATTATTATTATTATTATTATTATTATTATTATTATTATTATTATTATTATTATTATTATTATTATTATTATTATTATTATTATTATTATTTTTTATTTTTATTATTTTTATTATTTTTATTATTCACTAGGAGTTCTCGCGGTAGGTATTTCCAAAGAACGCTTACTTTTATAAAGAAGTGTTTTGTCCAATTCTCTCCACAGTTTAACTACCCTCCGCTTCTTTCAATGTCCACTGCAACCCACTTTGCGTTTTCCTACCAGGTTATTACTATTGCTTTCTCGCTAGTAAAAAGTCTTTGACCTTTTCTGAAATTCGAGTAACAATAACGTTCCATTATTCTTCCGCACCCTCCCAAGTCTTGTGGGCTCTTTTCCTCCTCGGTTTTTCTATCCTGGAAACTTGATGATTATGTTGTGTCATTCCAGGTGAAAATGTTGTCACGGTGTTTAGTATATGTGTCTTTGTTTTAAAATATTCTTTATTCTTTTTTTTGGGGGGGTGCAGGGTCATGTTAGTTTATTGTAATTTTGGGGCAGTTTCAGTTTCCTTGAAATCGTGTGGTGTTTCTTTCTGCGTTTTTGTTCTATTTCTATTAACACTGTCCCCCATTAGCGTTCGTTTCATATGTGGGTTGGTTTCCGCATTCAAGGATATTCCTTAATATTTCGGTTGTTTTAATCATTGCCATGTATCGTCTCTTATCTACTCTCTGATTCAAATTTCACCTCGTCTTTTTCCCATTTTTATCGGGACTATTCCTGGTGCTTCTACAATTATTGGTATTATAGTGATTTTCTTCATGTTACATATTCCTTTAAGTTCTCAATCCAGTTCTATATGTTTGCTTCGATTTTCGGCCCCCTTCATCTTCACCCTGCGAACTGGTGGGAGAGCGAAATCTACGATTTGGCAGGTATTTTTTTTTTTGTTGACTATTATCACATCCGATCTATTTGCTTGAATTATGTTGCCTGTTTGTGCTTCTATATCCCAGATGATATCTTGGTTTCATTTTTCAATACTGTCTCTGTTTAGTGCCCCCATGTATTTTCCTTCACACGGGGAAAGAGTTAGAGACTAGGTCGGTTTAAATGTGGAAAAGATCCAGCACATATGAAGCAGGGAGGTTGGATGGCAAATACTGATTTACAGCATCTTCCCGATATCTCGTCCTCGTCGCTTTCGAACGCCTCTTATATTCACCCTCTGCAGTTTACCACATGCTCTATGGAATATGATAATACAATCAGCGATACGAGTCTCTACAAGATATTCAGGGAGATATCGGAGGTCCAGAGCCTCTCTTGAAGTTGTATTTCAATCGACGTGAGGGAAAAAAACAACTGTCTGTACATCAAAGCATTCGATAATTTCAAATATCAGACACAGAAAACATGTTTTAGAATTGCAAATGCCACCGACTGGACATATTGGCGTTTTGGCACCATCCAGCATAACGAGATATGATTCCGCCATCTTAGTCCAAGATGATTTTGAGACACTGTTTTATAAAATTAGTTGATTTTATTTTCCAGACTCGTTCATGTAGTCCAGGATTTGTTCTCATATCTTAAGATACTGCGTTTGCATGGAATTATATATCTGGGCTTTGACATAATTGTGGTATATTTTTACTTGTCTTAAAGCAGACACGATCAATACTTGTATAAAGATATAATGTTATCTTCAGTTCAAGATGTGATTAATGGATATGCAACGTAGTGAGATAGTAGACGTAATTTAGTCATAAATATAACTGACCACAAAGAGAAGATTTGAGACAACAAAATTATGAGTGCGGTTACAAGTAGATGACATTTAACAAAATAGAGGTAAAGATGAGCTCTTTTGTTAGAAGATATTGTGTTAAGAATTTTGTATGTCATCAAACAAAGGACGGGTATTGATTTACTCCTGTCCAGGAGTTAGGCACAAGGCCAGTTTTTATCTTACTCCCACAAGTAAGATGTGATCCAAGGTCGGGTCGGGAAAAGGGGGTTTAAAAATTGCCTGGGCAGCCCCGTCGGCATTCTACGGTAGGGGCGCCTCAGGCAGTAAGCAATAAACTTACTTCTCCCCAAAAATGGGAGGCGAAGCCTGGGAGGGTGGCTCTCCTAGAACTGCTCAGGACAGACCCATAGACCGGCGTAAATCAAGCCCCGAAGGCCAAGACAATATCAGTCTATGGGGTGCAGTATCCATCGGAACAGATACTACACTTTGATCTTAGCCAAAAGGCCAAGGACGGGCAGACACAATTAGAGAATTGATAGTTCCAAAATGTAACAACGCGATAAATATCAATATTCTTGCTAGTAAGATAATTAAGTAAACAATAATAAATTGGGAGAAATGTTTGTTGACATCAATTGTTGCGTAAGCTAGAGGAATTCATATAAATGAATAGACATGCAGGCAAAAAAAAAAAAACAGACAGAAAGATAAACAAACAAGAAAAAAGACGAAAGAAAAAAAAGCGAGAGACGTTAGACGATAGGCACCCATAAGACTACCGTAGTTCGCTTGAAAACTCATACGAACGCACGCACACACGTTAACAGACTAGACTCTAAATCCTATCAATTGGACCGTTCTCGTGTTTCTAGACCATTCATAAGCAATGAAGATAATAAGTGGACGAGTCTTATTTTGTGTCTTGCATGATACTAACTAACTAATTATTATTATTATTATTATTATTATTATTATTATTATTATTATTATTATTATTATTATTATTATTATCATTATTATTATTATTATTATTATTATTTAATAGTAGTCTTTACTTTTGCATAGTTTTAGTTGGATTTTCATTTTTGAACATCTAATTATTTCCCTTGACTTTAGACATTTAAGCTTTACCTTAACACTTTCGCCGTTTCTAACAGACAAGCCTTTTGCAGAATTGGAATAGAAATTGTCCCGTCAATCTGTTTAAGCCATTTATAGTGGCTTTTCATTATGGTTCCAAGCGTTCCAATTACAACAAGTATCGCCTTCACTTCTTTATATTTCAATAGTCTAACTAATTCCCATTTTAAATCTTGACATTTATTTATTTTTTTCTCGCGTTATTTCTCCTGCACTCTGGTATCGAAAGGGCAGGCTATATAAACGATTAAGCAAGTTCTCTTGTTTTTGTTCAGAAAGATTAAGTCAGGTTTTGAATGTTCAAGAACCTTATCAGTCTGTATGCGCACGTCCGAAAGAAGTTTAACATTGTCGTTCTCCTGTACTACTTCTGGCTTATGCCAATACACCTTCACATTGTGGTCCAATTCATAAAGTTTGTATATATTCCAGTGTTGTACCTGAGCGACATTTTTATACTGATGATGTGCTAATATAGGGCATTCAGATACAATATATGCTAAGGTTGCTTCCCTTTCATTACACAATCGGCACATCGGTGATTCTGAAGTTTTGTCAATGTAATATTTAGTGGACCTAGTGCGAGTGGCTTGTTTCTGAGCTGCCATTGAGGTGATCTCTCTAATACATTATTATTATTATTATTATTATTATTATTATTATTATTATTATTATTATTATTATTATTATTATTATTATTATTATTATTATTATTATTATTTTTTATTAGCACGCATTAACACCATATTAGACAACCTAAAACCAGAGATCAGAGATCATCATAATCATCATCATTATAATCATTATCACAATCATCATAACCATCATCTTAATTATGTTTAGCCCTTTTTATTTAAGCAACCCTACGCTTCACCAAACCAAATCTGAACCAGGTCTTCACTTTCGTTCTCAATCGAGAACTTTTCGATCTGGACTCTCAGAACCAATTACTATCGATTTTCTGATTGATTTTGCCCTCATCACTGACCTCACACACGCATATCCACAGCAGAATGCGAAATTGATTATTGGCCGATTTCACTTCTCCAGGGTGGGCGGTGATCTATAGATTTTGTTTGTGGATCGTTATGCTCTCACGAGAAAGGCTGCAGGTTCGTGTATAGGAATTTAATCTCTATAGAATATCCATTCGATAGCAAATATTTCTGAAGTCAAGTCAGGTTTTGTTAGCCATTCTGTAGTCTGAACAGCCGGCCCAGCATAAAGTGTTCGCCTCGCTGCAACTCAGGAGCGTTTCAGGGAGTAAAGATTATTCGTCTATGAGAAGAGATTAGACATTTCTTTTAACCCACGTCGGAAATTGCCTCGTTTAAATGATGTTTATATATATATATATATATATATATATATATATATATATATATATATATATATATATATATATATATACATACATATATATATAAATATATATATGTATATGCGTGTATGTATATATATATATATGTATATATATATTTATGAACATGATAAGACGAGACATATATACATATTTTAATATATATATATGTATACATATATATATATATATATATATATATATATATATATATATATATGTGTGTGTGTGTGTGTGTGTATGTGTGTGTGTGTGTGTTTAAAATCACACCTGTATTTCACGACATTTCATTTAATGGTATATTGTGAATTTTATCCTCATATATATAATATATATATATATATATATATATATATATATATATATATATATATATATATATATATATGTGTGTGTGTGTGTGTGTGTGTGTTTGTGTGTTTGTGTGTTTGTGTGTGGAAAATCACACATCCTGTCTTTCACGGTATTTACTTTAATGGTATATCGTGCATTTTATACTCATATATTTATATATATATATATATATATATATATATATATATATATATATATATATATTATATATATATATATATTATATATATATATATATATATATATATATATATATATATATATATATATATAATTAAGGGTTGTTATGAGCTGATAGGAGTTGTGCAAACCATAACTTTCTGGTTAGATGCAAGTGCCGCTAAGGCCAATTAGAACAATGTTAAGCTGAGCTGACGTTTTCGGCCATTATTTTCTTCCGGGTCCGATGACGTTACTCCAGTGAAAAATAATATTCGAAGGTAATACTCTACGACACACGCTCCCAAAAACAACACGGCTCCTCGGTAAACCAGCCGCGCAAAAGTTGCGCGACTTGCTTACCGAGGAGCCGTGTTTTTTTGGATTTGTCGCGCTGTCTACAGGAACCTTTAATTGCACATTATAATATTCAACACCGAGTTAGTATTCGGAACTTTTCATATGATTTGTTTTTTTTCTATCGTTTTATTAATGTGCATACACCCTCAATACAATTTCACTGTCATCTACTGCATCGATAGCAAACAAATTTCCCGCCTGGATAACCTTTTCTTTTTGGGACTACCATTCACCACTTGGATTGTTTTTTAATCGACTTCTTTGACACCTTTCTTGAAGTTGTTTTAAACATTATGACTTGGATGAACTGTATAAACTTAACAAAAAAGTGTGTTTTAGGCCAATATATTTTATTTTTTATATACTTTTATGTATTTGATATATTTTTATATATTTTCAAAGTTTAATTTTATTACCTGCAGTAATGTCATTGCGGTAATGCTCCTCTGAGGAGAACATTTTTTTTGAAAACTCATGAGTTAAGGACTTTCAGTTACTTTGAATTGTAATAACATTTGATTCACACCTCATTTTATTCTTTCACTTTATCTAATGTTATTAATGCTCTATCCAGTATATTGAGCTTCATATTTATCCGGATATTCACTAATAAAAGATATTAGTAGCCTCTTATATCTTTTGTTGTATTAACCTTATATATATATATATATATATATATATATATATATATATATATATATATATATATATATATATATGTGTGTGTGTGTGTGAATGCGTGTGTTTGTGTGTGCGTGTGCGTGTGCGTGTGTGGAAAATCACACATCCTGTCTTTCATGGCATTTCATTTAATTGTATATCGTGCATTGTATCGTCATATATATATATATATATATATATATATATATATATATATATATATATATATATATATTAAATAAATATTTTATCATTAAAACCTACAGATACTAGTGTTTCATGCTCAATGCAATCATCAGTGTAGGATGTGCTAATAACTGCCGGTCGAATTCCAGCATTGATAAGCACGGGAGGGAAACGGAATTTAAGCTTCAGATAATGTCAAATTAAGCTGACAGACATAGCAGTCAAAAAGTATACAACTGAAAACACAGGAATATCGCTTCCGCCAATTAAGAACGCTTGTTTTATAAATTCACTTAGAGGACACCCCTTGTTTCATAAGGGGCCGATAACAATATTTTTTCAATTAATATTCTATTATTCAAACCTACAGACACTAGTGTTGCATGCTTAATGCAAGCATTGGTGTATGAGGTGCTAATCACTGCCTGTCGAAGGATTCGAACCTAGTTCACAAAATAACCTATGATTTTGCAGCCTGATATCCTACCCATATATATATATATATATATATATATATATATATATATATATATATATATTTATGATTATTTTTATTTACACAGACATGTACAAAATCTGCGACACTGGCATGTCGATGTTATCGATCAACAGTTATTATAAACTGAGATCGCATCAGGTAGAGTTAGGATCCGATCTTAACCTTAGATCATATTTAGATCATATATATATATATTTATTCATATTTAGATCATATATATATTTATTTATTTTGGTACAGAAAAATTTGTACAACATTCGTACCGTCGGTTTCAAAATGTTGTACTAATTGTTCTGTAACAAAAAAGTAAATAAATATTACGCTCTTAATTTTAAATTTTTAACTTTAATTCTTAATTAATCGAACACTCTGCTGGGATTCTTCCTGCTATATTACAAAGAAATATATATATATATAATATTAAATGATATGTTAATATTTTGCCTACAGACGACGTCGTTTCGTGTTGTCGGCACATCTCAGTGTAAGGAAACAACAATCTCAGACGGTCACGGGGCACGCACCCACTTCACATAGACACCTTGAATATGTAAGCGGCGCCTAATCATTTTGGCCATGTGTTAGTGTCACGTTATCACCGATACATTAAGTTATGTTTACGCTGAGGGCGGCGAGTGTAAATATCAATATATTCTGGATAAAACTCAACGACAGAGTCGGAGTAACGCACTGAAGCATTAGGTGACATAGGATAAAGATAGGGCATGGATGGTTTAGATAGTGTGCATATTTGAGGTCGTATGATAAATGTAATAGTTGTTATTCGAATTGTTCCGTAATAACAGTTAATCTAGACTATACGTATTTTTCTATGATAGAAATATAAAGGGAAAACGGAACTGACATGTAAGTCCTTCAAGAGAATATATAAATCGCAAGAGCTTCTTAGTCTAAACCTACTAGGTAGATAAGTTAAAGGATAATAAATATATCTTTCATCTTCAAAGTTAAGCTTTACAGTCAAACAATAAGCTCAAAAAAGATGTAAAGCATCGGGGACACCTAGAATTGAGTAGTTAAGCTTTCTGCATTATGGATTAAGTTATCCAGGAGGAAGGCAGTCAAGAAATTATTGATGATGTGGCAACATCTTTGGTAATTATTGTGGAGGGGGTGAGTTCAGTTTATCTCAATAAATGGGACCGACAGGATCCTTCTTTTTTCCATCGTGGTTTAACATGAGCTTTGGGAGAGTTAGAGGGGGACTTTGAGAAGGGGGTTCACAGTTAACTTGCATCCTGAATTAACAATTCTATTTCATCCGTATGAGTTGCATCAGAATTAATCGGATTATTAACAAATATTAAAAAATATTACGGTCACGATCTTATAACAAGTAAATTAATTATTACTTGGAGGGATTAGTAATAGAATTCTTCTATATCCATTTGAAGTTGAATTAAATTTTGAACCATGGGAAATAACTCATTAATTTTAAAAATAGAATAATCTCCCTTTCTCTGTCTGGCTTAGTATCTCTTAGAGTAAATAGCCGATCTCGTAATTTGTAATAAATAAATAAAATTAACTCCCGTAATAAAATCAATAACATATAAATTTTAGTTTTTCCTCACTTAAAAAGAAAAAAGTAAGTAATTAGGATAGACCAGGTTCGATATTTTTTATCCCCGGTACTAATGCTTTGAGTATTAGCATCCAATTTGCTGCGGGGCTTGTCAACATTATAGTAAGCATCAAAACAATGTCGGTTTCGGATTTCATTTTTGTTTTGTTAGAAATAACTTTATTATATATTTTTAAGATTTCAGAATAGTAATTAATAAGTAATAAAATTTATTAAATATTTAACGATTGATTTATGGCTTCGTGTATTTTCCTCTACTTGGAGATTTCCGATCTACTAGCAGGGTTTATTTACGGATGGCTTCGTAAATATTAGCTTTGAGGTCATCGTTGGAAAATCTGATTCGAGGTTTCTTCGAATATGATGATTTTGGGGCGGTGGAATCTTTCATTTTTCTGAAGTTGTCACCTTTTTCACCAAGTGAGTGTTTGCCTTTTATATACTTCAGTTTGCAAAATTTTTATCAGAACTCAATCTGAAACTTTAACTGTACTTTTTCCCTCTCTTGTGTTTTTATATAGCATCCTATTTAACGATTCAACAATCTCTGATGATTGTAAAAAGTGGACAAACAATCCTTATTCGATTTCTGCCATGAAACACGCGTAAGAGCTGAATATAACATTCGAGTAAATCACTTTTGTGTGTAAGATGGTGCAAACCAATAAACTCTCATCGAAGTAAAATAATAAATGTTTTTAAAAACTATCGAAAATTATAGTTTGGGATAATTTACCCATGGTCAATGGAATACAAATATTAAATATACATGCTCTGAATTTTGTAATATATCTTTATTGAGCTTACAATTGTAAACATTTAAGATATTATAAGGAATTGTTTAAAAAATATATATATTGTGAAAACACATAAATATATATGATAATAAATGGAACTAATATTCCCAGGTAATGGAAAATTAAAAGAAGGAAAATCAAAAATATTTAAAACGACGTGATAAAAAATGGAACTAATATTCCAACATGATAGAAAATGAAAAAAGTACAAATATTTTGTACTTTTCGTGGTATTTTCCTCAACCCCATCATCCTGAGGGAGTCTTGAAATAAAGACGAAACGTTGATAAACACATAAATAATATTTATGGTTTTTATCTTTAATATATATATATATATATATATATATATATATATATATATATATATATATATATATATATATATATATATATTGTAGCTCCTAGAAAAACCCGTCTAGTAGAGCACTGTAAGTGTAGTATTAACACAGCATGACGTCGCTAGCTTTAAATGCATCGTTCCTTTCATTAAAGTCGAACTCTCTATGACGTCATGCCGCCGTATAAAGTGTTAACATTATCACCGTTTATCCGCTGTTCAACGAGGCTCAGTTGGTTTAGGCGTCGGGATTTGAGTGGCAAAATACTCGTAATCCGGGGTTTCGAATCGCATGACCAGTAGTGAATAGTCATATCTCTATGCTGATGAGTCCCGATTATTAAAGACTGACCGTATATATATATATATATATATATATATATATATATATATATATATATATATATAGATAATAAACAATAACAAATATTATATATATATATATATATATATATATATATATATATATATATATATGTGTGTGTGTGTATATATATATAATAGTAGAATGCACGTCCTAGGATTGGTATAAGAAATAGAAATAGCATTAGTTAAAGTGTTTATCTTTGTACTGTTTGGGTAGGCATTGTACGGTTTCGGTGGAGTATTTTAAAAGGTATTGAGGGAGGGGCATTATATAATGTCCAATATTCTATTTAAAAATTCATTTTTATTTCAAATTACCACTGAATTTGATATTATAAGGGAATTAACTTTGTTAAGAACGCATCATAAAATATGGCTTTGGGAAACACTAAACGAACACCAACCGAAAATTCAACTGATAGTTTACATACGCATAATTTGAAATATAAACACGCATAAAATCAAAGAACAAAACTATATACAAATAGAAATCTCACAAATTATATTCCTAATAAGAAATCATAAAGACCACGTAAGTACATACGATTTTATACGCCATAGAGTAATCTCCCTTTCTCTGTCTGGCTTAGTATCTCTCTGGGTAAATTACCAATTTCGTAATTTTTATTAAATAAATCAAATTAACTCTCGTAATAAATTCAATAAAATATAAAAGTATATCCTAAAGAATATTCCTAAAGAATTTTACCAAATTATTGACAAATACTTTTCTATACCTAGTAGATTTTGGAAGGTTATTAATAAAAAAAACAGTGTAACATTAGTATACTCAACTTCAATCAACCTAGCTTCAAGGCGTGCGATGGAGTGAAGCAGATATTCACATTTTCAGCGTTGACGGGTGGCAGACGGTAATTATTTTAGGCTTCATAAAATTCGTCAGAAACAGTAGTAGGCATAGTGGACGTTGAGAAAAAGAGAGAAAAAATGACGATTTACGTTTATGAATTATCGTGGGTTTGTGTTTGTTTTAAAATTATTTTTCGTCACTTGGTCACAGAAGAAAGATGGCGTGGTGAGTTAGTTTATTTGTATAACCCACGTGTTACCACACAAAATGACGTCATGTGACTTTTTTTTAAACACGTGTATTCCAGTAAAAGGATAGACTTTCTATGATTTTCGGTTTTGTTTTTACGCGTGATTCTCTTACTGGCGTAATGTTGATCGTTTTTTTTCTTTAGTACGGTGTCCAAATATTGTATTGTTTGAATTAGAAAACAGTGAGTATTTCCTCGTTCGTGTTGACAATGTTGTTTGTTTTAAGTGAAATGGACATTTTGTAGAATTTGCTCGTGGGTGAAAGTGAATGTGTAAGTGTAACGTTTTGTTTTTGTTTTCGCCGTTTCATTTCCATTAACACATTTATTTGTTTTTTTGTTTTTTGAATGAATGACGAATTGTAACTTTGTTTCAATTAGCATAGATGGTTTAGTCAGGTCAACACTGAAGGAGTTATCTCACGCTTGGGCAGCATCTATCTTCTACACATGTTACCATACAAGCAATTACAAAACACAACCCCAAAGAAACATTTATTCCTAGCAACCCCGACAGGGTTTCGTGAGAGATTGTGTCCATACAAATGTGTACATTAGTTATAAAGCCTGAAATAAGATGTGCACGGGCATGTGTTTGAAGGTTGAGGGATATATCTTACATACCGTGAAATGCGTGTGCTAGCGTACGTGTGCTGGCGAATGTGTTCATGAGAGGCGACACGGGAGAAAACAGATCTAATTTCTATTGAGACCCTTTTTATATGCCAATTAGAGCGCCACCTAAAATCGCGAAAGGGTTATAATTCGGGTCTCAAACGCCCTCTAGTGAATGTATTTCTAAGTGTGTAGAAAATGACAGGTGATGCTACAATACAATCCTTCCAAGAATTACCTCTTACTTCTTTGGGGGAAGAGGTAGTGTAGTAATTTTTCTGTTGTAATGATATACTGCTCCTCGGCATTACATCTTGCGTTGAGGGGTGTAGCGTAGTATATGTTCCTTCGTCATGAGATCATACTTCAATGAATTTCTTCTCCTTTTATAGGGGTTATTAATATGGTATATGTTCTGGTGTCATAATACCGCCTTCCCAGGAACTACCGTCATCATTTTTTTTACAGTAGTGTATAATTATTTCTGTCATAATGATACTATCCTCTAACGCATTATTGGACCTTTATGGAGGGGATATGGGTAGTGTAGTATCTGTTCTGTTATCATGAGAGCATCCATCCAGGCATTACATCCTCCTTTGAGAGATAGCGTAGTATATGTTTGTCTGTCATGAGACAATACTTCCAGGCATTACCTCCTATTCTCTAGTACATAATAGTGTAGTACATATTCTGTGGTCATGATATCACCATCCCAGGGATTACCTTCTCTCTTTTGGGAGAGGGGTTGTGAGATACGACCAAAAAAAGAAGCGACAATAGGTTGCATATTTTTACTAGCTTTCTTAGTTAGAGATAAATCAATTTACGTTCAACATATTTGAACCACTTGCATCACCGGGTAAATCAGGTCGTATACGGATAATGTTGATGGGGTAAAAACTGTGATATATGGTACTACTCTGTAAGCACTTGATCAATAAACCTTTCTTTGGGAGATCAAAAAATACTTTTATCCGAATTCCATTTTCTTATTCAATATATGGATATGTTCACTCCGCCCCCTTCTCCTGGATATTTTGTGGTTAGTTGATTATCCTTTTGTATCGATTATAGTTCACTTTCCTATCCCGTTCAGTTAAGATGACCTTTCATATCGGATGGGTCAAGCCGATATATTTCGTTCTGAGAAATTGATTTCTTTCTAAGCTTAAAATTTCGCAAATATCCTTGAAGGTCAATTTATAGCGGACGTATCGTAGAGTATCCTGAAAAAATTACTTCACTTTGATATCTTTACAGAGATTTATTACAAACTCGCAACGAAGCGACGTTCTTCGGAATGAATAAGGAACCCTGCGTATTCATGCTCCCATCCCTGAACCCCATGTTATTATTTTTATTCATAACGTTTCTGTTCATGATTGTTCGGTGTGAATGCGATTTCTAGGATCTAATTTGAAAAAATCCCACAACAAAATTATTCTGCTATTTTATTTATCGTACGATTGTATTTGGGAAATATTGTATTTGACTTTATATAGGGCCTTGCTTTCAATTACACCCTAATACAGAGAGACATACAGACATACAGAAATACACAGAGAAATGATTACAATATAGAAGATAGTATAACTCTTATGTGTGGAGCTATGACGGCTATTCTTTTATTTATTGATAAGCCATTCCTTATCAAGGCTAAAACACTCGAGGATAATAGTTAATAGAATAGACTAGCGAAAATAGACTCCCTAACGGTCGTCGATTTTTGCTAGGCTGCCGCGTTCTTGGGTGGTGAGTCATTTTTAGTTAAAAAAAAAATTGTCTCCAAATATTTTTTGTTTAAAAAGGAAAAAAAAAATTTTTTCCCGCCCCCCAAAAATAAAAAATTAATAGAATAGATAGATTGACATATGAATGATTCGGAATACTATGAGAAAATTGAGAATATCCACACACCACCCACTCAAATAAACGATAGATCCAGAAAACAGCAATTCTTACTCCTGTGTCGACAACACTCTTCACGAAAAGCGAGGAATAATAGAGAAAATGAGGGGAAAGCGAGATTTACAAGTAAACAAGATCCACTTTCTACTCTCCATTGTCTTTAATTTTAGTATAGGGCTTTCTTTTGAATTACACTCCGACAGAGACATAAATACTTACAGTAAGACATATACATAAAATCAAATCAAATTCATTGGCAAAGAATAGCAGAGTGCAACAAGCCATGTAAATGACAATTAGAAGATATATACAGTTAAACAGCATCTAAATGTTTCGTCCAAGGCGACCTTACTCCTGGATACAATTGTACATAATGAGTACTTCACGAAGCATAATCACAGACAGAGAATGATGGGTCTCCTTCAATAAGACAAAAGCAACCATAGTACATCTTTTACTGGGTTCCGTGGAGACTACGACCGGGTGCTCAAGGTGAACTCTCTCCCAGAATGTACATCTAAATTCTGGTTGATGTTTGAAGCTAGAAACTCGTCTGCATGCTTCTTCCGCTGCTCAAGTGAGCGGTAATCAACAAAAGATCAGAAAACACGATACATTCAGCGCTGCCTTGAACTGTTTCGTCGTCTGTAGGCTGACCATGGATTCTGACCGCCTGTAAAACGATGCAACGACCAAAACCGAAAAAGACGTCATCCGACGATTTAGCCGTAATCAGCTTAGCTACTGCTTCTCTTGGTCTCCACGAATCCCCCTCTGTTGAACTGGTGGGAAGAAGAGGTCACAAAGAACATTGTAGTTGCCGCGTATAATGTTAAAAGCGAGGATGAGGTCTCAACGCAGCCGTCTACACTCCAGCGAATACCGGTTTAGGGCCTTTAACTGTTATGCATATGACTTTATATGGATCACACATACCATCCGCTCCAGGTTCTTGATATCCCAAACCAAATAAAAGGATGAAGCTTGGATGCCATACTCCAGAATTAGTCACACCAGAGATATGTATAGCGGTAGGAAGATTTACCCTGTTACCAGGGTAACAGAACGGTAGATGAGAAAGAGCACACTGTGGAACTTATTTGCTGCCTGAATTCATTGTGCAGTGAGAGTAAAGGACCCAAGTCCTTAGACTGCATCATCTCGTTCAGCATAAATCGACAAGGTTAGATATCAAGTGGCATGTTGGGTGAATAACCGACTGGAAAGTGGTTGCTTTTATTGACATTAAGAGATGAATTACATAGGTCTGACCATTTGCGGACTTAATGGAGGCATCTACGAAGATCTTCAAAGTCACTTTGGGAAGAAAAATAATCTTGACGTCATCAGCAAAGACAGAAACCTTTTGGGAGATGCTCTTTGACAAATCATTGACGAACAGAAAGCGATTTACTACCGAACCTTAGGGGACGCCACTAACCGTATTAGAAACACAAGGCAGCGAGCCATTTATCTCCATCCGAAAAGTAGTCAACAATGAAAGCCCTGATATATCTCACATGTGGTATAAAGCGATAGGGCTAGAGATTGTAGAGCAGAAGTCAATGATTCACTGAATTAAAGGCTATTGTTAACTCAAGGAAGACATATATGATTTTAGTGACCCACTACACCATAATCAAGAGATTTGTGAAGCAGTATCTCTCTGCTACGAAGCCATGTCGAACATGAGCGATGATGCTGTGGTCAGGGGCGAGATATCATGGCTGACTTGAGAAAAGTCTCAATGACTTTGCAGACAACAGAAGTGAGTAAGACTGGCATGTAGTTGACAGGTTCCTCTCTGCCACTTTTCTTGAAGAAGACGACAAATATTCGATTTCAGCCAGTCTTCAGGGATGCAACTATTTTAAAGGGATAAGTTACGTAACATTACATTTATATTAAATTAGAGAAGTATTTATTTATGATATTTACAGCTAAGCTCCTCGCTGGCCTTGTCACTGCAGATGTGAGGCGAACATGCCAGCAAAGTAGATCTCGCAAAGGCTATCGGCGATAAACGCAATCTCATCAATGGACAGAAACCTCCAACGATTAAAATCAAGGTGAAAATTCCTCAGCCATCTCCAGCATCTAACAAAATCTCCAGAATAAACTCCCGGAAGAAATCAGAATGGATCAACTTCCTGTTTGCATGGTCTCTTTCTGAAGCTATCCCGTTTATCCTCGAAACACCCTGTGTCTAGATGTGGATATTTGACCGTCTACTCAACAAGAATCTCTTGGCCTTTTGGCTAAGATCAAAGTGTAGTATCTGTTCCGATGGATACTGCACTCCATACTGGTATTGTCTTGTCCTTCGGGGCTTGACTTACGCCGGTCAATGGGTCTGTCCTGTGCAGTTCTAGGGGGTCCACCCTCCCAGGCTTTGCCTCCCCTCTTTGGGAAGGAGTAAGTTTATTGCTTACTGTCTGAGGCGCCCCTACCGGGGAATGCCGACGGGGCTGACCAGGCAATTTTTAAATGGCCAGAGTGCTCACCTCTCGAGCGCTGGCTTTTCAAACCCCACTTTCTCGACCCGATCTTGGGTCACATCTTACTTGTGGGAGTAAGTTAAAACTGGCCTTGTGCCTAACTCCTGGGGAGGAGTAAATAAAACTTTGCCTTTTGGCTAAGATCAAAGTGTAGTATCTGTTCCGATGGATACTGCACCCCATAGACTGGTATTGTCTTTGCCTTCGGGGCTTGATTCCGCCGGTCTATGGGTTTGTCCTGTGCAGTTCTAGGAGGTCAACCCTCCCAGGCCTTGCCTTCCCTCTTTGGGGAGGAGTAAGTTTATTGCTTACTGCCTGAGGCGTTCCTACCGGGGAATGCCGACGGAGCTACCCAGGCAATTTTTAAATGGCCAGAGTGCTCACCTCTCGAGCACTGGCTTATCTAATCCCACTTTCCCGACCTTGTGTCACATCTTACCTTGTGGGAGGTAGATAAATAATGCTGGGCTTTTTGGCTAAGATCAAAGTGTAGTATCTGTTCCGATGGATACTGCACCCCATAGACTGGTATTGTCTTGGCCTTCGGGGCTTTATTTACGCCGGTCTATGCTATGGGACGGTCCTGTGCAGTTCTAGGAGGTCCACCCTCCCAGGCTTTGCCTCCTTTCTTTGGGGAGGAGTAAGTTTATTGCTTACTGTCTGTTGCGCCTCTACCGGGGAATGCCGACGGGGCTGCCCAGGCAATTTTTAATGGCAAGAGTGCTCACCTCTCGGGCGCTGGCTTTTAAACCCCCACTTTCCCGACCCGACCTTGCGTCACATCTTACTTGTGGGAGTAGGATAAAAACTGGCCTTGTGCCTAACTCCTGGAGAGGAGTAAATCAAGACTTGGCCTTTTGGCTAAGATCAAAGTGTAGTATCTGTTATGATGGATACTACACCCTATAGAACGGTGTTGTCTTGGCCTTCGGGGCTTGATTCCGCCGGTCTATGGGTTTGTCCTGTGCAGTTCTAGGAGGTCCACCCTCCAAGGCTTTGCCTCCTTTCTTTGGGGAGGAGTAAGTTTATTGCTTACTGTCTGAGGCGCCTCTACCGGGGAATGCCGACGGGGCTGCCCAGGCAATTTTTAATGGTCAGAGTGCTCACCTCTCGGGCGCTGGCTTTTAAACCCCCACTTTCCCGACCCGACCTTGCGTCACATCTTACTTGTGGGAGTAGGATAAAAACTGGCCTTGTGCCTAACTCCTGGAGAGGAGTAAATCAAGACTTGGCCTTTTGGCTAAGATCAAAGTGTAGTATCTGTTATGATGGATACTACACCCTATAGAACGGTGTTGTCTTGGCCTTCGGGGCTTGATTCCGCCGGTCTATGGGTTTGTCCTGTGCAGTTCTAGGAGGTCCACCCTCCAAGGCTTTGCCTCCTTTCTTTGGGGAGGAGTAAGTTTATTGCTTACTGTCTGAGGCGCCTCTACCGGGGAATGCCGACGGGGCTGCCCAGGCAATTTTTAATGGTCAGAGTGCTCACCTCTCGGGCGCTGGCTTTTAAACCCCCACTTTCCCGACCCGACCTTGCGTCACATCTTACTTGTGGGAGTAGGATAAAAACTGGCCTTGTGCCTAACTCCTGGAGAGGAGTAAATCAAGACTTGGCCTTTTGGCTAAGATCAAAGTGTAGTATCTGTTATGATGGATACTACACCCTATAGAACGGTGTTGTCTTGGCCTTCGGGGCTTGATTCCGCCGGTCTATGGGTTTGTCCTGTGCAGTTCTAGGAGGTCCACCCTCCCAGGATTTGCCTCCCCTCTTTGGGGAGGAGTAAGTTAATTGCTTACTGTCTGAGGCGCCCCTACCGGGGAATGCCAACGGGGCTGCCCAGGCAATTTCTAATGACCAGAGTGCTCAACTTCTCGAGTGCTGGTTTTTCTAATCCCACTTTTCCGACCTTGTGTCACATCTTACCTTGTGGGAGGTAGATAAATAAAACTTGGTCTTTTGGCTAAGATCGAAGTGTAGTATCTGTTCCGATGGATACTGCACCCCATAGACTGGTATTGTCTTGGCCTTCGGGGCTTTATTTACGCCGGTCTATGGGACGGTCCTGTGCAGTTCTAGGAGGTCCACCCTCCAAGGCTTTGCCTCCTTTCTTTGGGGAGGAGTAAGTTTATTGCTTACGGTCTGAGGCGCCTCTACCGGGGAATGCCGACGGGGCTGCCCAGGCAATTTTTAATGGTCAGAGTGCTCAACTTCTCGAGTGCTGGTTTTTCTAATCCCACTTTCCCGACCTTGTGTCACATCTTCCCTTGTGGGAGGTTGATAAATAAAAACTTGGAATTTTGGCTAAGATCAAAGTGTTGTATCTGTTCTCAGTTGCGACACTTTCATTTTACCATAAGTCTAGTGATGAGCTACCGGGCCTTTGGCTAGGTTTTAAGCTTTATATTATTGACCAAGCCCCTCTTATGGCGCTTTTTTGTCACTTTCTTCTCCCCCTCTTGGGAATTTTTCCTTCTTTTGTTTTCGCCCCTCTTGGGCAATATTAATTGTTTACTGTTTCTCTTTTTTCAGCGCTCTCCTGAGGTGCGCACTTATAAGGAGCTGGCAGGTGTTCGGGGAGACCCACTATCGTGACGGTCACCTCGGCTCCGAATCGGCGGGTGCTGTGCCTCAGTAGGATCGGATTATGATGGAAGCCACCCGGGCTTCACAAACCGGAGTTGTCACCGGGGCTGACAACAACCAGGGTGTTACCGCCGAGGGCACCCTTTTGGACCTCGTCAGTCGTACTCCCGAGTATGACCTGATGGTGGCAGTGAAGGGGATCGCACACCCGAGTGCACCCCATTTAAGACGGAGGGGGGTTGCACACTCGAGTGCGCCCAAGTTGTGGAGGGGACTGTCGCACCGAGCGGCAATCCAGTCTTGGCGGGGAGCACACCCGAGTGCGCCAAAGTTGTGGAGGGGGCTGTCGCACCGAGCGACAATCCAGTTGTGGAGGGGACTGTCGCACCGAGCGATAATCCAGTTGTGGTGAGGACTGCCGCACCGAGCGGCAATCCAGTCTTGGCGGGGAGCACACCCGAGTGCGCCCAGAGTATGTCGGAGAGGGCCGCACCGAGCGGCACTCTGGTTGAGTTGGGGGAGAGCACACCCGAGTGCTTTCCAGTATCTATATGGGATATGCCCATGTCGGGGGTAAGCACACCCGAGTGCGCCCTAGTTCGTGCAGTTGCAAGGGTTGCCGCAGCAGCCAGTAGCTCATGTGAGCTTAGTTTCGGGGATTTTAACCATCCTGTCGGCACTAGTCTCCCGAGAAATATTCCTTTTGATTTCGAGAGACGCAATCGTAGGGGCAATAAGGCGCAGGCTCTTACAAAAAGCCACTCCCTAGACTTAGAGATAGCCCAAAAATTATATAGGTCAGGGTTGTTTCTTGGGTGCTCCTCAGGGGATTCGTCTTCAGAAGAAGAAAGTCAAGTAACAGGAAAAGCAAGAAAGGGGACCTTAAAAGCACCACAGGATGCGTGGCCTGCTCTGAGTAGCTCTAGTTTCTAGATCCCAGCAGGGCAGAAGACCTCAACTATAAATGCTCCTCAGGTCCAAAGAAAAATAACAAAATGGGGGCCCCAGAACCAGAAGACCCCAGAGCATTATAAAGAACTCTTCAGGGACAAATATAAAGACCTTACGGAGGGAAATAAAATCAAACCTATCCCTGGTACCCTGGAGAGTGTCAGAGCTAGAATAGTGACTCTGGTGACCACAGACATCAAGTTAAAGGGGCTCACTGGGGTCCCTAAAGATCGAATGTATCAGATGCTGGGGAACTTAAATATACCAGCCACATATATCCTGAAAAAATCATATGCAGCGTGGGATATTCTACTCCCTACCCCGGAACAGGCAGAGAAATTATCAAGAAATGATATCTTATGGAAAGGGCTGAGGATCAAAACTGAGTACCTGGAGAGAAGGCGGACGACTGTTAAGATACTTGGCGTCCCATTTTGCATTGGCGCAGATCATCTGGGTGCCATTATGTCTCAATGTGGAGATGTAGAGGCGGTTCTTCCGGTCCGTGGCCCCCGAAATATTCTCACGGGAGAATATATTTTTAAAATGAGGCTGAATTACGCCAGTTTCCTCGCGATACCAGCGCAACTCCGATGTGAAGCGTGGAAAATGTCACTAATCGTCGAGGGGAGGAAACCACATTGCTGGCAATGCCTGACGCCGGGGCATATGGCGAAAGATTGCCCCAAAAGGATCACAGCGAAATCCTCGGCGTCTGGGCCTTCAACATCCAAAACAGTGTCAGCAAAAATCAAAGTGGCAACTGAAGTAGAAGTTGTAGCCATAAGTAAAGTGCCGACTTCAACGGAAGGAACAACGGATGAAAACCCCACGCCAACATCTGAGGAAACAAATAAGGAGACTCCCTCGGGTTGGAACAAAGTGGTTTCTAAAAAGAGTGATAGGGCCAAAGTTAGTCATAACCTAGCCCAACCCGAAATGACGCCAACACCGGCAGTCAAGAGAAAACTTTCGGAGCACTCTTCAGAATCGGAGGAAGACCAAATAGAGGAGGAGAGACTGTCAGTGGAAAGTGTCGAGGAGCCTAAAAAGGACCCGAAAGCGAAAAAGAAAAAAGAAGCCCTAAACGAGGAAGAGAAAAAAAAGATGGAAGAAGGCTCAGTAGATCCTGACACTAGGTATGCCCAACCTGCAACTTCCAAACCTCCAACACCCACAGTATTGGTTGAGGAGAGTACCCCTCCCCTTTCTAACACTCCTTGTGAGAGAGCATCTCCAGAAAAGGAGAAAATTGCGGAGAAACCTGTGGCAGAAGCAGCTCCAGAGAAGTTGTTAGAAGTCAACGAGGAAGTGAAACCCACAACTTCTACTCAGCCGGTGATCAGACGGGAAAGAACAAAGAAACTTTTGCCCAGGGAAAAAGTTTGTATAGCCGATGCCTCCCAGGTTCAGTCGGACTTGAACGGGAAACAGAGGAGATATTTGAAGCAACTGGAGGCGTTTACCCATGTTGATGGGAAACAAGTTCAAAATCCCCTGAACTTTCAGGATGCACCCAAAATTACCACTTTCCTAAGGCAGGACAAGGGCAGTAGAGCAAGGGCCTTTTGGAGGATGGTAGAGGGACAGGTGGCATTTCCGGGATATAATCTTATAGATAGGGAGCACCCGGCGTTAAAAAACTGGCTTCAAAATGTCCGGGGAGGGTCCCCATTTATGTTCATCCCTCATTTTTTCAGGCACTGAAGCTAACCTTTCCCTTGGACGTGTGAGGTCTGGCTCGAGACGAACGGATTTCGTCCGAACTGCTGACCAGCAGTCTTGGTCAGGCCTCTGGCGTCCTCACTCCCGAGGACTTTAGGCCCATTTGCGACATCTAATAAAGGATAATGGCTTTTAACCATGGCCACATTGAATGTGAGGGGCATGAGATCTGTAAGCAAGGCTGTTCGCGTGCTCAGGGATCTCGTGGCCCTTAAGGAAGATATAGCTGCGATTGAGGAGACCCACTTCGTTTCGTATGGGGATTGTGATGTGCTGACTGACGACTACGACGTCAGCTCAGCATATGACAATGTCCGTAGTTGTCGTGTCTCTTTGCTAGTGAGATGCACTTGGTCTGCGACAGTGAGCGTTGTTCATACGGATGCGGTAGGTCGGCTGGTCGTAGTCGATGTTGCCGTTGAAAACAGTAAGTTTCGGATCATTACGGTTTATGCGCCCAACATTGCTGGTGAGAGGGTCTTCTTTTATCGACGGTTGGAAACGTTTCTCGGGGGTCCGGAGCGAGTAGTTTTAATGGGGGATTGAAACGCCGTCCTTGACCCCAAGATAGATAAGGTCGGGGGGAATAGAGGGTCGGGGTGGTGTGAAAGCAGTTTGTCTGACCTGATGGCCTCATGCGATCTTGTCGACAGGTTTCGCGTTGATCACCCAGGGCGGGAGATGTGGACGTCTGTCCGAGTACTTACTTGGACAGAATGTTAGTTAGAAGAGGCGACATAGATTTTATATCTTGTCCCACGTTCACTTGGTTAGGTCATTCGGACCATAAATTGGTTATGGCCCGTTTGAGTTTAAGTGATAGGCCTAGATTAGCTGGGTACTGGAAGTTGAATACCTCCTTACTGGAGATACCCGACTTCCGGGACAAGCTAATGTTACTACTTCAGCGGGGTTTAGTGGGGGCGGTTATCGGGAGTAGTTGATAGGTTACCACTAAGGCTCATGTTAGGCGCTTTTGTGTCCGTTACAGCCAGCGCCTCGCTCGAGATAGGGCTAGGACGCAAAAGCGTGTAGAGGAAAAGATGGCCCAGGTGGTGGCTGGGGGGATCCCCTAGAGATAGCTTTAATTAAGGGGGACCTCAATCGCTTGGTTAGCGAGCGATATGAAGGTCAAGTAGTTCGCGCTAGGTTAAAGAAAGTCTCTAACGAAGCTGTGAACGTTGACGCTGTTGAGCGTAAGGCTGCTTTACGTCGTGGCTCGGATGGATACATTCGAAAGGTGAATAACCTGGAAGGACATACCCTGGTATCGACTCGTGAGATTTGCGAGGGATTCCGCGAGCATTTGGAGGATCGCTTCACCCAACTACCCAGACTCTGCGGCCAGGAGTTTGACAGCTATTTGGCTGACTCGCCCCGCCTAGAGGCGGCCCGAGCAGCTAGCTGTGATGGGGACGTTACAGAGGGTGAGATCATTACTGCGTTGAAGCAGGTCGGCTTGAACAAATCTCCAGGACTCGATGGTCTGCCATACGAAGTTTACTTGCGGCTGTCGCCCATGTTTGTTCCTCTTCTGAAGGATGTGTTTAACAACTGGTTTGCTCAGGGATCGATCCCTGGGCAGGTTACCAAAGGAGTGGTCACATTGTTGAAGAAGGGGGTCCAACGTGGAGTGTGGGATTTCGATAGTTATAGGCCAATAACTCTGCTAAACACAGAGTTAAAGATTTTGGCCCGTGTTCTTCCGAATCGTTTGCAGATTGTTTATCGCTGACATAATCGAGCCTGAGCAAGAACTATGCTGTGAAGGGGAGGTCAATTCAAAACAATTTGCATCTGGTTCGCACGATCCTAGAGGGTATAGAAGACGACACTGAAGTCGCGCTGATCAATTTAGATCAGTCCAAGGCTTTCGATAGGGTCGACCATGCTTTCTTGGAATCTGTTCTAGAGGCTGCCGGTTTTAATCCGGACTTGCGCATGTGGGTCTCTATTCTGTATCGTCTGCCGACGGTAGCGGTGCAGGTAAACGGTAGGCTTTCGGAGTCGTTCGTGGTTTCTCGTTCGGTGCGTCAGGGTTGTCCGCTGTTGCCCCTGCTTTATGTCCTAGGTGTTGGAGCCCTTCCTTAGCAAATTAAGGGACGGGCAGCTACACCAGTCCTGCGCGGAATCGCTATCCCTCCTCACTATGCGCGAGTCAGGGTTTCCGCGTATGCCGATGATATCACCGTTTTTGTGTCCAGCCGTGAAGACATAGAAGCGGTGACTAAGGCGCTCGTTCGGTACGAAGAAGTTACAGGAGCCATTGTCAACCGCAGCAAGTCCAACGGCCTGCGGTTGGCTGCCTGGAGCGGAGAGACCGCACTCCCAGGTGATTTCAGCTGGACCGATAGCCCGGTTCAAATCCTTGGCGTTTGGTTCGGACCGGGTCTCCAGTTGGAAAAGAATTGGTCGGAATTACAGGCAAAGGTCGAATCGTCTGTGAGGGCTTGGATTCGAAGGAAACTTTCCTTGAAGGGGAGAGCGGAGGCGTGCGCCACTTACGTCTTTCCTCTCATCCTTTATCGGCTGTCTGTACTCCCTCTGCCTGCGGACCGCCTTCTTGCTTTCACGCGCTTGCTCTTTTCACTTCTGTGGAAGGGGCGGAAAGCATACGTCCGCAGACAGGTCTGTACGCAACGTCCGTGCGATGGAGGCTTGGGGGATGCCTGACTTGGCCAGTCATAGACATGCCGAGAGACTGGCTTTCCTGAGTCGTACTTTGACGGAGGAAGCTCCGTGGGTCCCTGCGGTTGAGAGCGCCTTTCCCAACTTCATACCCGACCACTCGGTCGAATGTCGACGTAGACCGAGAGGGGAGTCCATGTTCGTCGCCGAATGCCGAGCCGTGCTTAAAGAGTTGCCGGGGTCCAGTGACCTTGCCCGGTCTAGGAAGAGACTATATCGGGATTTAGTGGAGGGGTCCGCTTCAGATCCGCTTGGGAGGCGGCTTGGATTGTCGAGTGTGGAGGCTCGCTCCTAGTGGAGTTGGGCGCCAGGCCAGAGTTATCTCAACAATTCTGAGTATTCTCTGACCTGGCGGCTGGTTCGAAATGCACTGCCACTCTATGGCAGATTACGCAGGGATGGCATAAGGGACGTTCCCTTATGCCCGCGCTGTGAGGACAATGAGGAAGAAACGGCCGAGTACGCCTTCTTCACTTGCAGCAAAGTTCGTCGTCTCTGGGAGTATGTCAGAGAGGTAACGGCTCGCATCGACGCCGAGAAGCCGATGGTACTTGATGTAGCATACGTCATCAACAACGTAGCACCGCCATGGTCTAGGGAGAAAAGAATGTTTTTCTCGCGATCCTAGCCACAGCGAGGTTAGTGACGTGGGTTGCACGTCTAGATGAGGTTACTGGAGTTGGGTCTGTTTCGGATCGTGATCTGGTTGTTTACTTTAAGCATCAGCTTTAAGTGAAAATCAGATGCGATTGGAAACGACTACATCGCATGGAGTTCAATAGAAGATGGGTGCGCAACACTAGTTTGTGCATCCGTCGAGTGTCCAGGTTTGAATACGTTTTCCCGCCTTAACATGGCGAAGACGGTACTGGGTCCTACGGAACCCAGCCCAGTATAAAACAAAATGTTTTTTAGTAGCCTAGTCGAATCATAAGCTAGTAGGAATAAATGATGTCCTGTCCTGATTTTGTTTTTACCGGCACTAGAGAGCTTCCAAAGATGCCCACTCCACATATTTATTTTGTCCCCGGCTGATGAAACCCTTGGCAATATTATCTTGGAAGACACCATCAATTCCCGTACCCAGATCCCGATTAATTTATTTTCAGAACGCCTCACTTTATTCCCACTCCCAATTAGGGGTCGTCCTGCTTGTTTTCGGCCTCGAGCCGGAAAACAGTGGGCGGTCCAAACTTAGCAAGAGGGTAGGGAGGGTCCTACTAACCACCCCTTATCATTTTATTTGGTTCTTTATTTTTATTCCTTTTTGGGTGTTTGTATTGTGTATCCCACTCCCACGTTATTTCATGTTTTCATGTTTAATTTTGGGGATATTTTAAGTAGGGTTAAGCCATAGAGTGACTGCGAATATTTTAATGCAAATGTCTAGCTTAGGGTAGATTATGTTTTTTGTCATTGTGCATTGTTTTTGCTTTTCGTCAAATACAAAATGTCTTTGTTTTGTCTTTGATTTGAAATAAAAAATGTCAAACTGTTGTTTTAAATGTCACAATGACCCCCGACCCCCACCTCCCCCTTCCACAATGGGCTGTTATGCCTAAGGTGGTATGCATTCTCGGAATGTAATTTTAACTCTAGGAGTTAATGTTTCCCAGGATGCATCTATCTAAATAAATTTTGGCTAAGATCAAAGTGTAGTATCAGTTCCGATGGATACTGCACCCCATACTGGTGTTGTCTTGGCCTTCGGGTCTTGATTTACGACGGTCAATGGGTATGTCCTGTGCAGTTCTGGGAGGTCCACATTCCCAGGCTTTGCCTCCCCTCTTTGGGAGGAGTACATTTATTGCTTACTGCCTGAGGCGCCCGTACAGGGGAATGCCGACGGGGCTTCCCAGGCAATTTTTAAACCCCACTTTCCCGACCCGACCTTGGGTCACATCTTACTTGAGGGAGTAAGAAAAAAACTGGCCTTGTGCCTAACTCCTGGAGAGGAGTAAATCAATACTCAACAAGAATGGTGTAATCTGATATGACCAGATGAAGCTACAAAACCGTTTGTGAATGTTAAGAAAGGGAATAAACGACCTGTCTCTGTCTAGTCGTCCCTCTACTACCAAACTAGTTTGAGAGAGCTAGCAAAGTTTAATGATAATGTAAAGCACTATATACAAAATAAGAAATTGTTTTATAACTACGTGGTTCGAATACATGAAAAGAAGAAAAACTATGATACTCGTCATATGGCGGCTTCATTATACCGATACATGTTTGAAAGGGCTGGGCCGGGTGGCATACTTCGAAATACTTTTTAAAAAATCGATAGAATTCTAGACTACCTTATAATGACACCGCAATGTGTTGTTGGTTAATTTTTAATTTTTTGAAGTAAGCCAATAATAATACTTTTCATTTCGATTCTATATTCTTGCAAGTATCTCGTAGGTGTTCGACTGAGCTCTAATCTATGGTCTCCCCTTGTAAACCATTCACAATAAGAACCCGCCTAGCTACTACCACTGCCAATGATTTCCCTTTAATCCTATTCGTGCCCATGACGAAACGAAGCTTTGATGGGCAGGGTTTTTTTCCTAGAACTGCCCGTCTGGAACACAGTGCCACGAGCTTGCTTCCCTGTCGACTACAATATGGTCGTCTTTAAGTCCAATATAAACAAGTTAAACCGCCCCCGTAAATAATCAATGTTTGCCCTGCTACAACCATCGTGCCGGTAAAAGCGATGTTTTCTCACCATCTACTAGTAAAACTCTTTAACCTCTATCCTCGAGTCAAACTCTTTACCCCTTAAACACGAGTGGCTTTTCGGCCTTGATAAGCGGTGACTTTTAATGTCAAACATAATTAAAAATCTAAATAGCATGTAGTCCAGTACTACATAACCGAGATATCTATTATGGCATCCTCAGCCTTGTTTTCATGTATTCCAGTGATAGTCTATGTACAAAATAGAGGTGTTACATACCCATTCACCTGTTCCTGTCAATACTCAGGACAGTTGTCGTTGGTTTATTTCGCCGTCTTGTGTTGTTGGTTATTTACGTCTTTCGCCCGTGAAGCTGATAATTTAAACACATGTCACAAGGGAGAATTGGACTCTGGATTTTGGATTTTTATTTAGAGGTTTTTATATAAAGATGTTATACACACTATTTAATTTCTTCTATTTTGTCTTTTTATGGTCCCGGACAACGCCATGCAGTCCTGCTAGCCTATTATATAAACGGCAGTGTGTGTATTTGTGTGTGTATGTTCAGCTAAATGTCCTAAACTACAAAACAAACAGACACTAAGTTGGTAAATTCTTGATCAGCGTCACACTGGTAAATAATATCTAACATTTTAGAAAAAAATATTCATTCTTTGAATCTAAACTAGAACATATTTCGTGATGGGGGTCGATTTTTCAGCTATTTTACGTACTAAAGGGAGGTAACTCTGATTTTTTTTATCAAGGAGTTACTTCCCTCATGTCGACTCATTTCTCGAGGAAATATATATAAGAGAGTTCTTTTTGTGTATATGTGTAGGTATGTCCAGAGAGAGAGAAATTGATTAAGCGGAAGAGAAAACCTGTCGTAGGGAAAGGGAGGGCGAACACGAGGGAAGGGGAAAGAGAGGAAGATAGAGAGACGGATAGAGAGGTGTAAAGAGATAGAAGTTTTAATTGAAATATGTTACACTTTTTCTCCAGGCAAAGCCGAGTAGCCATGCTTGTATGATATAAAGTAACATAATATATTGCGTATATATATATATATTTAGTATTTATTTCAGCAGTACTCAGTACGTGAGTAGAGCTTAGTATGAGTATGACATTAGATTTATCGCAAGTAAGCTATACAGAAACGTCTATGTTTCCTTCCCGAAGGAAATCACGCGAAGATTACTTTTATATATAAGTAAATCAGATTCGTTGGTATTATTACCGCTAGTCGGTTTATTGTTTACATTGAACAATGGACAACCTCTTTTCAAACAAAAGGCTTTCACTCCTTTGTGTATTTGTTTGTTTTATGGTAAAATTAACAAATAGAAAAATAAAATAATACACTAAATAAATACACACCATCGTTTTGTTATGAATCCAAAATGGCGACGGATAACCAAATACATAGAAGGATGTACTATTTTTGTTACCAAAAATTAAGGGAACCTGTTTATTTGACCCACGCCCACTTTGATAACATTTGAACACAAATTGCAGGTATTTTTCGACGAAACAAAACTGTGTACGTAAAAGTAAGTGTGTTTTGATTAATATGAACACAATTAATAAATTTAAAAAAAAAACAAGAAGAAATAATTGTTTAATGAAATGTCTTTTTGCAAATTCGTATGCAAAGTAGTCGACCCTGTGACGTATATAACATATAATCTGAACAGCATATTAGAAACGTGTTCTAATTACATACTTTACTTGACCTTGACCTTGAACTTGACTTGACCGTGACATTTCACCAATATATCCAAAAATTAAATCAGTTCTTAAACCATGACTGATATTTTGACTAAGTTTTGTGACTGGATTATTTACACTACAGTTTTCATCTTGGATGTTATTCTTACAACGTTTCGGCCGATGTAACCTCCGACTTTCTTCAGGTGTGTCTTGTCGAACTTAGGAATTTGTATCGAATTTTGAACGGAATTATTTATTTAATCCAGATGTGTACCTTTCTCTGGTTCCGTTAGCAACGGATATAAGTGCTACGTAATAATCAGTTCGAAGTGACAGCGTTCTGGAGGTTGAAGGTTCAATCCTCAGTGCGGGCCATACCAAGAATACAATTGCGAATTACGTATTACTGCGTACGTAAAAGTAAGTGTGTTTTCATTAATATTAACACACTTACTAAATTCAAAAACAAGAAGAAGGAATAGTTGATTAATGAAATACCCTCTTGCAAATTCGTATGCAAATTAGTCGACCCTGTGACGTATATAACATATAATTTGAACAGCATATTATAAAGGTGTTCTAATTTCATACTAAATGCAAGTAACGTAACTTTACATATATAGGCTAATTGAGGTACCCGTATATTCCGCGTTCTTCAATTTTTCTTGAGTTTTTTAGCCAATGTTAGAACATTGGCTGTAAAACTCTATAAAGATCTATTAAATACTTTTCATCCGGTTTCTTATAACAATAGTATGATGATGATCGAATCCGGCTAAGAAATAACTGGAACGTTATAGCAAATAATTTTTTTTTAAAAACAAATGTTATGCGTGAAATTAGAATCCGCGATTGCATAAATAATTGAAACTGAAGGCGAACGCTTCATCCACACGCCCATCAATAAAAAATAAATATCTCGTTTTTTTAACCTAATCAAATAATTTCAGTGTAGGGATACAAAATTAAAGTTCTGTTTTACCTCTCCACATAAATCTAAAATAGTTCACTTGTCTAAAATAAATAAAAAAACATAAAGTAACAATTTTTAACAAAAAAAGGATAAATGCTTTCTCTTCAATGTAAGCAATACATCACATACGTACGATTATTTAACATGAAACATATAAACGATTATTATAAGTACGTTGTCAGTCAATTAATAATAGAAACTATTAAACTGGAAAAGGGAACGTTAAAAATGTCGAGAAATTTGTTTCAAATGTTATTTTTACGTACTTTTAATTTTGGATAATAAATTAAAATAATATCTGCGATTAGTGTGGTTCTTAGATCAACCGATTAACTGTGATTCTGCGACACACACACATATAACTTTGCTTTATATAGTAAGATGTATAGTAGAAAGTAGATTTGGGGTTTACGTTCGTAACTGTCTCTTCTCTTATTTTGTCTTTTAGCCCTCATATTGAGCGATGTTTTTGAGAAAGGGGGAAGAATAGCTGTTTTTTTAGTCGAAATCTATCCATCTAACACTTATCGTTGGCTAGTTTTTAATCTGGAAGTAGTATTTTTTAGTTTCTTTACATCAAGTGGCTTCATGCCTTGTCTGATGCGATTTCCATAAAAAAGAGATGTTGAAAACACTTTCGTTCCGTCCGCTGAATAGGTTTTATACTATCAATTCAATAAGACATTAAGTCTGTCGGAAGGAATTAGGTTTCATTAACTAATTGACTCGATGTATAAAGGTGCTAATTCACCTCCTTGATATATTCATGTGACGGGTCAGTTAAGAGTAAGAACTGGGAATCCGTTCGATAGTAAAAGCCGTTGGCGTTGTTGGATGTCGGACGTTCAATCTACCGGTGTAATGAAAGGTCAGAGCCGATTAACATTAAGGCTCAAGCACATCGTTAAGACGAGAGGTGTCATGCGTCGTATTAGAACTCGCTGAACTTGAATGGAACCAAAGTAAAAATAATCTTCAAATTGGACATAAATGAGTTATGAGACTGTATAACTCCATCTGACAAGGTAAGGATGGGTCCAAATCTTATCTGGGTCTTACTTCTCTATATTGTATGAATCACCCCCGTAGTTATGCCATGGAAACGTTTATAACTACCACACTATTTATCTCATCTGGCTGACATTTAGTATGGTTGTTGTTGTAATACAGAAACAACAGATTCAAAACTCGAATGATTATCTTCTGTCAAACATTTCAATCATGACCGAACTTTTCAAAGTCAACGTAAAAGACCAGCGTCAAGGTCGTATAAGATGCAGGACTTCATGGCTTACAATATTGGCCACGTAGCGTGTCTCTATGGTTAACAGAACCGAAGTTATCGTGAAAAGTATAACTTTTACTTTTACATGACCGTGACCTTGCCCTTGACCTTGCCCTTGACCTTTGACCAAGATGTCAACAAATTAAATCAGTTCTTAAACCATGACTGATATTTTGACTAAGTTTTGTGATTGGATTATTTAGACTGCAGTTTTCATATTGGATGTTATTCTTACAACGTTTCGGCCGATGTAACCACCGACTTTCTTCCGGTGTGTCTTGTCGAACTTAGGAATTTGTATCGAATTTATTTAATCCAGAGGGGCACCTTGCTCTAGTTCCGTTAGCAACGGATATAAGTGCTAAGTATTAATCAGTTCTAAGTGACAGCGTTCTGGCGGTTGAAGGTTCAATCCTCAGTGCGGGCCAGACTAAGAATACAATTGCTCATTACTCAAGACTTCTACGCGGTCATGGCTGACGGAATGAGATCATGCTACCCGGTGGATTTTTAAAAGTGTTTCGTTCGAAATTCCATACAGATTACTGAGTTCGACGTGAAAATTCCCGAGTTCGACAAGATACACTTGAAGAAGGTCGCGGGTTAAATCGACAAAAACGTTGTGAGAATAACGGCCAAGATGCGAACACTAGTCCGAATAATCAAAATAAGATAAATTATCAATCCTCATTTAAAAAATTTACAAACGTATATTCTGATATATTTTAAATCCCAATTTGTAAAGGTTAACATTACAAATAGTTTGAATGTATATTATGCCGTTATTTTTTAAATTAAAGACAAAATCGCGAATCCGTAAATTTTAAATCTTTATTATGTCTGCGAATCCAATAGAATATCTAAGCTCTAAGTTTGTTATAAAAATATAATGTATTAAGTTAAATCAATTATGAGAATAGTTAATAAACAAACATTGGGTCCACGCATTTTCAGTTGACAAAGTATCGCTAAACTTTATGAAACAAACAATTTAATTCAACATGTTATCTTCCTTGTATTTGAGTGACAACCCAAGAACACTTGTTTATATTGTGAATAACTCGAAATGAATTGCCAGAAGGTAAGATCTAATTTACAAATTGTGTGTTTGGATTTTGAGTGTTTTCTTTTTATATTATGGCAGTGTAGAAGAAATCGTGAAACCTTTATTATGTCCGCCCATCCAGTAAAATATCATGGCTCGTTTAATAGGCATGAATTTCTAGAGCGACGAAAATTCCGTTCTGATTCGAAAGAGATAAAAGGGATCTTGGCCGATTTCCAGACTCTTTCCAGCAACGGAGGAATAGACTAATGACAATTTCGACGTTAATTCACGCCTTTCACTGGGAAAACGCCCCGGGACACTTTCGATCAATTTGAAAGCAGTCTAGAGAAAATGGCCACCGACAGGTCGTATCGAGCCTGTCTATCTCATTAACGTCAGAGAAGGGGGGGGGGCTCACTCCTTTGTGAAATCAGGTTATCTCGGTCAACGCCTCCGTTGGAAGTTTGCCCTTTGATGGACACTTTTTCTCCTACTCCTATCATTTGCTGTTTTTATATACGCGAGATTTTGAAAAAATCCTTTAGATTGACATGTTTGTCGCTTTACGTGATTAGTGGAATTGAAAAAAGAAAAGAAGAAATCTCCAATTTGAAAATTGTGACAGAATTTAAAATGACACAAATCATAGATTGTATATATAATTTGATATAGTCCAGCACTGGCATGACTACCTGGCGTTGTCCGGGCGGTAGATAAGAAAATAGAATAGTTACAAAGTGTGTGTAACATCTTTCTTTTATGTTTCGGATTTTGTAGAATTTGGTATATTCGGACTACAGTTCTCATCTTGGGTGTTTTTATCACAACGTTTCGGCCGGTGTAACCTCCGAGCTGACGCATTGGATATAGTACTAAGTAAAATTCAGTTCTAAGTGACAGTCATCTGAAGGTTAAATGTTCAACCCCCAGTGCGGGCGATACGAAGAATTGCGAATAACTGAAGACTTCTTACCAGTCATGGCAGATGGAACGAGAGCATGCTACCCCTGTGGATTTAATAAAGGGTTCCGTTCGAAATTCTGCCCAGATTCCCGAGTACGACAGAAAGATTCCCGAGTTCGACAAAGTACAACTGAGGAAGGTCGGAGGTTACATCGGCCGAAACGTTGTGATAAAAAAAACAAGATGAGAACAGTCGTCCGAATAGACCAAATTCTACATCTCTCTTTTAATTTTTATCTTTCTATGTTTACCTATATCATCCATCTATCTTCGTCAACCTCTACCCTCTCCTAATGTTTCCTCTTCTCTCGTTCTCCTCTCGCTCTCCTTATCCCACTCTCGATCTTCTCTCTACCCCCCCCCCCTTAAGTAAAAAATGATTACCCTCCCCTGACCGATGACAAAACATATACTACAATTTGATTCTAGCCCAGAAAGTGTATTTAAGTGCGAGTTTCACACAAAAGGTCGGTGGTAAAATTGCTCTAAATGTCTACTACCCCATGACTAATTGTGTTCCTTTGGCATCCAAATTAATAAATATTACAAAATACATGTCAATACTCTGTCTGAGGCAACGCTGAAAAAGAATATATCAGCTTTGTGGATGTGTATTGTGTAGTCTTTTTACTTTTTGTTGGACGCATACAATCAGAGAAATATACAACCACCTTTATTGTAATAGATCATTTATTTCTGAAGATAACTTTTTGGTTTAATACAGACCATGTTTTTTTTTAAAATCAATTATTTAATTCTATATTAATGGATGCTTCTAAAAAAAGGTTGGGTTTGGTCTATTTCCCTATATATTCCCGGAATACACGGGATAGATATTCTGAACAATTTTTTTATAATCCTTAGTATTACTGTTCTCATCTTGAGTGTTATTCTCACAACGTTTCGTAAGATTTTCATCCGACCTTCTTTAGGTGTATCCTGTCGGACTCGTGAATCATTCTGACGAACTCATGACTTTTTACTGAATTTCAAATGAAACCCTTTATTTATTGAACTCGTTTCGTACGCCATAACTGGGTAGACATCTTAGGTAATTCGAAATTGTATTCTTAGTATCGCCCGCAGTATTGAACCTTCAATCTACAGAAAAGTGTCACTTAAAACCGAATTTTACTAAGTACTTTATCCGTTACGCCACGGGCCCTAATCCTCAGTGCGGGTGATGGAATTAAGTTCATCTTGGAATTAAGTTCACATCTCGTCGAGAAACTAGAAATCTCGTAAGCAAAATCTCGTCTGATTTCTCGGTCACGTCTAAAACTAGAAGTTGCGAAATGCCAGATTTGACGAAAATCTCAATTCTATTTTTGTATTAACCCTTTTAACTCTTCATTGTTCACTGGACGTATTGCAATTTTGGCTTGGAATTCTTAATTTTTTCATTTTATTTTAACTTAAACGTATATTTCTAATTTTTAACTTAAAATGTAATTTGTTTATGTAAAAGCAATTTGGAAAGTAATATATTTAGCATTATATTTTAAGAAAGTGTAAAGTATATTTATCATATTTTTTAACGAAATTTGTAAAGTAGTATATTTTATCATTTAAAAGAAATTTGTAACCTAGTATATTTTTCATATTTATTTAAAGAAATTGAGTCTAATAAAAATATTAAAAATGATATTACAATATATTTCTCTTTATTTTCATTCGTATTTTTCTTTAAAAAAGCTTGAAATTTCTGAGCAAAAATAACAGTCGGAATATGAATGAACGTAAGAAGAATAGTAAATGTCAATAATGAAGAAAAATAAGATAACACTTTTTATTAAAATTCGTACGATATAATTTTGTAATTAAAAGAAAAATATGAGATTTATTAGTTGAATAACAAATAAAATTGATAAATCTATTGTTTCCAAAATGAAATTAATTCTGAGATGAAATTAATTCCGAGATGAACTTAATTCCGAACCCCCAAGAATACAGTTGTGAATTACTTAAGACTTCTACGCGGTCATGGCCGACAGAACAGGAGCATGCTACTTCTGTGGATTAAATAAAGAGTCCCGTCTGAAATTCCGACAGATTCCCGAGTTCGACAGAAAGATTCTCGAGTTCGAGAATATACATCTGAAGACGGTCGGAGATTTACATCGGCCGAAACGTTGTGAGAATAACACTCAAGATGAAAACAGTTGGTCGAATAATGCAAATAATACAAACACAAATGAATAGTTTTGCGGTAAAAGAGTATTTATTTAGTCCACTCCAACAGTTTGGCACAAGGCCAGTTTTATCTTACTACCACAAGTAAGATGTGACCCAATGTCGGGTTGGGAAAGTGGAGTTTGAAAAGCCAGCGCCCGAGAAAGTGAGCACTCTGGCCATTAAAACTTGTCTGGGCAGCCCCGTCGGCACTCTCCGGTAGGGGCGCCTCAGGAAGTAAGCAATAAACTTACTCCTCCCCAAAGAAGGGAAGCGAAGCCTGGGAGGGTGGGCCTCCTAGAACTGCACAGGACCGACCCATAGACCGGCGTTAATCAAGCCCCGAAGGCCAAGACAATACCAGTTTATGGGTTGTAGTATCCATCGGATCAGATACTACACTTTGATCTTAGCCAAAAGGCCAAGGAACATTTGCGGTAAAAGAGTAACACTATACTTGATGGCGTCTATTATAAATTCGTAATCGAACGCCTGAGTTATCCCCCTTTGGTTTAGCGCATTTCTCAGGATGACAACGTCCATTGATCTGTGATCAAAATAATGTCGTTAGTGACTGTAAATGATAGCATCATCAAAGAATATTCCACTTAAAATTAAACTGTATTTTTAATTTTTACAATTACTGATTCCTTTCAAAGCGTGCTTATTTCTTGTCTAAATCGAAATGTCTTCTGTTGATTGTACATGCGACGTTGAGGATAACAAAAATGGAGAATTATTCTTTGATGCCCGAGAGGAAAGTAAACATGACAGTTCAATATTATTACTAAAAAGATTTCCTTTCAAATATTGTTATCGTTTTGCCAATCAAAAGAGGACATTATTTTGATCACGAATCAATGGACATTGTCATCCTCAGAAACGCTCTAAACCAAAGGGGGATAACTCGGGCGTACATTTATGTATTCATCATTGACGCCATGTGGAAGACGGTTTCTCTTTTATCAGTTTGTCAACTAGTTGGTCCCCCGATTTATAAAATCGGGGGACCTATGTTTTGAGACATGTCCGTCCGTCCGGATTTTTCTCCGCAACCATCCATTGAATTTCTCTGAAATTTTGCATTAAATTGTAACTTTGGTCAAATTAGAAAGTGACATTCTCCGATTTTTGAAAAAAATCTGGTTAGCCCCCCAGGGGGTCATAGACCCCGAAATGGTAAAAATGACATTTTTTGCCCCATAATTTTTCATCCATCCATTCAATTTCTCTGAGACTTGGCCAAAATGTGGAGGCAATTGTTCCTAATTGAAAATAAGTATCGCTGACCTTGGAAACAATCTGGTTCGCGCCACTAGGGGCTCAAAAGCCCCCAAAATGGCAAAAAATAATCCTTTTCTCCTATAACGTTTGATCTATCCATTCAATTTTTCTGAAACTTGGCCAAAATGTAGAGGCTATGGTTCTGGATATAAAATGAGCATTCTTGATTTCTGAAAAATTCTGGTTCGCGCCCCCAGGGGGTCAAAGGGGGGTAAAAAATCGACTCACATACAGAAGGGGACCACGCACGCGTGGCTTGTTTATTTATTAATATTCGAAATGCCGTTGCATATTTATGTGGTATGAAAAGATGCTACTACTATCTACTAACATATTAGGCACTTTTTAAATGAATAGTGAAAATATGCGCAATGTATTATATTACTTTATAATAGTATATGCGTATATACATGAAATAGTAAACAATTTATATATAGAGAGATATAGATAGATAGAAAGAAAGAGGGAAGAGAAAGATGTTTGGATAGGGACAAAGGATAATCTCCTAGTGCAGGGGCGGGCAACCTTTTCAGAGTGAGGGCCAGATGAGACTTTTGGAAGGAAATCGCGGGCCGGAGTGAAAATCGAAATCTCAGAATTACTATATTTTGTTTACATGAATAAATTGTACAAAAATTGCATTGAACACTCTACAAATCTGATATTTTTTCTCAGGAGACTTATGTATGTGATGTTATAAAGGCCGCCGACGAAGAGCCATTTTAAAATCATAAAAAATAATGACGGGGGAAGAAGCAAGTTGATCCAGCATTCGTTTTGACACACCTCACATAAGTTCTCTGTTTCATGCCGTTTCCTCGTCTCTCGTTTCCTCTTTGCCTCTCTCTTTCTCTTTTTTTATTTTTATCTCAGGCCAAGGATTTGAAATTAATAGTTAAAGAAAAATGAAATATACATGCATCATCGCTCGCTGATATTTATACATTTTCATCCCACTGTAAATCTGATTCGAAACCTACTTTTACGTCTATGTCACAAAAAGATATGAGTTTTACTGGGAGGTGCGCGGGCCGGATTGCAATAATAAAGCATAGCAAGGTGGCGGGCCGGACGCTAAGCCTTCGCGGGCCGAACGTGGCCCTCGGGCCGGAGGTTAGTAAGTAGCAAAAACGGAGAGAGTAAAGTAAAGAGGTACTTAAGATAAAAACAAAAGGCGTGAAATAAAATAAGTGAACGATTCAATGTAAAAAAGAGATAGAGATAGATAGATAGATAGATAGATAGATAGATAGAGATAGATAGAGAGTAAGATATGAAGGGGAGAGCGAAATATATTAAGAGATAAAAATGCTACTGTGTGTAACAGAGTGAGAGGGGGAGAGAGAGGGTGAGAAGTTGAGACTATGAGAGAAAGATCTAGAGTCAGATAAAGTGGAACAAACTGGTAACATAAAAGATAGAAAGTTAAATAAGTGTTACACCGGCCGTTCTAACAGAAGAGAAACTACAACGGTTCTCATTATAAATAGTGCGAGTAGACAATCACCAGGGAGAAAAAGGACAGTATTGTAATTGTCTAGCCGAGTGCCAGTCAGTTTCCTTACCTTTGTACCTTTTATGTTAATACACTTGTTATCTTAACCCAACCTCGACTTGACTTCTTCTTTTTACTGTTGGACTACTTCACAACAATAAGTGAACTAAGTAATGAGAGAAAGAGAGAGAGAGAGAGAGAGAGAGAGTATGTGTGTATGTGTCTATGTGTGTGTGTGAAAGGCAGATAAAGAGACATATGAGAAAGAAAATGAAAAAGAGAAAGAGAGGGAGGAAAGAATGGCATGTGTGTTCCAGAGAAGTGTTGAGAATCCGACAGAGAGAGAGAGACAAAGAGAGACTGAGAGAGATAGAGAGAGAGAGAGAGAGAAAGAAATAAAGAAGGAAAGAAAGAGAGAGAGAAAAAAAAGAAAGAAAGGGAGAGAAAGGCCGGTAAGAGTTAATTAACTCCATAAAACTACAGGGATTGCAAGTAAAAATCGCAGCCACTTATCGTCGATAATATAATAAACCTAGACACTGTACACACCAAAAAAAGGAAAGAAATAAAAACAAACGAATCAGGAAACAAATAGATAAACATACAAATAGATTTGTCTAGTTTTATTCCAGTGAACACCTTCAGGCATTGTACCCCATATAGTCACTCATTTCACACAGTAAATACGTTTCTTTCTTCAATTATATATAACGTTTCTCGTCTGCTAATTCGACTTTGTACGAAATAATGTTATTCAAGCGCCAAACGTTATTTTCTTTCTCTCAGGAGAAGCCGACCATTATTTAACTTCTCACTAAATAAATGGAAGAACTGTTAAAGAACACAGGAGCCTACAGCAGAAGTTAAAGAAAAGGCTTGCACCCAATTTCGTAGTGTAATATATTGAATGTCTGTTAGAGGCATTGAAGAATCACCGGGAGAATACATAACCATGGGAGGTTAGAGGTTATGGAAGGTCGATGCGCCGGGTCAGACGAAAGGTTAATAACGAATATACGTTTGAACGGTGAAAAAATAACGAGCGTTGGAAAATGCTATTTTGACTCGGATTCGCTGATTTTTATATGGATGAAGAAAGGAAATTCAGTAACAACATCAATGTGGCCCAAGACAGAAACCTAACAGTAGCTATCATCTGAATCGATTCAAACTGCCAGTCAGCAAACTATCAATACCCTGTTTGATATTGTGCCAGGAGAAGCTTTTCAGGAAAACTCTCATTGGTCTATTTTGTATTGCGTGTAGATAACTCTATTTTTCCAGTCAAACTACCACAAAGATCGCGAACTAAAAAAGCACTTTTATTTCGGGACTAATTTGACAACGAATACAAACACCGTATACATTTGATGACGCTTGCTGCTCTTAGAGGTATTCAAAAGCAGACCAGAATATATATGACCATGGGAAGTTGGAAGTTACGAAAGGTCGATGCGCCGGGTCAGACAAATGGTGATGCCACCTGAAAGATGAAAAAATAATGATCGTTGGAGGATGTAATTTTGATCGGAATTCTCTGCATCAAATACATATTGGCGCTCTTGTATAAGCAGTACCGATCTGAGGGAGATAACTTTATTTTTCTTAGCCGCCGCTATTCCGAATTCGCTTATACTTTGGCAAGAGAGATAACTTTGTTTATTAATAAAACATATGTTACGGTTTTGAAATGCGTTAAACACCCTAACCCTAACCCTAAACCCTAACTCTAACCCTAAACCCTAACCCTAACCCTAACCCTAACCCTAAACCCTAACCCTAAACCCTAATCCTAATCCTAACCCTAAACCCTAACCCTAACCCGTTCAAAATAACTTTTAAGCACTTTTATTTACATGCCACAAATTGTATACACTTTATATAAACATAAAAAGAAAAGTTATTTTCTTTCATGCTGCGATAAAGAAAGTTATCTCCCTTGCCAATGTATAAGCGAATTCGGAATAGCGGCGGATAAGAAAAATAGAGTTATCTCCCTCAGATCGGTTACTGCTTATACAAGAGCGCCTACAAATTAAAATATAAAATGTAGACGCGGCACTGGTATAGTAAAAAAAATCAGACAGCTGAGAATGTAGGTCTTCATTTAACCCAATCAAAGAGCAAGCAAGCCAAATCTCAAAACCATGTTTATATATTGCGCCGGGAAAACACTATCCAACACATTTATCTGTTTGATATTAGGTCCAGAGAACCCATGTCTAGCCAATTACTACGTAGATCGCGAACTGGAAATAACTCTTTATTTCTTGATATTTCTTCTAACAAATAAAGAAACTGTTTATATTTCATGAATCTCTGTGCTCTAAGTGGCATTCAATGACCATGACTGTGGGGGTTGAGAGTTACGTAAAGTCGACTTGCGCGTCAAACAAAAGTTAAATAGTGAATATTTTCCAGCCATCTACCCCACGATGTCTAATTATTAATCGAAGGAATCTTTTCCAATCAAATTACCACACAGATCACGAACTCAGAAAGTACTATTTATTTTGTGGCGTGTGTAAAAACAAATACAGAAAGATTACATCCTTTCTAAATATGTGTTCCGTGCGGTTATTTTTCTGAAAATATCAGAGTAGTGGTAAATACGTGCAGATTAATAATTGAGAAGTTGTGATCCACTAGCTAACTTCACCAGCGTGGCCATTGCGGTGCAACCTATCGTGGCGTTACAATCAGGGAGAGAATCACATGTTTACAACACGCATCTGACAATGAATACAGGAACTGTATGCATTTTGTGAAGCTCTCTGCACTTAGTAGCATTTGAAGACAGGCCAATAAATGCATCGCCATGGGAGGTTGGAGGTTACGGAAGGCTGATGCGCCAGGTTAAACAAGTGGTTATGCCCCATGAAAGATGAGAACATAATGAGCGTTGAAAGATGCAATTTTGACTGCAATTAGATGCGTCTAATACGAATTAAGATGTAAAATGTGAAGGGAGCACTGCTATAGTAAAAAAATAACCCAGAATAATTAGAAAGCTGTGATCCATTCTGTCTAGCGCCCTGTCTATTTCACCGGCGTGGTCATTACAGTTGGCTCGAACGTTGCGTTATAATCAAGGAGAGTATTAAAAAATACGAATTTATTGAAAACTCGTGGAGTAACACTTGGTTACGTTTTTGGTAAAGGGTGGATGAAAAAAAAGTTAGTTGCTAAAATACATTTGTTATAATTGTACGTCCGTTCGGATAGAGTTTGATAGAAAAACCTAAAACTAAAGCTGGTCAGATGCGTCAGAAATATCAGTGACGCCATTTTGTAAAACCAGCTGAAGAGTATTCTGGAGTGTTTCATCTATAACTCACAAATAATTCGACAAGTTAGATACCCAAGTCTTTAAAACACAAGATTTTATATTCTTATTTTGCCAATTGTTACAGTGTCTCAAATTATAAATTTTACTTTTCCCGAAAAATTACTTAAATATCGTTAACTTTTAATGTGCTATATCGTTGGAACACTAACATAATGTTTTTTTAAATTCGACAACGTCTAGAAGATTGTGATTCGCTGTTTCTTACTGATATGAACTATGAACACAGCAATTGTTATCGGATCAAATGCATGTTATAATTAAAAATGGTGCTAGAAACCAAACGGTTTGGACAATGTCTGACAAGTTTGAAAGCCGAACAGATAATTGAAATTCGCACAATAAGATACAAACTCTTGTTTCTAAATGTACGACCCCATCGTGGAACGAGAGTACCAAACTATGCGACCGTAGGGACATCTAGCGCTAGAAACACTTATCTCCAAGGAAGATAACTCTTATTCCAACAGCAGCACGGTATATTAAGTCATACCACTCTTATTTTACTTGTTAAGGTGTAGCCATTTACCCCTAAAATATCAACTGTTATTGCTAATATATATAAAAGTAATCCATGGACACGTGTTTCTGGTGCACAGCCGTCATCAGTATGGCTAACTTAGACAGAGATCGAACCTTCAATATTGATGTCTATAGTCCAGCGTTCTACCACTGGACCAAGACGCTCTGTCTAGAAACATGTACGATTTTTATCACCTAAATATTAATTGTAGCGTCCGTTATTATTTTGCTTACTATTATTTCGATTGTCTCACTTTCCTAAGTGATTAAGATGGAAAACATTGCATTATTAGTCGCCCTTAACTTCATAGGACGTATTTTTCGTTAATATATATATTTATTTATTTTTTACGTACATAAAAGTAATCCATGATTCGAAGGTTCGATCTCTGTCTAAGTTAGCCATGCTGATGACAGCTGTGAGCCAGAAACACGTGTCAATGGATTACTTTTATGTACGTATAAAATAAATAAAAATATATATTAACGAAAAAATACGTCCTATGAAGTTAAGGGTTACTAATAATGCACTTTTCTGCATCTTGATCACTTAGGAAAGTGAGACAATCGAAATAGTTGTAAGCAAAATAACAACTAACGCTACTATCACCAATAAAAATAATTACATAAAAATACATTAAATATTTAGGTGATAAAAATCGTACATATTTCTAGACAGAGCGTCTTGGTCCAGTGGTAGAACGCTGGACAATTATTTTTATTGGTGATAGTAGCTATCACCAATAAAAATAATTGCATAAAAATACATTAAACTGTTATTGCTAGTTAGACATGATGACTTCTAAAATATTTTTCTTCTTTATCTGTGTGACAGTTCCAATCAGGAATCCCTCATCGCCAGTGTTGTGTCCTTGCAGGCCGGTAATAATCAAAACAAACACAACGGTTTATTTACAGAATAATGTTACAGAAGTACACGTCATGAGCCTGAGGCCATAACTGCTACAATTATCTGCTAATGACGTTTAGATGTTACTATAATTATTGTGTCTGGGTAAGTTCGTTTATTCCTTAAATATGTAAATCAGCATATCCCATAACAATTTGTAATTGCATTTTGTTTTCTAGTACTCCTATTTTAAAACTATATCTAACGTTTTCGTTGATAGTCGCATATAATTGAGCGTAAGCTATATGTTAAACACACTATTAAATCGACTAGATGCAAATAAATAGCCCCTTTTCCGGATATTCATTGTGTTATGATGGAAGAGGATGCGAGACCATCGATAACAATTTTCCATCTAATACGATTGGAGCGTCGCTATTCTGACTCCATTTTATTTCTTATCTATTCGCTGCTGTTTAGGTTTTGTTAAGCTTTTTGTTAACATTGCCAAAGCTTTTATTTTAAATTATAAACGTCAGGCACACAATACATCTTCCTCTAGTTAGTACAGAGTTACTATGAAAGCCAAATTGTGTAGACAGAGTAATACAATTATAAAGCAATAAGGTACTTCCAACTATGAGGACATATGAGTCTTGTTTAACTGACGAAGAGATACAACTATGGTTTACTATAATTGTCTAGCTTACTGTTATAGTCTAACTTGTTCGAAAGTCGAGCCAGTAAGATACAGTCTCGCTTCTGAATAACCTATACATGGGAGAGTTGTGTAGAGAAACAACTGAAGGTAGATAATTAGATAGATATAGGTAGGTAAATCATAAAGTGGTTATGGATTGATAATAGACTATATACAAGTATATAATGCGTATGTTTGTGTGTTCAGCTATATATATATATATATATATATATATATATATATATATATATATATATATATATAGTCTTGGAAGATTCTCAACCATTAAAACTATATTAAAAAAAAAAATTTAAGTTCCAAGTCGTTCAGTGGAAAATCACTCATGTAAGTAAATTAAACTTTTTCAGTTATTATATTAGTTTGCTTCTAACATTATTTAAGGGATCATCAGTTGCTTACCATGAAAAATTATTAACAGTAACATTAACAGTATTTAATTTCCTGGCTTCCCAGCAGAGTTGATCAGACCCCACTTCCCTTAACAGAAAAAAAAACATAAACGTTCCGTATACTAAACCTAATTTTGTTCCGTATAAATGTTTTGCTAACTTATATTAGTTATAAAAAATAAAAAAGAAAAAGTCCTCCTTACCCGTGTTGTTCGTCTGTCTAATAAAATTTATCCGTTACTTACAAAAATGTTGTAGCATTTTAAAGTGTGTAGACGAATCCATTAACATTTTTTTTAATTCTCTCTATATATATACATATATATACTTTAAGCCCTTTTTTCTCCCCTTCTTCCTCCTCCTCCTTTGTTGTTCAATTCATTGACATCAATGTCAAATAAATATTAAATCCCCTTTGTCAACTCATATATAATTTCATGTATCCACATGAAATGTTATAAGGGGATATAGTTTTTTATGTATCAATTTTCAATATTTACTTAGACAGTGCTCAATACGTAAGTTATGAAAATATATTTATAGCAATTAAGCTATACAGAGACTCCCGCGTTAAAACCCCGTAGGGAATCGCCAGTCTAAAATTTTTGGCTGTCGATGAAACTCGGAAGCTTCCGTGTAGATTAATTGCCATAAATATATTTTCATAGCTTACTATATATACGTATATATATATATATATATATATATATATATATATATATATATATATATATATATATATATATATACATATATATATATATATTAATTTCAAATAAATAATATTAACTTATTTCTACTTACATACGCGACTGTAGTGAATTTTAGCGCTGAAATAAATTATCTGCAAAAAGAAATAACTCTAATCTTAACAGCAGCAGCAGCAGCAAGATATATGATTCAATATCAGTCTTATTTTACTTGTGATCTACAGGTCTGGTGCATTATTTTCCTACTGAATACCACCTCGGACTATGGAATTGGCTACGCTAAGTGCAAATCAATTCGGATGTACATGACACTATGCATTGTATCAAACAGTTATAAGTAATATTAATTTTGTGTCAAAATACTTCAAGTGTCATATATTGTGCGTGTAGCGAAGGGTACTGGTTACAAGTGTAAACTTCGGATAAATTGGGTTACATTATAAAAAACACATTGAAAGGTCGTTTTTAATGATGAATTTTTAAGTATGTGTCTTGGCACAACTATAGTTCGTGTGATTCGTCATGTATCGTGGGTATATTTGTAGATTAATATAACGAGCAGGTTCTCTGTCTGTCTTTCTGTCTGTCTTTCTGTCTGTCCGTCGGCAATAATTTTTGTAAACGTAAGAGAGGGGGGCGCGGGTAATTACTATTTACTTATTTTTTTCAAGTCAGCGTTCATAATCTTTGTATACCTTAGAATTAGGTTAGGGAACTATTAATTACTTAATTTAGATTAGTTAACATTAAATAACATTAAATAAAGTAGAAAGACATTTCAAGACGAGATTGCGATTCGAACACACAACGTGTTATGAAGCTTAGTTATACTAACACTCTTTTAACTTCATTATATACTGTTACAAAAACACGCTCAGACACCAGACGGGTTTTGCAATCTACATAATTAATTTCTTTTAAACTTCTAATAAATTCATATTTACAATATACACTTATAACTGCAATTATCAAATGTATATATGTACTTACACTATTTTCCTATAAAGTGATATTAACAAAAGATTATTCATACAATTAATTGAACACATTTCATTCAGAAACGAGCCAGTTTTTAAACACTGATTTTAATGGCAGATTCTGTATGTTTCTGATGTGAAAAGGCAGTAGCTAGTGGGTGCATGCGTATCTGCATTCGCACCAAAACTATATGTAACCTTCAGCTTTAACAACAAACCGATCGTTTTTGTCTCTCTGTCATTCTTCTTCTTTTTATCTCATATAGTTTATTCGTTCTGGTAACCAATTTAATTCATCGATTATAATATCAATATATGTCACGAAAATTACGTAAATACTTTGTGGTTGCATTTTTTTTCAACTCTTTTCAGCAACAGAAGTTCTGATATTATGTTTGAGATTTTTTCCGGATGAGGATTAATAATTTGGATTATTTAGATTAACCGGACTACGGTTAGCAATAATCCGTAATACAACACACGGACGGCGGCACGGGGGGGGGGGAGGTGGGGTCACCCCACCTCCCACACACTTTTTGACTTGCCCCCCCCTTTACGGTCATCAATAATGAAGTTATATATGCATGTGTTTAACCGACCCTTACGTTTTAGGGGATCCCCCCACTTTTATAACTGTCCCGCCGGTTTTGCAGCAGATATAAATAATAAGTAACAATCAGTTCTAAGTGACAGTATTCTGGAGCATTAAGGTTCAATCCTCAGTAGGGCGATGGTAAGAATAAAATTACGAATTACTTAAGACTTCATGGTAGGTACTCGACTGAGCTCCAATCCATCGCCCCATCCCCTGTAAGAATCACAACTGCTGTCAATAATTTCCTCTTTCTCACTCTGTTTAACTGAAACTAAACGGAGCTTCCACGAGTAAAGTTTCTTCCCTAGAACTACCCGTCTATGGAACACAATACCACAGAACTGTTTTTCAGCTGACTACAATATAGTAGTTTTCAAATCCAATGAAAACAAATGCTTGTTGAGCCGTCCTCTTAAATAATCAAATTTTGGCCAAATTCAACAATCCTTACGAATCATCGTAGTGTTGTCTCACTGTCCACCCTAGAAACAAATTAACTTTCATCTTCGAGTGTCCTGTAGGCCTTGATAAGTCGAAACTCCTTACAATAAAAAATCAAACTTCTATCCGATCATGGCTGATAGGACGAGAGCCACTGACACCATGAATTAAATAAAGGGTTTCGTTCGATATTCAGTACAAATTCCCGAGTTCGACATAAACATTACGACGTTGAGAACACGCATCTGAATAAGGTCGGAGGTTGTATCGGCCGAAACGATGCCAGAATTACATGATGAGCACTGTAGTCTTAATGATGCAAATAATACAACAGACTTTCTAACCAAAATTTCTGATTATTAATTAAGTATAAAAGTAGAAAGATTCCTTGAAACAAATATCATATCAGTTAAACTTTGCTTATTTTTCACGCGAGCATTTTCCCAGAATTTATTTATAATCCGTCGTTTCAATTTCTATTTATTTTTTATAAAAATCGCTCCAGACAATGATTGGAGCTAGTTGATGTAAGGAGCTAATAAGAAAGAAACAACTGATTATCGCAAATACATGATTTTAGTCTTCAAAAGACCAATGCTATAGGTAGGAAGAAAAACAATCAGAAGTAGGAGAGTTCTATCAGCCTGCAGTTTTTGGAAAGAAGCTACTGGAATAAGAAGGTGTATTTCAATGAGGTATCAACACAGTTAATTGACGGAGATTACCAGACCAACGAGTCAAATGAGCTGGAATAAAAGAAGCAGCGAATAGATCGGACAATTCTGAATACACATGCAATACATATAAAGAACCGATACTAGCAACATCACGTGTGTGTGTGAAGGAGACGGTGCATATAACGATTAAGGGATGGGCAAGGCAGATTACAGACACGCTACTGAACTTTATAAAGAACTTTCAAATGAAACAGAGATTCACCAACCCAAATATGAGAACGGTATTCCATACAAGGTCTAATAGTAGATTTGTAGAGAGAGAAGTGAAAAACCTCAGGTGTGAGAAAGTGTTTGAACCGATATAGAGAACCGCCTTTACGAGAAGAGGAAAGAGAAATGGATTTTATGTATGAAGACTAAGAAGTGACAGAGGTTGATTTCTCTTCAAGAAAAGAGCCATCTATGAAAATCGCAAAAAGAAAATAGACACACCTACAATTGAAGGAGAGAAAACAGAGGACTCGTTCCAACAAGAACGGGAGAAAGGTTGAGACACACAGAGATTCAATAATTGAGATGAGATAAAAGAACGTCTAAGAGCACAATGTTTTAGAACGAAATAATAACTGGAAGATATAGACTGGTCAGAATCAGAAAGAACACAAGCAACTATCTTCAGAGTTATGATGACAAGGTCAAGAGAGTTATCAGTCTGCGAAGAAAATCAGGAAGACTAGCACTAAAATGACCAAAAGAAGAATTTTCAGCAAAGAAATCAGCCTTATCCTTAGAAGATAAATAACTCGACGACCATTAAAAAAGAGTAGGAAAAAGAAACTTTCTACTATAAACAACACTAGTGTAGATTTTTGAAAAATTACGAGAGCCAACCTTTTCAGATGAGATAGTCACGATACATTTGAGAGTAGTTAAATTGCCTCAGAGATTTCTCTCATGGAGAAATTGCTAGCTCTTCTGTTAGATTTTCTGCAAGCCTCAGAACCATCCCGGTGATACTTATTAAAGGACGGATTACGATGAGTGATTGCAGAAGCACACATAGACCAGGGAGGAGAATGATGTTTCGTTTGAAAATTATCATGATGAATGAATGGATAAATTAATACAAGAAACCAGTCAGTAACCTCTTTGGTGACACCACTAGGAGACAAGTCAACCAGTAGTTCAACGTCTTCCTATGGAGATACATCACAGAATAATCAGCCTCGCCATAAACAACAGCATGATCAGGAGAAGATGTAATAGAACAAAATTAGAAGTGATAATAATATCTAGTGCAGGTTATTATCAGGAATGCATGTGGAAAATGGTCCAATTAGCGACAAGTGAGTATTTATTTACCTCCTCTCCAGGAGGTTAGGCACAAAGCCAGTTTTATCTTACTCCCACAAGTAAGATGTGACCCAAAGTCGGGTCGGGAAATTGGGGTTTGAAAAGCCAGCGCCCGAGAAAGTGAGCACTCTGGCCATTAAAAATTGGCTGGACAGCCCCGTCGGCATTTCCCGGTAGTGGCGCCTCAGGCAGTAAGCAATAAACTTACTCCTCTCCAAAGAGGGAAGGCGAAGCCTGGGAGGGTGGACCTCCTAGAACTGCACAGGACAGACCCATAGACCCGCGTAAATCAAGCCCCGAAGGCCAAGACAATACCAGTCTATGGGGTGCAGTATCCATCGGAACAGATACTACACTTTGATCTTCAGAGCAAAGTTTAGACATTTTTTACCAGTCAAATCTTTTTGATTCGACTGAGGAAACCAGTCAGATTGATGAGCATTGAAGTCACCAAAACAAAGAGGTTCACAGATGAAGCTTCAATGCATTATCAATACTGATAGATATTACATCAACAACAGATCAGTCATTCCCAGGAGGGGAACGGTACAAAAAACAAATAAGAATTGGTGAGAATCAAAGACAATTTAAGACAGATAAAAAAACATGAGATTCAAGACCGACAACTGTAATTCTGTTATTAATTCTTATTTTCTATTCCATAATGCTACACTATATAATTTTATTTGTGACATCTTCTTCGATTTTGTAACAATTTATCTTAAAATTCGTTAAATCTTAATATTCCCAATCATCGACACACGTGACTAAATATTACTTTCTTTTTGCGTTTCAACTTTTAAGATTGGTCGATCTCATTTAAGAAAATAAGCATTGAATCAAATGTTTAAGTGTAATATATTGACTGGCTTTGAGGCAGACAAGGCTGCTTTCAATATCGGATATTTAGCAGTAAGTAAACCATAGATACTGTAATTCGTATCTTAAAGTTTCAATCCGCATCCAGATCTTCAAAATGATATTGTGCATAAGAGAGAGAGAGAGAGAGAGAGAGAGAGAGAGAGAGAGAGAGAGAGAGAGAGAGAGAGAGAGACAGACAGACAGACAGACAGACAGACAGACAGACGCGTGAGCATTTTCTGGCAACAAATTATTCCTGTACCTTCTGTAAGTGGACACTCTTGCAAACTACCGCTTTCTTTCTTATTTCGACCCACTTCTGGCCATTTAAGACAACGACAACAACAAAAAAATCAGTTCTGACTTAAGCAGCGGAGAAGATAACTTGGTTATATTCTTACGTGGAACGTGCCCAGTGGGAATTCGTAATACGTACATACACCTAACAAAATACGACGGAATATGTAAAAACGTAAATACACTCGACAAAATACGACGGAATACGTAGAAACGTAAATACACCGACAAAATACAACAGAATATGTAAAAATCTAAATACACCCGACAAAATACGATGGGATACGTTAAAACGTAAATACACTCGACAAAATACAACGAAATACGTAAAAACGTAAATACACTCGACAAAATACGACGGAATACGTAAAAACGTAAATACTTCGACAAAATACAACAGAATACGTAAAAACGTAAATAAACTCGACAAAATACGACGAAATACATTAAAACGTAAAAACACTCGATAAAATACGACGGAATATGTAAACACGTAGATACAGTCGACAAAATACAACGGAATACGTAAAAACGTAAATACACTCGACAAAATACAACGGAATACGTAAAAACGTAAACACACTCGACAAAATACAACGAAATACGTAAAAACGTAAATATACCTGACAAAATACAACGGAATACGTAAAAACGTAAATACATTCGACAAAATACAACGAAATACGTAAAAACCTAAATACACCCGACAAAATACGACGGAATGCGTAAAAACGTATATACAATCTACAAAATACAACTGATCACGTAAAAACGTAAATATACTTGACAACATACAACGGAATACGTAAAAACGTAAACACACTCGATAAAATACGACGGAATACGTAAACACGTAAATAAACTCGACAAAATATAACGGAATACATAAAAACGCAAATACACTCGATAACATACGACGGAATACGTAAAAACGTAAATACACTCGACAAAATACAAAAGAATACGTAAAAGCGTAAACACACTCGATAAAATACGACGGAATACATAAAAACGTAAACACACTCGACAAAATACGACGGAATATGTAAAAACGTAAATACACTCGACAAAATACAAGGAAATACTTAAAAACATAAATAAACTCGACAAAATACGACGGAATACGTAAAAACGTAAATACACTCAACAAAATACAACGAATGCGTAAAAACCTAAATACAATCGACAAAATACAACGGATCACGTAAAAACGTACAGACACTCGATAAAATACGACGGAATACGTAAAAACGAAAATACACCGACAAAATACAACAGAATACGTAAAAACATAAATACACCCGACAAAATACGATGGGATACGTTAAAACGTAAATACACTTAGCAAAATAATGACGGAATACGTAAAAACATAAATAAACTCGACAAAATACGACGGAATACGTAAAAAAGTAAACACACCTGATAAAATACGACGGAATACGTAAACACGTAAATAAACTCGACAAAATACAACGGAATACGTAAAAACGTAAATACACTCGACAAAATACAACGAAATACGTAAAATCATAAGTACACTCGACAAAATACAACGGAATACGTAAAAACGTAAACACACTCGAGAAAATACAATGGAATACATAAAAACGTAAAAACACTCGAGAAAATACGACGGAATACGTAAAAACGTAAATACACCGACAAAATACAACAGAATATGTAAAAATCTAAATACACGCGACAAAATACGATGGGATACGTTAAAACGTAAATACACTCGACAAAATACAACGAAATACGTAAAAACGTAAATACACTCGACAAAATACGAGGGAATACGTAAAAACGTAAATACACCGACAAAATACAACAGAATACGTAAAAACGTAAATAAACTCGACAAAATACGACGAAATACATAAAAAAGTAAAAACACTCGATAAAATACGACGGAATATGTAAACACGTAGATACAGTCGACAAAATACAACGGAATACGTAAAAACGTAAATACACTCGACAAAATACGACGGAATACGTAAAAACGTAAACACACTCGACAAAATACAACGAAATACGTAAAAACGTAAATATACCTGACAAAATACAACGGAATACGTAAAAACGTAAATACACTCGACAAAATACAACGAAATACGTAAACACATAAATACACCCGACAAAATACGACGGAATGCGTAAAAACGTATATACAATCTACAAAATACAACTGATCACGTAAAAACGTAAATATACTTGACAACATACAACGGAATACGTAAAAACGTAAACACACTCGATAAAATACGACGGAATACGTAAACACGTAAATAAACTCGACAAAATATAACGGAATACATAAAAACGTAAATACACTCGATAACATACGACGGAATACGTAAAAACGTAAATACACTCGACAAAATACAAAAGAATACGTAAAAGCGTAAACACACTCGATAAAATACGACGGAATACATAAAAACGTAAACACACTCGACAAAATACGACGGAATATGTAAAAACGTAAATACACTCGACAAAATACAAGGAAATACGTAAAAACATAAATAAACTCGACAAAATACGACGGAATACGTAAAAACGTAAATACACTCAACAAAATACAACGAATGCGTAAAAACCTAAATAAACTCGAAAAAATACGACGGAATACGTAAAAACGTACAGACACTCGATAAAATACGACGGAATACGTAAAAACGTAAATACACCGACAAAATACAACAGAATACGTAAAAACATAAATACACCCGACAAAATACGATGGGATACGTTAAAACGTAAATACACTTAGCAAAATAATGACGGAATACGTAAAAACACTAATAAACTCGACAAAATACGACGGAATACGTAAAAAAGTAAACACACCTGATAAAATACGACGGAATACGTAAACACGTAAATAAACTCGACAAAATACAACGGAATACGTAAAAACGTAAATACACTCGACAAAATACAACGAAATACGTAAAATCATAAGTACACTCGACAAAATACAACGGAATACGTAAAAACGTAAACACACTCGAGAAAATACAATGGAATACATAAAAACGTAAAAACACTCGAGAAAATACGACGGAATACGTAAACACGTAAATACACTCGACAAAATACAACGGAATACGTAAAAACGTAAACACACTCGACAAAATACAACGGAATACGTAAAAACGTAAATACACTCGACAAAATAATACGGAATACGTAAAAACGTAAATACACTCGAACAAATACAACGAAATACGTAAAAATATAAATAAACTCGACAAAATACAACGGAATACGTAAAAACGTAAATACACTCGACAAAATACAATCGAATACGTAAAAACGTAGATACACTCGACAAAATACAACGAAATACGTAAAAACGTAAATACACTCGACAAAATACGAGGGAATACGTAAAAACGTAAATACACCGACAAAATACAACAGAATACGTAAAAACGTAAATAAACTCGACAAAATACGACGGAATACATTAAAACGTAAAAACACTCGATAAAATACGACGGAATACGTAAACACGTAGATACACTCGACAAAATACAACGGCATACGTAAAAACTTAAATACATTCGACAAAATACAACGGAATACGTAAAAACGTAAACACACTCGACAAAATACAACGGAATACGTAAAAACGTAAATACACCTGACAAAATACGACGGAATACGTAAAAACGTATATACAATCGACAAAATACAACGGATCACGTAAAAACGTAAATATACTCGACAAAATACAACGGAATACGTAAAAACGTAAATACACTCGATAAAATACAACGAAATACGTAAACACATAAATACACTCGACAAAATACAACGGACCACGTAAAAACGTAAATACACCTGACAAAATACGACGGAATACGTAAAAACGTATATACAATCGACAAAATACAAGGGATCACGTAAAAACGTAAATATACTCGATAAAATACAACGGAATACGTAAAAACGTAAACACACTCGATAAAATACGACGGAATACGTAAACACGTAAATAAACTCGACAAAATACAACGGAATACGTAAAAACGTAAACACACTCGATAAAATACGACAGAATACATAAAAACGTAAACACACTCGACAAAATACGACGGAATATGTAAAAACGTAAATACACTCGACAAAATACAAGGAAATACGTATAAACATAAATAAACTCGACAAAATACGACGGAATACGAAAAAACGTAAATAAACTCGACAAAATACGACGGAATACGTAAAAACGTACACACACTTGATAAAATACGACGGAATACGAAAAACCTAAATACACCGACAAAATACAACAGAATACGTAAAAACGTAAATACACCCGACAAAATACGATGGGATAAGTTAAACGTAAATGAACTCGACAAAATACGACGGAATACGTAAATACGTAAACACACACGATAAAATACGACGGAATACTTAAACACGTAAATAACTCGCCAAAATACAACGGAATACGTAAAAACGTAAATACACTCGACTAAGTACAACGAAATACGTAAAATCGTAAGTACACTCGACAAAATACAACGGAATACGTAAAAACGTAAACACACTCGAGAAAATACAACGGAATACATTAAAAACGTAAAAACACTCGATAAAATACGACGGAATACGGAAACACCTAAATATACTCGAAAAAATACAACGGAATACGTAAAACCGTAAATACACTTGACAAAATACGACGGAATTCGTAAAAACGTATATACAATCGACAAAATACAACGGAATACGTAAAAATGTAAATACACTCGAGAAAATACAACGGAATACGTAAAAACGTAAACCCACTCGACAAAATATAACGGAATACATAAAAACGTAAATACACTCGATAAAATACGACGGAATACGTAAAAACGTAAATACACTCGACAAAATACAACGGAATACGTAAAAACGTAAATACACTCGACAAAATACAACGAAATACGTAAAAACATAAATAAACTCGACAAAATACGACGGAATACGTAAAAACGTAAATACACTCGACAAAATACAACGAATACGTAAAAACGTAAATACACTCGAGAAAATACGACGGAATACGTAAAAACGTAAACACACTCGATCAAATACGACGGAATACGTAAACACGTAAATACACTCGATAAAATACAACTGAATACGTAAAAACGTAAACAGACTCGACCAAATACGACGGAATACGTAAAAATGTAAACACACTCGACGAAATACGACGGAATACATAAAAACGTAAACACACTCGAGAAAATACAATGGAATACATAAAAACGTGAATACCCTCGATTAAATACGACGGAATACCTAAAAACGTAAAGACACTCGACAAAATACAAGGAAATACGTAAAAACATAAATAAACTCGACAAAATACGACGAAATACGTAAAAACGTTAATACACCGACAAAATACAACAGAATACGTAAAAACGTAAATAAACTCGACAAAATACGACGGAATACATTAAAACGTAAAAACACTCGATAAAATAGGACGGAATACGTCAACACGTAGATACACTCGATAAAATACAACGGAATACGTAAAAACGTAAATACACTCGACAAAATACAACGGAATACGTAAAAACGTAAATAAACTCGACAAAATACGACGGAATACGTAAAAACGTAAACACACTCGATAAAATACGACGGAATACGTAAACACGTAAATAAACTCGACAAAATACAACGGAATACGTAAAAACGTAGATACACTCGACAAAATACAAAGAAATACGTAAAAACGTAAATACACTCGACAAAATACAACGGAACACGTAAAAACGTAAACACACTCGTGAAAATACAATGGAATACATAAAAACGTAAATACACTCGATAAAATACGACGGAATACGTAAAAACGTAAATACACTCGACAAAATACAACGGAATACGTAAAAACGTAAATACACTCGACAAAATACAACGAAATACGTAAAAACATAAATACACTCGACAAAATACGACGGAATGCGTAAAAACGTATATACAATCTACAAAATACAACTGATCACGTAAAAACGTAAATATACTTGACAAAATACAACGGAATACGTAAAAACGTAAACACACTCGATAAAATACGACGGAATACGTAAACACGTAAATAAACCCGACAAAATATAACGGAATACATTAAAACGTAAATACACTCGATAACATACGACGGAATACGTAAAAACGTAAATACACTCGACAAAATACAAAGGAATACGTAAAAACCTGAATAAACTCGACAAAATGCGACGGAATACGTAAAAACGTAAATACACTCAACAAAATACAACGAATACGTAAAAACATAAATAAACTCGAAAAAATACGACGGAATACGTAAAAACGTACACACACTCGATAAAATACGACGGAATACGTAAAAACGTAAATACACCGACAAAATACAACAGAATACGTAAAAACATAAATACACCTGACAAAATACGATGGGATACGTTAAAACGTAAATACACTTAGCAAAATAATTACGGAATACGTAAAAACATAAATAAACTCGACAAATACGACGGAATACGTAAAAACGTAAACACACTCGATAAAATACGACGGAATACGTAAACACGTAAAAACACTCGATAAAATACGACGGAATACGTAAACACGTAAATACACTCGACAAAATACAACGGAATACGTAAAACGTAAAAACACTCGACAAAATACGACGGAATACGTAAAAACGTAAATACACTCGACAAAATACAACGAAATACGTAAACACGTAAATACACTCGACAAAATACAACGGAATACGTAAAAACGTAAATACACTCGAACATATACAACGAAATACGTAAAAATATAAATAAACTCGACAAAATACAACGGAATACGTAAAAACGTAAATACACTCGACAAAATACAATCGAATACGTAAACACGTAGATACACTCGACAAAATACAACGAAATACGTTAACACGTAAATACACTCGACAAAATACGACGGAATACGTAAAAACGTAAATACACCGACAAAATACAACAGAATACGTAAAAACGTTAATAAACTCGACAAAATACGACGGAATACATAAAAACGTAAAAACACTCGATAAAATACGACGGAATACGTAAACACGTAGATACACTCGACAAAATACAACGGAATACGTAAAAACGTAAATACACTCGACAAAATACAACGGAATACGTAAAAACGTAAACACACTCGACAAAACACAACGGAATACGTAAAAACGTAAATATACCTGACAAAATACAACGGAATACGTAAAAACGTAAATACACTCGACAAAACACAACGAATACGTAAAAACATAAATAAACTCGAAAAAATACGACGGAATACGTAAAAACGTACACACACTCGATAAAATACGACGGAATACGTAAACACGTAAATAAACTCGACAAATTATAACGGAATACATAAAAACGTAAATACACTCGATAACATACGACGGAATACGTAAAAAAGTAAACACACTCGAGAAAATACAATGGAATACATAAAAACGTGAATACACTCGATTAAATACGACGGAATACCTAAAAACGTAAATACACTCGACAAAATACAAGGAAATACGTAAAAACATAAATAAACTCGACAAAATACGACGGAATACGTAAAAACGTTAATACACCGACAAAATACAACAGAATACGTAAAAACGTGAATAAACTCGACAAAATACGACGGAATACATTAAAACGTAAACACACTCGACAAAATACAACGGAATACGTAAAAACGTAAATACCCCTGACAAAATACAACGGAATGCGTAAAAACGTATATACAATCGACAAAATACAACGGATCACGTAAAAACGTAAATATACTCGACAAAATATAACGGAATACGTAAAAACGTAAATACACTCGATAAAGTACAACGAAATACGTAAACACATAAATAAACTCGACAAAATACGACGGAATACGTAAAAACGTAAATACACTCGACAAAATACAACGGACCTCGTAAAAACGTTAATACACCTGACAAAATACGACGGAATGCGTAAAAACGTATATACAATCGACAAAATACAAGGGATCACGTAAAAACGTATATACAATCGACAAAATACAACGGAATACGTAAAAACGTAAACACACTCGATAAAATACGACGGAATACGTAAATACGTAAATAAACTCGAAAAAATATAACGGAATACATAAAAACGTAAACACACTCGATAAAATACGACAGAATACATAAAAACGTAAACACACTCGACAAAATACGACGGAATATGTAAAAACGTAAATACACTCGACAAAATACAAGGAAATACGTAAAAACATAAATAAACTCGACAAAATACGACGGAATACGAAAAAACGTAAATAAACTCGACAAAATACGACGGAATACGTAAAAACGTACACACACTTGATAAAATACGACGGAATACGTAAAAACGTAAATACACCGACAAAATACAACAGAATACGTAAAAACGTAAATACACCCGACAAAATACGATGGGATACGTTAAAACGTAAATACACTCGACAAAATACGACGGAATACGTAAAAACGTAAACACACACGATAAAATACGACGAAATACTTAAACACGTAAATAAACTCGACAAAATACAACGGAATACGTAAAAACGTAAATACACTCGACTAAATACAACGAAATACGTAAAATCGTAAGTACATTCGACAAAATACAACGGAATACGTGAAAACTTAAACACACTCGAGAAAATACAACGGAATACAATAAAAACGTAAAAAAACTCGATAAAATACGACGGAATACGTAAACACGTAAATACACTCGATAAAATACAACGGAATACGTAAAACCGTAAATACACCTGACAAAATACGACGGAATGCGTAAAAACGTATATACAATCGACAAAATACAACGGAATACGTAAAAATGTAAATACACTCGAGAAAATACAACGGAATACGTAAAAACGTAAACACACTCGACAAAATATAACGGAATACATAAAAACGTAAATCTACTTGATAAAATACGACGGAATACGTAAAAACGTAAATACACTCGACAAAATACAACGGAATACGTAAAAACGTAAATACACTCGACAAAATACAACGAAATACGTAAAAACATAAATAAACTCGACAAAATACGACGGAATACGTAAAAACGTAAATACACTCGAGAAAATACAACGAATACGTAAAAACGTAAATACACTCGACAAAATATGACGGAATACGTAAAAACGTAAATACATTAGATAAAATACGACGGAATACGTAAACACGTAAATACACTCGATAAAATACAACTGAATACGTAAAAACGTAAATACACTTGACAAAATACGACGGAATACGTAAAAATGTAAACACACTCGACGAAATACGACGGAATACATAAAAACGTAAATACACTCGATAAAATACGACGGAATACGTAAATACGTAAATAAACTCGAAAAAATATAACGGAATACATAAAAACGTAAACACACTCGATAAAATACGACAGAATACATACAAACGTAAACACACTCGACAAAATACGACGGAATATGTAAAAACGTAAATACACTCGACAAAATACAAGGAAATACGTAAAAACATAAATAAACCCGACAAAATACGACGGAATACGAAAAAACGTAAATAAACTCGACAAAATACGACGGAATACGTAAAAACGTACACACACTTGATAAAATACGACGGAATACGTAAAAACGTAAATACACCGACAAAATACAACAGAATACGTAAAAACGTAAATACACCCGACAAAATACGATGGGATACGTTAAAACGTAAATACACTCGACAAAATACGACGGAATACGTAAAAACGTAAACACACACGATAAAATACGACGGAATACTTAAACACGTAAATAAACTCGACAAAATACAACGGAATACGTAAAAACGTAAATACACTCGACTAAATACAAGGAAATACGTAAAATCGTAAGTACATTCGACAAAATACACGGAATACGTGAAAACTTAAACACACTCGAGAAAATACAACGGAATACAATAAAAACGTAAAAAAACTCGATAAAATACGACGGAATACGTAAACACGTAAATACACTCGATAAAATACAACGGAATACGTAAAAACGTAAATACACTCGACAAAATACAACGAAATACGTAAAAACATAAATAAACTCGACAAAATACGACGGAATGCGTAAAAACGTATATACAATCGACAAAATACAACGGAATACGTAAAAATGTAAATACACTCGAGAAAATACAACGGAATACGTAAAAACGTAAACACACTCGACAAAATATAACGGAATACATAAAAACGTAAATCCACTTGATAAAATACGACGGAATACGTAAAAACGTAAATACACTCGACAAAATACAACGGAATACGTAAAAACGTAAATACACTCGACAAAATACAACGAAATACGTAAAAACATAAATAAACTCGACAAAATACGACGGAATACGTAAAAACGTAAATACACTCGAGAAAATACAACGAATACGTAAAAACGTAAATACACTCGACAAAATATGACGGAATACGTAAAAACGTAAATACATTAGATAAAATACGACGGAATACGTAAACACGTAAATACACTCGATAAAATACAACTGAATACGTAAAAACGTAAATACACTTGACAAAATACGACGGAATACGTAAAAATGTAAACACACTCGACGAAATACGACGGAATACATAAAAACGTAAATACACTCGATAAAATATGACGGAATACGTAAAAACGTAAATACACTCGACAAAATTTGACGGAATACGTAAAAACGTAAATACACTCGATAAAATACGCCAGAATACGTAAAAACGTAAATACACTCGATAAAATACAACGAAATACGTAAAAACGTAAATAAACTCGACGAAATACGACGGAATACGTAAAAACGTAAACACATTCGACGAAATACGACGGAATACGTAAAAACGTTAATACACCGACAAAATACAACAGAATACGTAAAAACGTAAATAAGCTCGACAAAATACGACGGAATACATTAAAACGTAAAAACACTCGATAAAATACGACGGAATACGTAAACACATAAATAAACTCGACAAAGTACGACGGAATACGTAAAAACGTAAATACACCTGACAAAATCCGACGGAATGCGTAAAAACGTATATACAATCGACAAAATACAACGGAATACGTAAAAATGTAAATACACTCGAGAAAATACAACGGAATACGTAAAAACGTAAACACACTCGACAAAATATAACGGAATACATAAAAACGTAAATCCACTTGATAAAATACGACGGAATACGTAAAAACGTAAATACACTCGAGAAAATACAACGAATACGTAAAAACGTAAATACACTCGACAAAATATGACGGAATACGTAAAAACGTAAATACATTAGATAAAATACGACGGAATACGTAAACACGTAAATACACTCGATAAAATACAACTGAATACGTAAAAACGTACATACACTTGACAAAATACGACGGAATACGTAAAAATGTAAACACACTCGACGAAATACGACGGAATACATAAAAACGTAAATACACTCGACAAAATTTGACGGAATACGTAAAAACGTAAATACACTCGATAAAATACGCCAGAATACGTAAAAACGTAAATACACTCGATAAAATACAACGAAATACGTAAAAACGTAAATAAACTCGACAAAATACGACGGAATACGTAAAAACGTAAACACATTCGACGAAATACGACGGAATACGTAAAAACGTAAATACACCGACAAAATACAACAGAATACGTAAAAACGTAAATAAGCTCGACAAAATACGACGGAATACATTAAAACGTAAAAACACTCGATAAAATACGACGGAATACGTAAACACGAAGATACACTCGACAAAATACAACGGAATACGTAAAAACGTAAATAAACTCGACAAAATACAACGGAATACGTAAAAACGTAAACACACTCGACAAAATACAACGGAATACGTAAAAACGTAAATACACCTGACAAAATACGACGGAATGCGTAAAAACGTATATACAATCGACAAAATACAACGGAATACGTAAAAATGTAAATACACTCGAGAAAATACAACGGAATACGTAAAAACGTAAACACACTCGACAAAATATAACGGAATACATAAAAACGTAAATCTACTTGATAAAATACGACGGAATACGTAAAAACGTAAATACACTCGACAAAATACAACGGAATACGTAAAAACGTAAATACACTCGACAAAATACAACGAAATACGTAAAAACATAAATAAACTCGACAAAATACGACGGAATACGTAAAAACGTAAATACACTCGACAAAATACAACGAATACGTAAAAACGTAAATACACTCGACAAAATATGACGGAATACGTAAAAACGTAAATACATTAGATAAAATACGACGGAATACGTAAACACGTAAATACACTCGATAAAATACAACGGAATACGTAAAAACGTAAATACACTCGACAAAATACAACGGAATACGTAAAAACGTAAATACACTCGACAAAATACAACGGAATACGTAAAAACGTAAATACACTCGACAAAATATGACGGAATACGTAAAAACGTAAATACATTAGATAAAATACGACGGAATACGTAAACACGTAAATACACTCGATAAAATACAACTGAATACGTAAAAACGTACATACACTTGACAAAATACGACGGAATACGTAAAAATGTAAACACACTCGACGAAATACGACGGAATACATAAAAACGTAAATACACTCGACAAAATTTGACGGAATACGTAAAAACGTAAATACACTCGATAAAATACGCCAGAATACGTAAAAACGTAAATACACTCGATAAAATACAACGAAATACGTAAAAACGTAAATAAACTCGACAAAATACGACGGAATACGTAAAAACGTAAACACATTCGACGAAATACGACGGAATACGTAAAAACGTAAATACACCGACAAAATACAACAGAATACGTAAAAACGTAAATAAGCTCGACAAAATACGACGGAATACATTAAAACGTAAAAACACTCGATAAAATACGACGGAATACGTAAACACGAAGATACACTCGACAAAATACAACGGAATACGTAAAAACGTAAATAAACTCGACAAAATACAACGGAATACGTAAAAACGTAAACACACTCGACAAAATACAACGGAATACGTAAAAACGTAAATACACCTGACAAAATACGACGGAATGCGTAAAAACGTATATACAATCGACAAAATACAACGGAATACGTAAAAATGTAAATACACTCGAGAAAATACAACGGAATACGTAAAAACGTAAACACACTCGACAAAATATAACGGAATACATAAAAACGTAAATCTACTTGATAAAATACGACGGAATACGTAAAAACGTAAATACACTCGACAAAATACAACGGAATACGTAAAAACGTAAATACACTCGACAAAATACAACGAAATACGTAAAAACATAAATAAACTCGACAAAATACGACGGAATACGTAAAAACGTAAATACACTCGACAAAATACAACGAATACGTAAAAACGTAAATACACTCGACAAAATATGACGGAATACGTAAAAACGTAAATACATTAGATAAAATACGACGGAATACGTAAACACGTAAATACACTCGATAAAATACAACGGAATACGTAAAAACGTAAATACACTCGACAAAATACAACGGAATACGTAAAAACGTTAACACACTCGACAAAATAACACGGAATACGTAAAAACGTAAATACACCTGACAAAATACGACGGAATGCGTAAAAACGTATATACAATCGACAAAATACAACGGATCACGTAAAAACGTAAATATACTCGACAAAATACAACGGAATACGTAAAAACGTAAATACACTCGATAAAATACAACGAAATACGTAAACACATAAATAAACTCGACAAAATACGACGGAACTCGTAAAAACGTAAATACACTCGACAAAATACAACGGACCACGTAAAAACGTAAATACACCTGACAAAATACGACGGAATGCGTAAAAACGTATATACAATCGACAAAATACAAGGGATCACGTAAAAACGTATATACAATCGACAAAATACAACGGAATACGTAAAAACGTAAACACACTCGATAAAATACGACGGAATACGTAAACACGTAAATAAACTCGACAAAATATAACGGAATACATAAAAACGTAAACACACTCGATAAAATACGACAGAATACATAAAAACGTACACACACTTGATAAAATACGACGGAATACGTAAAAACGTAAATACACCGACAAAATACGACGGAATACTTAAACACGTAAATAAACTCGACAAAATACAAGGGAATACGTAAAAACGTAAATACACTCGACTAAATACAACGAAATACGTAAAATTGTAAGTACATTCGACAAAATACAACGGAATACGTAAAAACGTAAACGCACTCGAGAAAATACAACGGAATACATTAAAAACGTAAATACACTCGATAAAATACGACGGAATACGTAAACACGTAAATACACCTGACAAAATACGACGGAATGCGTAAAAACGTCCATACAATCGACAAAATACAACGGAATACGTAAAAACGTAAATACACTCGACTAAATACAACGAAATACGTAAAATTGTAAGTACATTCGACAAAATACAACGGAATACGTAAAAACGTAAATACACTCTACAAAATACAACGGAATACGTAAAAACGTAAACACACTCGACAAAATACAACGGAATACGTAAAAACGTAAATACACCTGATAAAATACAACGGAATGCGTAAAAACGTATATACAATCGACAAAATACAACGGATCACGTAAAAACGTAAATATACTCGACAAAATACAACGGAATACGTAAAAACGTAAATACACTCGATAAAGTACAACGAAATACGTAAACACATAAATAATCTCGACAAAATACGACGGAATACGTAAAAACGTAAATACACTCGACAAAATACAATGGACCTCGGAAAAACGTTAATACACCTGACAAAATACAACGGAATGCGTAAAAACGTATATACAATCGTCAAAATACAAGGGATCACGTAAAAACGTATATACAATCGACAAAATACAACGGAATACGTAAAAACGTAAATACACTCGACTAAATACAACGAAATACGTAAAATTGTAAGTAGATTCGACAAAATACAACGGAATACGTAAAAACGTAAATACACTCGACAAAATACAACGGAATACGTAAAAACGTAAACACACTCGACAAAATACAACGGAATACGTAAAAACGTAAATACACCTGAAAAAATACAACGGAATGCGTAAAAACGTATATACAATCGACAAAATACAACGGATCACGTAAAAACGTAAATATACTCGACAAAATACAACGGAATACGTAAAAACGTAAATACACTCGATAAAGTACAACGAAATACGTAAACACATAAATAAACTCGACAAAATACGACGGAATACGTAAAAACGTAAATACACTCGACAAAATACAACGGACCTCGTAAAAACGTTAATACACCTGACAAAATACGACGGAATGCGTAAAAACGTATATACAATCGACAAAATACAAGGGATCACGTAAAAACCAATATACAATCGACAAAATACAACGGAATACGTAAAAACGTAAACACACTCGATAAAATACGACGGAATACGTAAACACGTAAATAAACTGTACAAAATATAACGGAATACATAAAAACGTAAACAAACTCGATAAAATACGACAGAATACATAAAAACGTAACCACACTCGACAAAATACGACGGAATATGTAAAAACGTAAATACACTCGACAAAATACAAGGAAATACGTAAAAACATAAATACACCTGACAAAATACGACGGAATACGTAAAAACGTAAATACACTCGACAAAATACAACGGAATACGTAAATCCGTAAATACACTCGACAAAATACAACGAAATACGTAAAAACATAAATACACTCGACAAAATACGACGGAATGCGTAAAAACGTATATACAATCTACAAAATACAACTGATCACGTAAAAACGTAAATATACTTGACAAAATACAACGGAATACGTAAAAACGTAAACACACTCGATAAAATACGACGGAATACGTAAACACGTAAATAAACCCGACAAAATATAACGGAATACATTAAAACGTAAATACACTCGATAACATACGACGGAATACGTAAAAACGTAAATACACTCGACAAAATACAAAGGAATACGTAAAAACCTGAATAAACTCGAAAAAATGCGACGGAATACGTAAAAACGTAAATACACTCAACAAAATACAACGAATACGTATAAAACATAAATAAACTCGAAAAAATACGACGGAATACGTAAAAACGTACACACACTCGATAAAATACGACGGAATACGTAAAAACGTAAATACACCGACAAAATACAACAGAATACGTAAAAACATAAATACACCTGACAAAATACGATGGGATACGTTAAAACGTAAATACACTTAGCAAAATAATTACGGAATACGTAAAAACATAAATAAACTCGACAAATACGACGGAATACGTAAAAACGTAAACACACTCGACAAAATACGACGGAATACGTAAACACGTAAAAACACTCGATAAAATACGACGGAATACGTAAACACGTAAATAAACTCGACAAAATACAACGGAATACGTAAAACGTAAAAACACTCGACAAAATACGACGGAATACGTAAAAACGTAAATACACTCGACAAAATACAACGAAATACGTAAACACGTAAATACACTCGACAAAATACAACGGAATACGTAAAAACGTAAATACACTCGAACATATACAACGAAATACGTAAAAATATAAATAAACTCGACAAAATACAACGGAATACGTAAAAACGTAAATACACTCGACAAAATACAATCGAATACGTAAACACGTAGATACACTCGACAAAATACAACGAAATACGTTAACACGTAAATACACTCGACAAAATACGACGGAATACGTAAAAACGTAAATACACCGACAAAATACAACAGAATACGTAAAAACGTTAATAAACTCGACAAAATACGACGGAATACATTAAAACGTAAAAACACTCGATAAAATACGACGGAATACGTAAACACGTAAATAAACTCGACAAAATATAACGGAATACATAAAAACGTAAATACACTCGATAACATACGACGGAATACGTAAAAAAGTAAACACACACGAGAAAATACAATGGAATACATAAAAACGTGAATACACTCGATTAAATACGACGGAATACCTAAAAACGTAAATACACTCGACAAAATACAAGGAAATACGTAAAAACATAAATAAACTCGACAAAATACGACGGAATACGTAAAAACGTTAATACACCGACAAAATACAACAGAATACGTAAAAACGTGAATAAACTCGACAAAATACGACGGAATACATTAAAACGTAAACACACTCGACAAAATACAACGGAATACGTAAAAACGTAAATACACCTGACAAAATACAACGGAATGCGTAAAAACGTATATACAATCGAGAAAATACAACGGATCACGTAAAAACGTAAATATACTCGACAAAATATAACGGAATACGTAAAAACGTAAATACACTCGATAAAGTACAACGAAATACGTAAACACATAAATAAACTCGACAAAATACGACGGAATACGTAAAAACGTAAATACACTCGACAAAATACAACGGACCCTGTAAAAACGTTAATACACCTGACAAAATACGACGGAATGCGTAAAAACGTATATACAATCGACAAAATACAAGGGATCACGTAAAAACGTATATACAATCGACAAAATACAACGGAATACGTAAAAACGTAAACACACTCGATAAAATACCACGGAATACGTAAATACGTAAATAAACTCGAAAAAATATAACGGAATACATAAAAACGTAAAAACACTCGATAAAATACGACAGAATACATAAAAACGTAAACACACTCGACAAAATACGACGGAATATGTAAAAACGTAAATACACTCGACAAAATACAAGGAAATACGTAAAAACATAAATAAACTCGACAAAATACGACGGAATACGAAAAAACGTAAATAAACTCGACAAAATACGACGGAATACGTAAAAACGTAAATACACTCGACTAAATACAACGAAATACGTAAAATCGTAAGTACATTCGACAAAATACAACGGAATACGTGAAAACTTAAACACACTCGAGAAAATACAACGGAATACAATAAAAACGTAAAAAAAACTCAGTAAAATACGACGGAATACGTAAACACGTAAATACACTCGATAAAATACAACGGAATACGTAAAACCGTAAATACACCTGACAAAATACGACGGAATGCGTAAAAACGTATATACAATCGACAAAATACAACGGAATACGTAAAAATGTAAATACACTCGAGAAAATACAACGGAATACGTAAAAACGTAAACACACTCGACAAAATATAACGGAATACATAAAAACGTAAATCCACTTGATAAAATACGACGGAATACGTAAAAACGTAAATACACTCGACAAAATACAACGGAATACGTAAAAACGTAAATACACTCGACAAAATACAACGAAATACGTAAAAACATAAATAAACTCGACAAAATACGACGGAATACGTAAAAACGTAAATACACTCGAGAAAATACAACGAATACGTAAAAACGTAAATACACTCGACAAAATATGACGGAATACGTAAAAACGTAAATACATTAGATAAAATACGACGGAATACGTAAACACGTAAATACACTCGATAAAATACAACTGAATACGTAAAAACGTAAATACACTTGACAAAATACGACGGAATACGTAAAAATGTAAACACACTCGACGAAATACGACGAATACATAAAAACGTAAATACACTCGATAAAATATGACGGAATACGTAAAAACGTAAATACACTCGACAAAATTTGACGGAATACGTAAAAACGTAAATACACTCGATAAAATACGCCAGAATACGTAAAAACGTAAATACACTCGATAAAATACAACGAAATACGTAAAAACGTAAATAAACTCGACAAAATACGACGGAATACGTAAAAACGTAAACACATTCGACGAAATACGACGGAATACGTAAAAACGTTAATACACCGACAAAATACAACAGAATACGTAAAAACGTAAATAAGCTCGACAAAATACGACGGAATACATTAAAACGTAAAAACACTCGATAAAATACGACGGAATACGTAAACACGTAGATACACTCGACAAAATACAACGGAATACGTAAAAACGTAAATAAACTCGACAAAATACAACGGAATACGTAAAAACGTAAACACACTCGACAAAATACAACGGAATACGTAAAAACGTAAATACACCTGACAAAATACGACGGAATGCGTAAAAACGTATATACAATCGACAAAATACAACGGAATACGTAAAAATGTAAATAAACTCGACAAAATACGACGGAATACGTAAAAACGTAAATACACTCGACAAAATACAACGGACCCTGTAAAAACGTTAATACACCTGACAAAATACGACGGAATGCGTAAAAACGTATATACAATCGACAAAATACAAGGGATCACGTAAAAACGTATATACAATCGACAAAATACAACGGAATACGTAAAAACGTAAACACACTCGATAAAATACCACGGAATACGTAAATACGTAAATAAACTCGAAAAAATATAACGGAATACATAAAAACGTAAAAACACTCGATAAAATACGACAGAATACATAAAAACGTAAACACACTCGACAAAATACGACGGAATATGTAAAAACGTAAATACACTCGACAAAATACAAGGAAATACGTAAAAACATAAATAAACTCGACAAAATACGACGGAATACGAAAAAACGTAAATAAACTCGACAAAATACGACGGAATACGTAAAAACGTAAATACACTCGACTAAATACAACGAAATACGTAAAATCGTAAGTACATTCGACAAAATACAACGGAATACGTGAAAACTTAAACACACTCGAGAAAATACAACGGAATACAATAAAAACGTAAAAAAAACTCAGTAAAATACGACGGAATACGTAAACACGTAAATACACTCGATAAAATACAACGGAATACGTAAAACCGTAAATACACCTGACAAAATACGACGGAATGCGTAAAAACGTATATACAATCGACAAAATACAACGGAATACGTAAAAATGTAAATACACTCGAGAAAATACAACGGAATACGTAAAAACGTAAACACACTCGACAAAATATAACGGAATACATAAAAACGTAAATCCACTTGATAAAATACGACGGAATACGTAAAAACGTAAATACACTCGACAAAATACAACGGAATACGTAAAAACGTAAATACACTCGACAAAATACAACGAAATACGTAAAAACATAAATAAACTCGACAAAATACGACGGAATACGTAAAAACGTAAATACACTCGAGAAAATACAACGAATACGTAAAAACGTAAATACACTCGACAAAATATGACGGAATACGTAAAAACGTAAATACATTAGATAAAATACGACGGAATACGTAAACACGTAAATACACTCGATAAAATACAACTGAATACGTAAAAACGTAAATACACTTGACAAAATACGACGGAATACGTAAAAATGTAAACACACTCGACGAAATACGACGGAATACATAAAAACGTAAATACACTCGATAAAATATGACGGAATACGTAAAAACGTAAATACACTCGACAAAATTTGACGGAATACGTAAAAACGTAAATACACTCGATAAAATACGCCAGAATACGTAAAAACGTAAATACACTCGATAAAATACAACGAAATACGTAAAAACGTAAATAAACTCGACAAAATACGACGGAATACGTAAAAACGTAAACACATTCGACGAAATACGACGGAATACGTAAAAACGTTAATACACCGACAAAATACAACAGAATACGTAAAAACGTAAATAAGCTCGACAAAATACGACGGAATACATTAAAACGTAAAAACACTCGATAAAATACGACGGAATACGTAAACACGTAGATACACTCGACAAAATACAACGGAATACGTAAAAACGTAAATAAACTCGACAAAATACAACGGAATACGTAAAAACGTAAACACACTCGACAAAATACAACGGAATACGTAAAAACGTAAATACACCTGACAAAATACGACGGAATGCGTAAAAACGTATATACAATCGACAAAATACAACGGAATACGTAAAAATGTAAATACACTCGAGAAAATACAACGGAATACGTAAAAACGTAAACACACTCGACAAAATATAACGGAATACATAAAAACGTAAATCCACTTGATAAAATACGACGGAATACGTAAAAACGTAAATACACTCGACAAAATACAACGGAATACGTAAAAACGTAAATACACTCGACAAAATACAACGAAATACGTAAAAACATAAATAAACTCGACAAAATACGACGGAATACGTAAAAACGTAAATAAACTCGACAAAATACAACGAATACGTAAAAACGTAAATACACTCGACAAAATATGATGGAATACGTAAAAACGTAAATACATTAGATAAAATACGACGGAATACGTAAACACGTAAATACACTCGATAAAATACAACGGAATACGTAAAAACGTAAATACACTCGACAAAATACAACGGAATACGTAAAAACGTAAACACACTCGACAAAATACAATGGAATACGTAAAAACGTAAATACACCTGACAAAATACGACGGAATGCGTAAAAACGTATATACAATCGACAAAATACAACGGATACCGTACAAACGTAAATATACTCGACAAAATACAACGGAATACGTAAAAACGTAAATACACTCGATAAAATACAACGAAATACGTAAACACATAAATAAACTCGACAAAGTACGACGGAATACGTAAAAACGTAAATACACCTGACAAAATACGACGGAATACGTAAAAACGTATATACAATCGACAAAATACAACGGAATACGTAAAAATGTAAATAGACTCGAGAAAATACAACGGAATACGTAAAAACGTAAACACACTCGACAAAATATAACGGAATACATAAAAACGTAAATCCACTTGATAAAATACGACGGAATACGTAAAAACGTAAATACACTCGAGAAAATACAACGAATACGTAAAAACGTAAATACACTCGACAAAATATGACGGAATACGTAAAAACGTAAATACATTAGATAAAATACGACGGAATACGTAAACACGTAAATACACTCGATAAAATACAACTGAATACGTAAATACACTTGACAAAATACGACGGAATACGTAAAAATGTAAACACACTCGACGAAATACGACGGAATACATAAAAACGTAAATACACTCGATAAAATATGACGGAATACGTAAAAACGTAAATACACTCGACAAAATTTGACGGAATACGTAAAAACGTAAATACACTCGATAAAATACGCCAGAATACGTAAAAACGTAAATACACTCGATAAAATACAACGAAATACGTAAAAACGTAAATAAACTCGACAAAATACGACGGAATACGTAAAAACGTAAACACATTCGACGAAATACGACGGAATACGTAAAAACGTTAATACACCGACAAAATACAACAGAATACGTAAAAACGTAAATAAGCTCGACAAAATACGGCGGAATACATTAAAACGTAAAAACACTCGATAAAATACGACGGAATACGTAAACACGTAGATACACTCGAAAAAATACAACGGAATACGTAAAAACGTAAATAAACTCGACAAAATACAACGGAATACGTAAAAACGTAAACACACTCGACAAAATACAACGGAATACGTAAAAACGTAAATACACCTGACAAAATACGACGGAATGCGTAAAAACGTATATACAATCGACAAAATACAACGGAATACGTAAAAATGTAAATACACTCGAGAAAATACAACGGAATACGTAAAAACGTAAACACACTCGACAAAATATAACGGAATACATAAAAACGTAAATCCACTTGATAAAATACGACGAAATACGTAAAAACGTAAATACACTCGACAAAATACAACGGAATACGTAAAAACGTAAATACACTCGACAAAATACAACGAAATACGTAAAAACATAAATAAACTCGACAAAATACGACGGAATACGTAAAAACGTAAATACACTCGACAAAATACAACGAATACGTAAAAACGTAAATACACTCGACAAAATATGACGGAATACGTAAAAACGTAAATACATTAGATAAAATACGACGGAATACGTAAACACGTAAATACACTCGATAAAATACAACGGAATACGTAAAAACGTAAATACACTCAACAAAATACAACGGAATACGTAAAAACGTAAACACACTCGACAAAATACAACGGAATACGTAAAAACGTAAATACACCTGACAAAATACGACGGAATGCGTAAAAACGTATATACAATCGACAAAATACAACGGATCACGTAAAAACGTAAATATACTGGACAAAATACAACGGAATACGTAAAAACGTAAATACACTCGATAAAATACAACGAAATACGTAAACACATAAATAAACTCGACAAAATACGACAGAATACGTAAAAACGTAAATACACCTGACAAAATACGACGGAATGCGTAAAAACGTATATACAATCGACAAAATACAACGGAATACGTAAAAATGTAAATACACTCGAGAAAATACAACGGAATACGTAAAAACGTAAACACACTCGACAAAATATAACGGAATACATAAAAACGTAAATCCACTTGATAAAATACGACGGAATACGTAAAAACGTAAATACACTCGACAAAATACAACGGAATACGTAAAAACGTAAATACACTCGACAAAATACAACGAAATACGTAAAAACATAAATAAACTCGACAAAATACGACGGAATACGTAAAAACGTAAATACACTCGACAAAATACAACGAATATGTAAAAACGTAAATACACTCGACAAAATATGACGGAATACGTAAAAACGTAAATACACCTGACAAAATACGACGGAATGCGTAATAACGTATATACAATCGACAAAATACAAGGGATCACGTAAAAACGTAAATATACTCGACAAAATACAACGGAATACGTAAAAACGTAAACACACTCGATAAAATACGACGGAATACGTAAACACGTAAATAAACTCGAGAAAATATAACGGAATACATAAAAACGTAAACACACTCGATAAAATACGACAGAATACATAAAAACGTAAACACACTCGACAAAATACGACGGAATATGTAAAAACGTAAATACACTCGACAAAATACAAGGAAATACGTAAAAACATAAATAAACTCGACAAAATACGACGGAATACGAAAAAACGTAAATAAACTCGACAAAGTACGACGGAATACGTAAAAACGTACACACACTTGATAAAATACGACGGAATACGTAAAAACGTAAATACACCGACAAAATACAACAGAATACGTAAAAACGTAAATACACCCGACAAAATACGATGGGATACGTTAAAACGTAAATACACTCGACAAAATACGACGGAATACGTAAAAACGTAAACTCACACGATAAAATACGACGGAATACGTAAACACGTAAATAAACTCGACAAAATACAACGGAATACGTAAAAACGTAAATACACTCGACTAAATACAACGAAATACGTAAAATCGTAAGTACATTCGACAAAATACAACGGAATACGTAAAAACGTAAACACACTCGAGAAAATACAACGGAATACATTAAAAACGTAAAAACACTCGATAAAATACGACGGAATACGTAAACACGTAAATACACTCGATAAAATACAACGGAATACGTAAAAACGTAAATACACCTGACAAAATACGACGGAATGCGTAAAAACGTATATACAATCGACAAAATACAACGGAATACGTAAAAATGTAAATACACTCGAGAAAATACAACGGAATACGTAAAAACGTAAACACACTCGACAAAATATAACGGAATACATAAAAACGTAAATACACTCGATAAAATACGACGGAATACGTAAAAACGTAAACACACTCGACAAAATACAACGGAATACGTAAAAACGTAAATACACTCGACAAAATACAACGAAATACGTAAAAACATAAATAAACTCGACAAAATACGACGGAATACGTAAAAACGTAAATACACTCGACAAAATACAACGAATACGTAAAAACGTAAATACACTCGACAAAATACGACGGAATACGTAAAAACGTAAGCACACTCGATAAAATACGACGGAATACGTAAACACGTAAATACACTCGATAAAAAACAACTGAATACGTAAAAACGTAAATACACTCGACAAAATACGACGGAATACGTAAAAATGTAAACACACTCGACGAAATATGACGGAATACGTAAAAACGTAAATACACTCGATAAAATACGACGGAATACGTAAACACGTAAATACACTCGATAAAATACAACTGAATACGTAAAAACGTAAATACACTCGACAAAATACGACGGAATACGTAAAAACGTAAACACACTCGACGAAATACGACGGAATACCTAAAAACGTAAATACACTCGATAAAATATGACGGAATACGTAAAAACGTAAATACACTCGACAAAGTTTGACGGAATACGTAAAAACGTAAATACACTCGATAAAATACGCCGGAATACGTAAAAACGTAAATACACTCGATAAAATACAACGAAATACGTTAAAACGTTAATAAACTCGACAAAATACGACGGAATACGTAAAAACGTAAACACATTCGACGAAATACGACGGAATACATAAAAACGTAAATACACTCGACAAAATACGACGGAATACGTAAAAACGTAAACACACTCGACAAAATACAACGGAATACGTAAAAACGTAAATACACTCAACAAAATACGACGGAATACGTAAAAACGTAAATAAACTCGACAAAATACGACGGAATACGTACAAACGTAAACACGCTTTACAAAATACAACGGAATACGTAAAACCGTACATACATCCGACAAAACCGACAATCAGCTGAATCACATCCATTCACTTGGAAGATGACCCACAGATGCCGGAGGACTTTCTGTTCTAATAGATTTTTTTCTCGAACTGCTAGCTTTTAGAATTTCATCTATGCTCACTGTTTCTCTGACAGTACCGACATACATACATTTAGATGTAATGTAAGCAAACATCTCGCTACTCAACTCCTCACTTAGGATGGCCCTTGTGATTCTGGCCCCTTATTTACAATTACCCCTTACGTCTCAGTGGCAATATGCTTTATTTGAGGTGAATTAAAATTTAAAAAAAAAGATTTAAAGCCTACTTTTAATTTTTTTTAAAACTAAAGCCCCTAGTTGCTGAAGCCGTGACATCCACAAAAGATGTACCATGGTCACTTCTTTCTCTACACAATAAAAGTAGCAGATCATTATCTGTCCGTATCTATGCTATGGAACATCCTGCTAGAGGCGGTTGTGACAGTGCCTACCATATCCAAGTTCGGAGTACATCGGATAAATATTGAGACTGTATATAGATGAAATATCTTCCAACTGTATTTATACAGTTATAGTTACTCTCTGAATTTTTAGGCAATCATTTCATTTGATTCGATAAATTACATAAAAAGGGGTTAATTTTACGTAAGGAGACAGAGCAGACTAAATTTGCACGACTATAAGCAAGCCTAAACTTTGCCGGGCAATTCGATGTGTAGACACCCAGCAACACCTAACCAAGAGCTTTCAAAGAAAAGATGAGTTCCATTGGAACAAACAATTATCCATACTGATGGGGTGTAGAAAGTGGTCTCATAATTCTCACTACCTCTTGAGTTTGTATTCAGTTTCCATTAGCGATATTTCTGACAAAGCGGGGAAATTGCTGTTCTATGTGTCGTCTGTGATTTTGAGTGAGTGGTATGAAGAGATGCTTCGCGTTATTTTGCCATATCACTAATTCCTCTGTGTGCCTCGGCCAATACCACACAACATAATAGTGAAGGGTCATAGAGAATTAGAACACCAGACATCCACTGGAAGAGTGCGAAGAATACTGGGATCTTAGGTAGCCTTTTTGCTACCCAAATTCAGGGAAGGAAAATGACCATTATCAGCGAGATATCAATTTGGAACGGTTGTTGCAATCACGCCAAGTTATTTGCAATGCGTATCGAAAGAGGTGGATGTTACTAAAAATCTGAGGAGACTTGTTGTCACTCGGACTCCAGGGAAGGCCACCGGTTCTATCACTTAGCAATTACTAGTAATGACCTGTGTGAGAACTCCTAGTAAATAAATAATAATAAAGATAATGAGTGTCAGGCTTCAGACCATGTAAACAAATAACGCGTCTTGTCTCTTCGACTGCAACGGCACCTTTATCAAACGCACGTCAGACGTAACACACCGCTAAGTATGAGCGACTTTCTTTTCTAACGATATAAGTAATTTCCTGGCGGGGTCAGTACCGTAACCTTGTCGTGACCTTTCTGTCTTGTGTATATCCTGTTTACTCATAAAACAATATCTACTTGAACAAAGAGATTTTAAACTAAGATTGATACTAGCTAATGTATTCACTAATATTTTATACATGTATAGTTCCACGTATGGTATTTTATGAGATACTTAGTTTTTTTTGTGCAGTTTGGAGTCTAGCATTATTATGATTGACGATGGATATTGACTTCACATAGCATACAAGACCAACGATGTAGAAAATAGGCATGCGGAATTATTCTCATGGTCGTGTAAAAGATTGTTGTCGTCTAAATAGAAGTTTGCAGAAATCATTTCACTGTAGCGATGTAGTAGAAATAGAAAATAATTCGTTGTCTTTTTCAGTTCAACGAGTGAGAAATTTTAAGTTTTAGAATTAAGACTACGTGGCAGGATATAACGTCATGAGGTGAAGTGCGTGTGAGAAAAGCTAGAGATTTCCGGCATCTGGGAAATTAGCGGTAGGTGTGAGTGGAAGCTATTCGAGTGTTTTTTAGAGCGGGTGCAGATCATCCAGATGCACTTGCTTCAAGTTTCGGCAAGAACGCAAACAAGAAAGAAAATATCAGAACAATTAATTTGTTATTTTTTGTTGCTGTTAATAATTTCGATTATTCAAGTTACCAAGATAATAAAGAAGAAAAAACATCTGTACGAATTCTACATGATTACTACTACAATTTTTACAACTAGACGTCACAACTACTTCAGATAAACACACACCTTTTTTATGTTAACAAAGAAAAAAACAGACAATCCGCGAAGATCGACGAAATCAACCACGCATTGGTACAGCAGTAAATATTTAGGGAAGATGGAAAGACGCCTAGGCAGCAAAGTTTTGACTAGAGTAACTATTCAAAAAATATGATATGGTGTTTTTTATTGTCTGATCAATTTTTTAAACGGACAGAACATTCTTTGAAACCTGATATAAAAAGTAACTGAACAGACATGGTATACCCCATGAAGGTTAATTTATAACCATATGCAGTACTAATACGACGTTTTTAACGTTTGATCATGAATTATCTCGACTAACTACATAGGCCGTGATTTTATAGTCAACAGAACAAAGCTGATTGGCTCATTGACACGCTGTAAGAAATTGGCTTAATGGATATTGACGTATCTCTAAGATATTGGCAGTAAGAGTTGTAAGGGTGTAATCTTTTCTTATTTGTCTTTATTACTGGAATAGTGGAAGCAATTCAAAAGAACACCACATATCCATTATTTGCTCTGGGGTTTGGTTTAGTTTTTACAGCAAGTCACCCTGGATGCTCTGTATCCTGGACTACTCCCGTGGGGATAGTAGAAATAATCTCAAAACAAACATCTATTCGATTTAACGTCTAACACCCAAGAGATAATATTGATGTCTTCTCTGCTAAGTACTTCTTCTTATGACACCACACAACTTCCGCTATACGTAATCCTAAACTCTAACTTATCCTGTACATGAAGCTTCATGTTCTTTTCTTACTTTTATTGACCCCAAACAAGGCACATTGCCACTTAGATGCAAGGGGTCACTGTGGTAAATGGACAATATCCATAGGGACATAATAAGTGCTGAGTTGTGCAGATAGATTTACGTTCACATTATATTTAAATGTATGCATGTTGGAACAGCCGGAATAACAGGGAGCAGGTAGTGAATTCTAAAGACTAGCAGTTCGAGGAAATAATCTAATTGAGTAGAAAGCCCCTCGGTAACTTGGGACCTCTACCGTGAAGGGGTGGGATTTGAGGGCATGTATGTCGAGGTTCCACCAAAGCAGCAAGTTCCTCGGAGAACATTCCATTGAAGCACCTGTAAAACCAGCACAGGGATACAAAAATTGTGGCGATATAACAGGGGCTTGAGCTTCCTAAGGAGTGTTGGACCTATTAGATTAAAGCCTCTTATTTGGACACTGTCTAAGAAAGGGATACTAGTGTTTGGTGCATCAACCCAAAGGTGACAGCAATACTCGATGCATAGGCGGATGGTGGCTTTGTAGAAATATATGATACTTGTAGATGTTTCTTACTTAATCCAAACTTACGGGGTTTTCCCCTTTTAGCTCATCATCATTAATATTCCTATGCATGTATCACGACCGACAAACGTACATAACCACGGTTCATTTGAATAACTTTTCAAACATATTTGCTTTGTAACATTAACATAGTGAGCTAGTAAAATCTTTATTTGAATAGGATATAACAAAAAGCAAATTTATTCGTCTTGTAATCTGAGAATGATAAGAAGAAAACACAACACATAGGAAAGATTGCAAATAATGTGTACCAAACTAATGATACACAATGAAGAAAGTAACGTAGTCATTGATAGGTTAAGCTAGCAGGCTCCGGGGAATTATTTAACTTCTACCAGTTTAAAGTAAGGAATCTAGCTCCCTAAAACAGAGGGCATTCTGGACGGATTAAAATAAATAGCCGCGAACAAACCCCGTCGGTATTTCCCGGAAAGAACATTACAAATAATCAGCGATCATTCCATCTAATTAACCTTGATTTTCGATTTGATTCTGGTTTTGATATAAACGCTAAATCATTAGTAAACAAAAATGAAAGAAAACAAACACACCTCTTAAATCAGGAGACGATTGTAGTTGACTCCGTCGCCAACCCTGTAGGAGGAGGTACTGATTGAGAAAATTGCACACTGAGACCGTGCAGGCAATAGTTACCCTTAACCTAGATCTAAATCTAGGTTCTGAGCAAATTTCGTTTGTCCTCGTTTTTTTCTTAATGAGAAAACACGGACGAGTCCATTCCTTTTATTTAGGTGTGATATGACGGTTTGAAAAACGTAGTATTTACTTTAACGTAACGATTCCTTTGTTTTATTAACCCCTATCTGTCTAGCTCTCGTTATTTGAGTGTGTTTCTGTTTTCTGATTCGATTAATTTTCCCCGTTGTATGAAACGGGATTACACGACTCCAAACAAGAAAATCGAAGCAATAAAGTAATGAACGAGAATAGAAAATAACATTGAATAATAATGAAAATTGCTTCCATAGAATAGATTTTTCTGCTGCAAACAATGAAATCGAGACATTCAGGCTAAGAAAATGAGACGAAAATAAACAAGGTCAATAACACTAACAAAAATACATTCAGTTGACAGTCGGTCTTTCAATTATTACTTAATGTGGTGTTTTATATATATATATATATATATATATATATATATATATATATATATATATATATATATATATATATATAGTAAGCTATGAAAATATATTTATGGCAATTAAGCTACACAGAGGCCACCGCGTTTCAGCCCCGTTTCATCATTTTGCCGGGTGTTTTTATATACACGAGTAGCTAGTTAACCAATCAGATTCTTTGTTGTTCTCTCAGCCAATCATTGGATTTCCCACTAACACAGGTGTGGTTAGTGCTACTTCCTATATCCTGTTCTATTGTTCTGTATTGGACCAAAGTTAAAAGATAAAACTTGTCTTAGTCTGGAAAGATTTCTCTTTCACTGATTAAGGACAGAAAAGATAAAGTGTAGTATGAGAGATGCTACAGTTTAATCCTAAACTAAAAGCCAAGGAACTGACAATTTTCAATTTTCATGTCATTTTATTGTCAATATGATTTATATCGAATCCATTATCGAAGCAGCATGCGTGCAAGTGTCAAGGCACTCGAATACTGACAAACTGGAGAGTACACGAATTCGCTAATATTAAGACAGCCGTACAATGCCCATTCAAATGTATTATTATTATTATTATTATTATTATTATTATTATTATTATTATTATTATTATTATTATTATTATTATTATTATTATTATTCGCTCTACACTTCGATGCAACTAAACAATAAATAAATAAAACAAGAGGATACACAGGAATAAAATACACAATTTGACCATTCATTTCGGGAAATCTGTGACGTCCACTGTCCCCACGAAGCGGAAATATTATTTGTGTTTCTTTGCTCGTTTCCTTCCGTTTCGTGCACCGGAAGTTGAAACGCCATATTGTAAAGACGGTCTTTCATGGACGAGCAAGCCATGGCGTTGATTTCCATTTGATATTTTGTAATACACGCGATGACTGCACCTCTTTATGACGTTTATCTGTTTTCTGCTTCTAGCGAATCAAACAAAACACGCACAAAAAACATATTGCCCATTGAATAAAGTTTTCTGTGAGTGTATTTGTCTGTTATTTGCTAAAATAAGACGATTTGTAAAAATAAACTGTATTTCTTTACTTGATATTCGCTTTATGTGATGCTTTTTTAAATTTAGTTCACCCCAAACAAAGTAAGTTGCAACTATAGACCTAAGGAAATACTGAAAATTAGGTTTACAGTTTTGGTGATCATCCTAAATTGGGAGCTGTGTAGTGAGATGCTTGTTCACATTAGTTTTAAATTTCTGCATGTCAGTACAGTCGGAAAAACAGCGGCAGGGAGGGAGTTCCAAAGGCTGGCAGCTAAAGGAAAGAAGCTATCGGAGTAGAAAGCCCTCCGGTATCTGAGGAACTCCACAGTGAACGGATGGGATTAAGCTGATTGTATAGTTGGTCGACTGTATTTACGTCGAGGGGGGCACAAGTCAGACAAGTTCATCAGAGAACATTTCATTGAAGTACTTCTAAAACAAGCACAAGGATGCAACATTGCGGCGATAAGAGAGGAACTGGAGCTTGGTGAATAGTAAAGGACTTATTAGATTAGCGACTGATTTTTTAACCTTGTTTAAGAGGGATAGACTTGTGGATGGTACACCAGCCTAGATGTGACAACAATACTTCATGCATAGGCGGATGGTGGCTTTGGAGAGATATAGGATATTGTTAGGTGTCAAATGTTTTCTAGCTCGGTAGAGGGAGACCACTCTCTTTGTTAAATATCATCTATGATCAATTAATCACGTCACCTTAGGCGAATAAAATTGATTATATCTATTTTGGAAATATGTTTTGATAATGGCTGTATAGATAAGTACATTTTATAAAGTAAAATTCAAATTATAATTGCTCTCTTACTATTGGAAGTAAATCCTAAAGTATCACCCCATATTATAACATCAAACTTATCGACTAGTTCAAAAGTCAAATATCAAACACATATACATTCACCCTTTCGAAAATCTATTTCTAAAAATATATTTGGAAAATAGAATTAAGCAAAGTTTTGACTCAAACAAGAGGAATCACAATATACCCACAATAATAATAACGGTAATAATAATAAAACAAATAATATTGCCAGTAATGTTGCATACCGTCCCGGGAATAAGCCGTCGCAGTTCTCGCTTAAACAACTGGTCATTCTTAACACCAAAAAGGTATATGTTGCAACAAAGACCTTCCTGACCGATTTCCGAGACAAACAATCTTTTAAACTTTTAATTCTGTTTTATTCAGGCGTTTTTTTATCGTCACCGCCGGAGATATTCACTAACGTCGAGAGAGAGACCAACTTACTGCTTTATCGTAGTTACTTCCTAACTTAAGTCCCTAGTCATTCGAGGAGCGGGGTAGGAAGAAATCCCTGCCTGTATTCTCTTAGGGAATTTAAATCCCCTATTTCATTTGAGGACTACATAGAGAAGTCGACTGTTCGGCTCGCTTCCAAAACCCAGACTAAAAAAACTCTGCTTCCCACAAAAAATCCCGTGACGTCACAGAGCCTCCATGCGCAGGTGCACATTGACCCTTGATCTGAGGTCTCGTCAACGTCGTGACCCTGTCAACGTCCGTGAGCTCCGACTCTAAGAACAACCCTATTCTGCACTCGACTGTACGTGTCCACCCGCACTTAATCGCGCAAGCCAAACCAAACCACTTCAAGATGCGTCCGTCCTAACAGGGCCACATCCAACATGAACATGCTATGCAAGTTGAATAATAGTAAAACCACATACATCAGTGCCACATCAGATATTATAAAGGCTAGAATTTTGAAACATAAATATACATTCATTAATCTGGATCTTTCAAACTTTACTTCTTTGTCTAGTAATATATATGATCTTAAAATTAGAATTTTCCATATGACATTAGATGGCTTATAGTTAACATGTTAGAACGTATACAAATATAGAAAGCCGTTAATAAGAGCACCACGTCCATTTTCCATTCTGAAGGACTACTACAAACAACTACGGAATTGTTACAATCTCATACTCTGAAGAAGCTATGTATACTAGTGAAATGAGTAGTTAAATGATCCAAGTAAAGAAAACAAAACAATCTGTTCTGATTTTTTTTATTAATAAATATCGCATCTAAACATGATTTTTAAGGCCTTTAGCCTCATTTATTATTATTAAATTTCTCCCAATGTAATATATATATATATATATATATATATATATATATATATATATATATATATATATATATATATATATATATATATAATTACTATTTCATGTATCCACATAACATTTTATAAGGAGATATAATTTTTATGTATCAATTTTCAGTATTTATTTCAACAGTGCTCGATACGTAAGTAGAGCTAGTTAATAAGCTATAGAAATACATTTATGGAAATAAAGCTACACAGAGGCTCCCGTGTTTCATCCCCGGAGGGAATCTTCAGGCTAAAATGCATATATATATATATATATATATATATATATATATATATATATATATATATATATAAATATATATATATACGGAAATAAAGTGACGCATATATATATATATATATATATATATATATATATAGAGAGAGAGAGAGAGAGAGAGAGAATATAAAATTAGATAAATAATAATTATTCATTAAGTCCAGTCCTAATTAAAATGAGAAAATACGGGTAATTAATTCGAAAAATCCATATGAACTGTTGTATTATAACCAAAGCCGCTCAAAACAATCCTTTTAACTAAGACGCACTGTTACGATACACTGAACGACATTCGCTATTTTTAGATCCTTTTCTGAAAGTTCACAGTTCCGTGGATGGGATGATGATTTAAAATCAATCGATAGCGCTACTAAACAACAGAATACATTACACTATCCGACAGTTTACATGAGTCTCATTTCAAAGTCGAATATTGGTGCTCAACTTCAGCGAAGCGTTATATTCCGACTTAACAAATGAACAAGAATTGTTCGCTTTGGTTATTTTACAACATCCAAAGAATTAAAAGGATTGTTTGATGCCGATATAAAAATACTTTATATTAAGGGATTCATCAAAGTCGCTGTTGTTTAATGCATCGTTTTAGATAGAAATTGACGCTTCTACCTCAACACCAACTTATTTATGAGAATGTCAAGAATGTGTGGAATGAGTAAGTTAAAAGGTTGGGATTCTTGGTGCATGAAAATGTGTGTGTGGGGGTGTGTGTGTATGCGGAGACTTGTATGTGAGTATAACTGAGAGCGAAGAGAAAAATAGACTTACTCATTCCACATATTCTTGACATAGCCAGCTGGTCAAATACTACTACTCTCCAAAAGAATTTCACACCTAACTACGAAAAAATCTCCCCTCTCACCTTCACCCTTTTCACCCTTTCGACTATTTCTCTCACACTCTTACCCACCCTCCCACTTTAAAACTATCTTCATTTTTTCAAATCTTTTCTAAAACTATGACATTACCCACATACCAAAATCACAGAGCCTCCCACCTCCACTCCTCATTCCCCACTCCTCCCATTCTTCACTCACTGCCATCCACATTATTTCAGTTCACCCCCACCCCTCCACTTTTTCACTCAGAACCATCCTCATTAATTTCATTCCATGCTACTGATTTAACTAAGCCAGGACCTCGGTTCATGTGCACCCAGTAGTGACTACTACTTTTTCTCTTCAACCCATTATTCTCACGTACTTGCATGGCATTTTTCTTAAAATTATCATCCTGAGGAAGTCTTACAAATAAAGACGAAAAGTTGATGAATATATAAAAAAAAACATCTTTTTTAGTTCTCTTTTTGCATTTCCCATTGCGTCGGATTATCTTCATCCTTCCTCTCTCATATATATATATATATATATATATATATATATATATATATATATATATATATACCATACTACTAACAATTATGGCTGTTACAGACTGTCTTGTTTCTCTGACTGTTACTCACTCTTAGATTTGCTTTGCGCACCACTTTATATAGGTAGACTCGTAACTTGCCATTTCCCCGGATCCTTTTTTTTCGTTTTGCTACGTCAGCTCATCCTTCAGAGAGTAGCTAGCCATGTAAATCACCCAGCCTCGATTCCATTTAACTAAAATCCTCTTGCAGTTGATATTTCTGTCACTAAAGCACATACCTGACCCTAGCTGAGCCCTTTCTGACTTTTTCCTGGGTCCCAGCGGGGATTTTCTCGAACAACGTATCTTCTCCGGCTTGATTTTCGTAACTAGTGTGAAAAATAAATCGCAATTCTCTCGGTACACTCTTCTAAATTTATGCTACCGCTTCTAATCACCCTAAATTGTTCGTAGGGCCTCGGTACATTGTCATATCCGAACTTTTCTTCTATGTCAAATGCTTGTTATTTGGCACTATTGACCCCATAATCCAGAAACATAGACAAACCCTAAACAGTAGAGAAAATAATATAATCATATAACGTTACAATAATAAAAACAAATAAATATAACTTTCTCAGTTCGTAGGTCAATGTTTCTCATTGTCGTTTCGAACTTTCAGAGAAATGGTAGCAAGGATCAAAGCCACACAATAAAGAATTCTTTTTGCTATAACAGGGGACTCGCAACACCCATTAAAATTTCTATTACGATCCGCTGACTCTTCACTCTGTGCCCCAAATCAGTCATTGATCAGACTAGCTTCCGCAGTAGTCCTCGCCGCCTTGGTAAACTAGTCGTTCTTTCTCATTCCCAGGTGGGGTTTCCCGTCATCCTCGTTAACAGTTCTGCGAGCATCACATATACGGATCCTAGTTCTCTCATGCCAGAATCACCTCTGTGCAGGTGACTCGATGGATTCCGTTTTCACTTAGGCAAACAGTCGTCAAACTTCAAGGTTCAGCTAAGGTCTGCCTAATCCTTTACATCACACCTATTACCGAAAGCACCAATATAACCATTATTACCACGGAGACTACCGACCAGGCTATCAGACGCCAACAGTTTGTTCTGGTCTAACAACGTTACATATCGCAAGACATTATAGTACTTCCACAATTGTCTGGTCGAGTAAATGATAATCTCAATTCATGCAGGATCTATCCTAGTCGTTCAGGGTTAACTATGCTCGCTTCCAGGTGTCGTACTGATAATATGTTCAGCTGCACCCCGACACACTCCGTCAGCCAGTTCGATACATTCGTCGGATCACTGCCAGTAACTAGAAATGCTGCTGTACAAACTACTCCATTTCATGAACCTCTTCGCGAATAGCCTCGATTACCTTGCGTACCTTCTATGTGCAGTTATAGGAGGTGCACCCTCCCAGGCTTTGCCTTCTCACCCTTTGAGAAGGGTTTAGTTTACTGCTAATCGCCTGAGGCGCCCCTACCGGGGAATGCCAACGGGGGTTGCCCAGGCAATTTTTAAATAGCCAGAGTGCTCAAATTCTCGAGCGCTGTTTTTTTCCACTTTTCCGACCTTGTGTCACATCTTACCTTGTGGGAGGAAGATAAATAGAATCAACCAATTTAGACTCGTGACGTTCACTACAGACATACATTCATCAAGATCGTAGGCTAATCCTTCCTGATGTTCCATAAAGTCCACTAATTTTTCCAGGATCCTTCTGACGTCGCTTTCCGAGGCAGTTTTAAACAAGATGCTGAGGGCTTTCCTAATTATAGGTAACAGTTTCCTATTTTGCCTCTTCTGAAACGTATCTACCAATTCTAGACACAGGCTTATCTCTGTCCACATACCCTCCAACGATCGTGTTTCCTCCTCCAATGAATGAAACAATCGGATGCAATCTCCTCTCTCCGAATATCACCAGTACACCTGATGTCCGACTTTGGTCAAGCTCCTGACCTCGTTTCTTAGCTGGTCTAAGATCACTTTATAAGACTATAGATCGATTACAAACGTAATTAACCACTTCGACAGTTTCAAACCAGGTATTCGCACTTTATTCCCACGTCCCTATTCTGATGTTCACCATTAGTACTATTCACCATCTTCTCACGTTTATATCTGCAACGAGATAAAAATGCGTCTACTTCTCTTCTGTTTGAACTTTCACCCGTCAATTTTTATTTCATTAGTCATCGGAAACTGCCCGCGGACAGGCCAGCGGCACAACCACCAATGCATACCCGAATTTTACTGCTTTTTTATTTCCTCGAGGATCGTAGCGCGTAGCTCTCCTCAACCGTAGTTTTAATGGCAGTTCCTCCACAACCGGAATTACAGTATTTTTCAGAGTTGGAATAGAGTTGTATCTTAAGCCTCGCACTTGATTTGCTCCTCTTTAGTACACTACGAAGGTCCCTGTCGTTCTTTTCTGTTTCCTGTTGGATCTGTTTCGTCCTAATCGGCTTGGAACGGGCCACAGGGTTGATTATCATCTTTTTATTCAACTCGTCTCCATTTCTTCCAGGGTTCCTTTGTTGGTCTTCTTTTACCTGTCCGCTCGTGTTTCCCCCAACCCTCAAACTTGGCCAACTTCACCAGTTCCCAAAATATGAATGACACCAAACCGGTATGCTAAACAATCCAATAGAACGGGGTCACGATCGGCCCAACTTACGCTCCCTTTAAGGGTAGTTTATAATACACGGGATTTTGGTTCTCGTTTATACCTGCATTTTTTCTCTTTTCTCTCCTTGTGACACTTCGTCTGACCTGAGCGAAAATCATATCAGTTGCTTCAGGATCAACTTATGGTGTCGCTTTTTCCCCACATAGAGAACCTGGTATTCACAAATGGTCTCTCATCTGTTACTGACCAGGTTCAACGTGTCTTAAACTCCGCGATCTAAGGAGTACTGTTGTGTTAACCGGATGATGTACGTTTAATTCTTTCGTCTGTATATTTGTGGTGTCTCTGAGGGGTGTATACTTTCATTATATATCCTGGAACCCAGGTGTCGTCCTCGTCCTCGTATTCCATTATATTACAAGACACGTTCTCCTTTTTGGGTGCACTCTTTTATTCTCGTGGGAAACAAACCTAGACATCAGAAATCAGAGAATTGGAGAGAAATAGAGATAAAGAGAGAGAGACAAGGAGAGAGAGAGAGAGAGAGAGAGAGAGAGAGAGAGAGAGGGGGAGAGAGAAAGAGAGAGATACAGAGAAGAGATAAAAAGAGATTGAGAGATAGATTGAGGGAGAGATCTATACATTTAGTTATTCACATTTAGTTAAGAGAAATAGATGTTCCATTATACTACAGGATACTGTTTTCTTTTTAGGTGGAGTATTTTCTTCCCATTGGAAACATAAAAAACATCAGACATCAGTAAGAGAGATAGATAGATAGATAGATAGATAGATAGATAGAGAGAGAGAGAGAGAAAGAGAGAAATAGACAGACAGACAGAGACACACATATATATATAGAGAGAGAGATAGATAGATAGATAGATAGATAGATAGATAGAGAGATCTAAAAAATAAGTTATTCATATTTAGCTAGGAGAAATAGATAGAAATATATAGAGACAATCATGTTTCACTATTATGCAAAGCAACTACGACACTCACTCCATCCCGCTATATTGGTTTTGGGACGGGCACTCCCTTTTTGCGTTCACTCGCTTTGAAGTTTGACTGTAACAATAGTGAAATGACGTTAGATCTTAACTTATGCTTATTCACCGAGGTCACGTTTCTGACTCCACAGCCGCGAACCATTCCTAGTATATGGCTTTTAATTATATAACATTTTCAGGATGTGGTAAATTTGGCGACATTTTTGTCTGTTTCGCAAACATTCGAGTCAAATAAATAAGCACATACCATGCGTAATGTTTTCTTGGTGTGTGATCTTTGGCGGCGTTTCAATATTTTATTTTATTTTATTTAAGTTCTGCAAACATTCAAGTGAATAGTTTTCAATAAGATTAAGTAATTTCCCGCGGCTTTTGTTCTCTGGCTGTCTTTATGTGTTTATTTTATATCTATCCGAACCGTTTTCTGTTGCATTTTATGTCGTACTGCAGACACTGCCCCTTTTGAATACTGAATCGATGCTGTCTCTTACTCGGAAACCCCGCCCCCTTTTCTCAGATGGTTCCCATTGGTTGAATTCACCATCGTGTTTAGTATAGAGAAAGTATTTCTACTTCCGAATCACTCTCACCTAAAATAGATATTTATTATAGTTATTTCGTTCTATTCGAAAAGACAGAAGAAGAAAAATCAATAGTCTTTGCTTTCCATAAAACTGTTAAAAAAGTAACGTAACAAGTGATGCTCGTTCCTTACGAGCGTCCAAGCATCTCTCTTAGAAGATCGGTCGGTCAGTCAATCGGTCTGTCTATGACGGTTGTGTCCGGTCTGTCACGTATAAATTGAAATAACAATTGCATAGCCACGTGCCGTTTGATAATATACGTTTTATATCTACTAATAAACATATATCTATTTTTACTAATGAACCATCGCCTATCAAGACTCGGGTGCAACTCGGGGGGGGGGGGGTACTCGGGGTGGGGTACTCGGGGGACACTCGGGGATAAGGGTTAAAGAGATCGTCAGTAGGACGATGGTCGCCAGAACGAGTAGATCGAAAACAATAGGCGGGATGAGAAAATATAACTTAAGAAGAATTGATTACCGAAGATAGCGGCTCATCAAGTATTTGTTTACATTAATCTTGATAGCGACCATGCTGTTGGTTGGGAAGCAGTCTTGTGGTATCTTGTTCCACAGAGGAGATGTTCTCTTAAAGAAACTTTGTTCATGGATATTTCGCTTGTTTTTTGGTAAAGAGAGGGAAAGAAGGCGAGAGAAAGGGCGTGCATGAGAGAGAGAGAGAGAGAAAGAGAGAACGAGAGTGTGTGTGAGAGAGTGTGTGCCCAAGAGAGAGAAAGAGAGAACGAGAGACTGAAAGAGAGGGAGAGAGAGAAACAAGGTATTTGTTGTGGTTGTAGCTAGACGAGTTATTGCTCTGGATATCTTACAGGTGGAACAGTGATTGGAGCTCAGTCAAGCAACTACCATGAACATATCAATACTGTAGAGAGACGCTAGCAACATCATTTCTATGTTAAATAGGTTGTAAGGACGAGAAAAGATCACTCCCTACACACACAAGATTGTGGAGTCGATTTTGTACACTATCGAAGTGCTCCATCTGATCAGATATCGTATGTGCGAGTGTGTGAATACGAATAATGTGAATTTAATTAAGCTTAATTGGTGCAGTTATACGTTGACGAACTATTTTCGTAAACCTACGCTCCCACGCGGAGTGATAGATACATTATCCAATCAGAACACTTCGCATTTGTGGAACAGTTGAATCTAAGTCCCGACCAGGACAGATGTATGTGCGCTCATTCGACTACGTGCGCTTTAGGATTACTTCTTCACCTGTAACTTAGACTTCTTCAGGACCTCTCGTTTTTTGTTGGTAAATCGAAGCTATGAATACAACTGATTTTTTTTAAAATGAAAGCGGAGAGTTCGTCCTTCTAATGAATATAATAATGACCCTTTTTTCTTCCAACAAAATTAAAAGAAAATTATAATAAATACATTTGTGTTTCAATATCTTCTAAATGCATAAATGCGAAAGTGTTTTCACCTATCTTTAGTATATTTACATGAAAACGGATTACGTTTATTTACTTCTATAACGCAAAATAATATTTTAAAATACTGTATATATAGTCATCTACAAACACTCACAAACATCAATAGGTATTCTTATTTGCATATTAATTTTATAAACAGCTTCTACTAAATTCGTATTCTGTAATATATATTTGTAATTCGCATTGCCATATGTTCTTGTATGTACTAACTAGTTTTGTCGATTGTAATATTATTATAATTATTAATACTATTAAGTAAAGCGATTTGATAAAACATAGAATAGCGTTAAAAAAACACTTTCTTAGAATTTTAATTTCAGTATTTTCAAGGTAGACGATTTACATGAAAATTTCTGTTTGAATTTGTAAAAAAAACGTATGATGCCGCCATATGAGAACAGATACTACATGTTGATCTCAGCCAAAATTCCAGGAAACCATACACCTATATTTTGTGATAAGTCGTTTTTAAATAAATTAACTACCCAGGTGTGTAGTATATGTTCTGTTGTCATGATACCATACTCGTAGGAATTATCTTTTTTATGGCAAGGTCCTCTTAGATAGTACTTCTTTTGTTTCATTTTACTTCACTCGAAGTTCTCAGAAATCAAGGGGGGCCTCTTACTGTGGCTAACACTTGATCTCTATATAAGATACATAGATATCCGAATGTTCTATTAATGCTCTCCTTTACTTCTTAGAAGTTGAATTAGTAAAGAACATTACGTTTCCTCTCGCCAATTGACCAGTTTACTATGTTATAGTATATTTTTCTTGTGTTCTCGTGGTCTTATCGGATTCCAGGACAAGAATTCATCTAGTCTGGTGGAGTATCAAGCTATGTGCTGTTACACAAAATAACATCACTTGGAGAACATGCACTATTTCTTTTCCTTGTATAAGCCAGTGTATAGCTGTGTCGACGGGATCTTATTTGGGATTCGAATACTATGTTATTTTTAATATTTGGTCAGGGTTTACTTGTAAGGTTAGAGTTAAGGTTAGGTCAGGCTTTACTTGTAAGGTGAAGTATTCTCATGTAAAGTTGATCTGACAAACCCTTGTACAGAGGCACCGAAGACACTCGACGAGGGTGTCTAGTAAGTAATTCAAACTCTCTTATTGTAGATTCTCTAACCTTTCTTTCTATTGTGAACTCGCAAACAGAAAAAAAACACACACAAACATTGATAGAGAGAGAGACATGAAAAGTTGAGTATTTTTTCCACTTTTTTATTTTTGTAATTATTATTATTGTTTGGCAGGATGACTTGACATGAGGATATGACCCCCTACAAGCCTTTTGAGTGTGTTTGTGTTTAGTGAAACATCTGTTCTGTTGTCATGGTACGATAGTTTCATGCATTACCGCCTTATTTGAAGGAGACAGTATAGTATATGCTCGTTCATTATGATACCATTCTCCCAGGCATTACTACCTATTTTTTCCTCTCAGGCTGTAACTTTACATTTGAGTATTGATTTACTCCTCTCCAGGAGTTAGGCACAAGGCCAGTTTTTATCTTACTCCCACAAGTAAGATGTGACCCAAGGTCGGATCGGGAAAGTGGGGTTTAAAAATTGCCTGAGCAGCCCTGTCGGTATTCCCCGGTAGGGGCGCCTCAGGCAGTAAGCAATAATCTTACTCCTCCCCAAAGAGAGGAGGCAAGGCCTGAGAGGGTGGACCTTCTAGAACTGCACAGGACAGACCCATAGACCGTTGTAAATCAAGCCCCGAAGGCCAAAACAATAGCAGTCTATGGGGTGCAGTATCCATCGGAACAGATACTACACTTTGATCTTAGCCAAAAGGCCAAGAACAACTTTACATTTGAGTATATGTTCGTACATCGTGATATCATATTTTCAGGGTTACATTCTCATTTTGGACGTAGTGTTCTGTTCTTATGATATCTTCCTTCAATGCATTCAATCCTCCTGTTTTGTGTTCGTCTCAGTTATGTGCTCCTCTTCTTGGGGAGCCATTGTAGTAAATGTTCATTCACCATAATACTATACTTTCAGGCTAGCTTAATATGTTACAGGAGGGAGGATATATTTGATAGTATCAATTAAGATGAACATTTTGAAACAAAATATTCGACATGTACTACAAATCTGTGTTGTTGCTTTTCATATCTCTTTTTACATAAAACTCAATGTCTACGTGTGTGTGTGTTTTTCTGATGTTTGCGTGTTCACTATAGAAAGAAAGTTTAGAGAATCTAAAATATATCTTATGTAAAATTTACACGAAAGACAACCGAAATGTTCTCGGATCTCTAAATGAAGCCCTAAGTGGGATGTAATGGCATCATTCCCTTAAAACTCTAAATATATTTTATTTTTATGAAATTTAAATCATATGTATAAAATGTTCTGAGAAAGATAATAGTAGTGGTCTCGAACCTCTAGGTGCCGCCCCTAACCTAAAGAATCTATTCGGGCACAACCTCCTTTAAAACTTCGAATGTGTTCTATTTGGACTAAATTTATATCATATGTATCACATTCTCCGGTGAAGACAGTGTAAGCGGTTTCGAATCCTTACGATACCTTCTATGTGCTGACTATCCACTTGCCATCGCATCTAAGTGCCCCATTGAGAAATAACATCTTTAACACTTCAAATACGTATATCCGATTTCGATGATATTCAAACCATATGTATAAACCACTAATTCAGAGAAGTTTTCAACATTTCAGCTTCTTCCAACTATATTAATGGGCGAGACATTAGGAGGGAGGCAGTAAAACAAAGAGAGTAATATGAGCATAGTGAAAAACTTTATAGTAGTTATCCTAATTCAATCCCGAGCAAGGTTTTCCTGCTAGTAATTTAATATAATATCTGACTAGTATCGTGTGTGTCTATCTATCGATATATGCATCGATGTGCATACCCCGGAGAGCTTCGTCACATGCTTGTTAACAAAATTCCACCCATGGGTCGATTGTTTTGTGTCAACGCATGCGTGGTTTAGAACATTATACTGAAATATTTGCTAAAGTCATATTAAGGGTTGAATATGTATAAAAGCTGCACATCTTTACCGTTTATGGGTTTCCGTTCACGGAAGCAATGCGTTTTCTTTTGTCTAGAATGGTCTTTTGCGACACCGCAATGGTCTCTATGCCTAACCAACTTAATTAATTGAACTAATTATTATCCAAGTGTTACTCTTCTAGATCCGCCATGTTATGTCTATGTGCATGCATAATAACAGGTTAACCTCATGAAGGATATGCTTTTTTACAACGCAGGAACGGAGTTTGAATTACCTACTGGGGAGTTTGAATTATCTACTAGACACCATCCTCGAGTGTCTACAGTCTCTCTGTACAAGGGTTTGTTAGGAGAACTTGACATTAAGATACTTCACCCTACAAGGAAACCCTGACCAAATATTCAAGATAATATAGTATTCGCAGCACAGATAAGGTCCCCTAAGCACGGCTATTCACTTGCTCATACGAGGAATAGTGCACCTTCTCCTAGTGATGTTACCGCAAGTAAGAACACTTAGCTGGATACTTCACCAGACTAGAAAAATTCTTCTTCTGAAATACGGTAAGACCAATAGACCACAAGAAAGATATACTACAACATAGTTAACTGGTCAATTAGCGAAGGGAACATTTATATTCTTAACTTCTTTACTAACCCAATGTTTGAAAAATAAAGGAGAACTTAAATAGAATATTCAAACATCTATGTATCTCATATAGTGATCAAGTTTCAGCCCTAGGAAAAGGGGCCCCTTGATTACTGAGAACTTTGACTTAAGTAAAATGAAAAAAAGGGAAATTAGTATTATTTTCGCAGCAAATAGCATTGCGATGCACAAAGACAAGTCGATGATGTCACGAATTAACTGATACTCCTCTACTAACCGTAAACATATCGGATGTGCGCGTGTGTATTAATACGAATGGGCGCGTTTCGTAAAATTGAAATAATGTTGGATAGCCCTTTAGTAACTCATACCTTCGTATCTCCTCGGTTTGCTCTGTTGTCTAGTGGTTGAGTACTTTCTTCGCCTCTGCACTGTAGTGGCCATCTCCGTGAGCTGTCTGTAACAAAAGAACGTTCTCGCTTCATAAGACAACAATCTTTTCATTTTAATTACTTTTTTATTCGGCGGCAGTTTCTATTGCCCGTGGAGGTGTTTTGCTATCGTTGAGAGAGAGAGAGAGAGAGAAAGAGAGAGAGAGAGAGGTTTACGAATATCGTAGTTAGATTATTAATGTTTTCCGAACTATTCCTAGAGGGGGGTGGATTCTTGCGCTTGTCTTCCCATTAGGGAAATCTTCCGTATCCCTACATTAGAATCGGACGTCTTAACAGTTCGCCCTCTGAAACCAAACTGTCTCAAATTCGCTTCTCGCGAGAGCGAGTGACGTCACAGGTCCCTTCGTTTCCCACGCAAAATCGCAGAGCCTTTCACAGCTGCAGACTGACCCCTCTGAACTCAGGTCTCATCACTCGGTAACCTTGTCATGTCTGCCAGCTCCGACGGTGAGAACAAACCTTGTTCTGCACTCGACTGCCCCGCGTTAATTCGCGCAAGTCAAATCCGGCTTCAACAGATGCGTCCATCTCTCACAGGGCCCTTATCTAACACTCTCATAAAGGTTTTTATAATCTCACAAGTTACGTCCGTCATTATATAACAATAATACAAATCGATCCTATTAAAAAAATAGAATTTTTTTTTTTAAACAAAATAACATATTTAAGAAAAAACTCGAGATGAGGATTTATAATTTGTATAATTGTTATTATCATAACTACTGTTCTCATCTTGGATAATTATCTCACGACTTTTCGACAAATGTAACTTTCGACCTTCTTTAGATGTGTCTTGTCGAACTCTACAAGGATCCGTGGTGCAGCGGATAAAAGTGCTAAGAAATAACTAGTACTAACTGACAGTCTTCTGGATGTCCAATCCTCAGTACTGTCGATGCTAAGAATACAATTACGATTTACGTAAGATTTCTACCCATTCATGACTGACGGAATAGGAGAAAGCTAACCACGTGTGTCAAAAAAAGGTACAGTTCGAAATGTCTTGCAGATATCCGAGTTCTACAAAAAGATACTTCAGTTTGACAACATATGTATGAAGAAGGGTGGAAGTTACATTGACCGAAAGGTTGTAGGAATAACATTCTAAGAATGAGAACAGTAGTATGAATAATCCAAATAATATAAAAACTCGAAAGTATTTATGCGATTTAAACTTGAAAATTTCATAAAATATCAAATCGATTTGATTGCAGAACTGATATTTTAAAATAAACTAAGTTTCTTCTTTGAATCATTTTTACAGAAATGTAAATGTTTTCTTACAAACTATGAATTAAGAAAACATAAAAGGGAGTGAAACAAGCGTAAAAAAAATGAAAGTAAAACACACCGATTAGATACAGCTGTTATAGATTAGGGGCCGTGTTTGAATGGTAAAGTTTAAGTGAAATTTTTAGGGTTCAGTAGTGACGCTAGACGTAAAATCGCGTAATTTCTGGACGGAGATTTTCGAGATTTCAAGCAGAAAAGACGTGTCCGGAGGTGGGGGCAGCGCGTACACTGCGACTGGGTGTAGCGAGACGATCTATCCGTCTATCTATATGTCTGCCCATCTGGCTGGTATGACACATCAACCCCCTGCTCCCAAAGGAGAAGGCAATTCCCATTCCTATAAGGAAGATACTGCTGGTTCAAGTTATTTCCTAGGTTTCCAGAATGATGTCAAAGATGGCCATTGGCTGGTATGACAAACCAGCCTCCGCTTCCAAAGGAGAAGGTAATGCACATTCCTACAAAGAAGCGACAGCTGGTTCAAGATACTCCCTAGGTTGCCAGAATGATGTCAAAGATGGACCTCGGCTAACCCCCGCTCCCAAAGGAGAAGATAATGCTTATTCTTACAAAGAAGGGACTGCTGGTTCAAGTCCATCCCGAGGTTGCGCGGATAATGCCAAGATACGACCTCGACTTGTATGAGAACTGGCCGGAACCAGTTATTAGTTATGCCCTGGTATTCTCTGATAATGAACAAACACACTCGCTTCTCAGCTCATTTCCATTTTCTTACCAATGTAAGCTGCAGATAAAAAAAGGAAAGGAAGTAGAAAGAAAAGGAAGTCGAGTAGCATCACATCTGTTGTAGATCTGTTTTAAAAGATGCAAACAACATTAACGAAAAATGAGATAAACAAGTTCAAGCGGGTCGACTGTTTCTACGACGGAGAAATTGTTTTGGGATATAAGCGACCCTGTTCTTCTTTCTGTTGTTGGTCTTCTTCCATTCTTTTCCCACCCAATCGACTTTTTGTTTTTTGCAAAGTGATGTGAGAATGTGCCGTTTCTTCCCGTTCAGCTAACTCAAGAATAAAAAACAAAACGAAAAACCATGACAAAAAAAAACAAAATAAAAAGAATGGTGGTTGATAACTACGATGGTTTTATTTGTGCTTTTTGCGTTTTTTAGGTTCACATTTCTTTGAAGGTGAAAGCAAACAATTGATAAACACACGCTCAGAGATACAGTTCATAAATACATCTAATATATGAATATATCTAATATATAAAGTGAAGTCAGCCACTTTATCGTTGCTTCGTCATCGATAACTGTGTGATTGTGGTCCGTCAATTGTTTCTTGTAGATCGTTGCAGTATGTGGTTAAGAAAACTTAGATGTAAGTCGATTAGATTCCTTCCAGAAAATACATTGTCCGGATCTAAAATCTTTAGAAATTACCGTCAACTTGAAAAGGGGCGTGACTTCGCTCATACACAGTTACTTCCTTTTGATTGGAAGAAAAACAATATATTGGAGAAAAAACGGCATAGTTTTATGTAAGAAAATAAATAAATTGTAAGCAATTACACTACCAGACAACGCTAAGTAGGTACACCCCCCCCCCACACACACATATATATATATATATATATATATATATATATATATATATATATATATATATATATATATATGTGTGTGTGTGTGTGTGCGTGTGAATGTTTGAAGAAACGCGTGTAAATTCTATTATCTATAGACGAGCTTGTTTCGGTATTTGATGATTTCGCAATATAGATTGAAAAAATGGCTAACCTACTAGCATAACGTTATTGTGTTCTTGGTTAGCGAATCAGATGCACGATTGAGACGTGTAAATACATCTTTAATACAAACTAGTACTGGTAATTACATCCAATACATATATATATATATATATATATATATATATATACTGTCCCAAAATTCACTGACACTTTCAAAAACTTCATAACTTTTTTGTTTGTAAATGTTTTTCTTTTCTTTTTCCAGAGTAGTTGAAGTTATCATTCCGACGTTACCATAAGCAAATACAGCATTGAGGAACGCACCCACATTTTACTTTGAGTCACATGGATGAAATCCAGAAACCCAGCGGTTTTACCGACGACATGTTTACACTAGAGATACGCCAAGTGTAAATGCCATTAAAGTCATAATAAGCCGTTTTCAAAAACAAGGTGCAGCATGTGACCTTCCGAGATCCGGAAGGTCTCGTTCAGTAAGAATCAGGAAGATATAAAGCGAAGTCTAGAAGAAACTCAAACAGTTTTAATCAGAAGATCCCGACCGTTGGGAGTTTCACAATCCTCCTTAAATAGGATGTTGCATGTCATGGCCATGTTTTCATACAAAATTAATCTTGACTAGCAGCTTCAGCCTCAGGATTATAAACAAAGACTAGAATTTGCTATGAGACTTCAGAATTTGGTAAATCGTGATCCTGGTTTCTTGTAAAAATTGATGATGTCAGATGAGACTCATTTTCGTCTGAATGGTTTCGTCAACAAACAAAATTCCAGAATTTGCGTGACAGATACTCCTCAGTGTCAGTGACTTTTGGGACAGCCTGTATAGACTCATCCAATTATTTAAGTAATCTAATGTGTCAATTTATCAGATTTTGTGGGGTAGGGGTTGACCCACCAGAATAGTAAACTAAAATTATTGATTAAAAGTAAGGTGGTTAATAAGAATTATAAATTATTTCTAAGACAACATATACATTCAATGTATAAACCCATTCATAAATCCGCTCAAATTAGAACTAATAGTAATATAAACATGAATCTTTTGGGTATAGTAATATAAACATGAATCTTTTGGGTATAGTAATATAAACATTAATCTTTTGGGTATAGTAATATAAACATGAATCTTTTGGGTATAGTAATATAAACATGAATCTTTTGGGTATAGTAATATAAACATTAATCTTTTGGGTATAGTAATATAAACATTAATCTTTTGGGTATAGTAACATAAACATTAATTTTTTGGGTATAGTAATATAAACATTAATCTTTTGGGTATAGTAATATAAACATTAATCTTTTGGTATAGTAATATAAACATTAATCTTTTGGGTATAGTAATATAAACATTACTCTTTTGGGTAATCTAAAGAAATAATCTGGAATTTGGAAGACAAATAACAATACAATCATATATTAAAAGGGCAATATTAATATAGTAATAGAACCGATATTTATCAACGTAATACATTCTAATCTCTGAGTTTAAGTAAATAAATTAATGATGAAACTGTATTTCTCGCTTTTAATCCGTTACTTTGCCGACATATACCTGGCAAATTAGGGTTGCTCCTTAAAAATACATAGATTTTTCTTCCTTAGCTTTGATAAGTCCGGGACGTGGTATTTTATAGGTTATTTTAAGGTTGGCGATGGGCTTCGCGAGTAGTTTTATTAGGGCGCGTCGATCTATAGATTTTGAAAACTGTGTTTCTTGTAAATAGAAAGGGGGAAATATCTCTCTCAGACTTACTACTAATAGAGTTACCCCCTTGCACAATTTGGCATGTAGGATTGTTGACCAGTTTATTTTAAACTTTATTGCTTCTGATAGTTATTTAGGCCACCAATCTGACTTAATTAGTAGTTATTAATTTTACTTTATTTTAAATAACTGTAAATAAAGCTAAACTATGAATTATCAGGACTTTAGATTATTCCATTGGATAATAAAATAATATATATATGTAAATGTTGTAGACCCGTGCTAGGGGTCACAAAGATAACAACCACAAATTGTGACAGGTTAAAATATACAATGTATTTATTCATAGCAATGCAGTAACGCTACTAAATGTGATAGAGATGACCGGATTCCTACCATGCGGTAAAACATGAATAGGAATGTCCTTTATTTAACACCTACCCACTATAGGAGTATGTGACACAAGGTCGGAAAGTGGGATTTGAAAAGCCAGCGCCCGAGAACGTGAGCGCTTTAGCCATTAAAAATTGCCTGGGCAGCCCCGTCGGAATTCCCCGGTAGGGGCGCCTCAGGCAGTAAGCTATAAACTTACTCCTCCCCAAAGAGGAGAGGCAAAGCCTGGGAGGGTGGACCTCTTAGAACTGCACAGGACAGACCCATAGACCGGCGGAATCATGCCCCGAAGGCCAAGACAACACCGGTCTATAGGGTGTAGTATCCATCGGAACAGATACCACACGTGGACACTCACATGATAGGAATGTCCTCAATATTTAACACCTACCCACTATAGGAGTATGTGACACAAGGTCGGAAAGTGGGATTTGAAAAGCCAGCGCCCGAGAACGTGAGCGCTTTAGCCATTAAAAATTGCCTGGACAGCCCCGTCGGCATTCCACGGTAGGGGCGCCTCAGGCAGTAAGCTATCAACTTACTCCTCCCCAAAGAGGAGAGGCAAAGCCTGGGAGGGTGGACCTCCTAGAACTGCACAGGACAGACCCATAGACCGGCGGAATCATGCCCCGAAGGCCAAGACAACACCGGTCTATAGGGTGTAGTATCCATCGGAACAGATACCACACGTGGACACTCACATGATAGGAATGTCCTCGATATTTAACACCTACCCACATTAGGAGTATGTGACACAAGGTCGGAAAGTGGGATTTGAAAAGCCAGCGCCCGAGAACGTGAGCGCTTTAGCCATTAAAAATTGCCTGGACAGCCCCGTCGGCATTCCCCGGTAGGGGCGCCTCAGGCAGTAAGCTATCAACTTACTCCTCCCCAAAGAGGAGAGGCAAAGCCTGGGAGGGTGGACCTCCTAGAACTGCACAGGACAGACCCATAGACCGGCGGAATCATGCCCCGAAGGCCAAGACAACACCGGTCTATAGGGTGTAGTATCCATCGGAACAGATACCACACGTGGACACTCACATGATAGGAATGTCCTCAATATTTAACACCTACCCACTATAGGAGTATGTGACACAAGGTCGGAAAGTGGGATTTGAAAAGCCAGCGCCCGAGAACGTGAGCGCTTTAGCCATTAAAAATTGCCTGGACAGCCCCGTCAGTATTCCCCGGTAGGGGCGCCTCAGGCAGTAAGCTTTCAACTTACTCCTCCCCAAAGAGGAGAGGCAAAGCCTGGGAGGGTGGACCTCCTAGAACTGCACAGGACAGACCCATAGACCGGCGGAATCATGCCCCGAAGGCCAAGACAACACCGGTCTATAGGGTGTAGTATCCATCGGAACAGATACCACACGTGGACACTCACATGATAGGAATGTCCTCAATATTTAACACCTACCCACTATAGGAGTATGTGACACAAGGTCGGAAAGTGGGATTTGAAAAGCCAGCGCCCGAGAACGTGAGCGCTTTAGCCATTAAAAATTGCCTGGACAGCCCCGTCGGCATTCCACGGTAGGGGCGCCTCAGGCAGTAAGCTATCAACTTACTCCTCCCCAAAGAGGAGAGGCAAAGCCTGGGAGGGTGGACCTCCTAGAACTGCACAGGACAGACCCATAGACCGGCGGAATCATGCCCCGAAGGCCAAGACAACACCGGTCTATAGGGTGTAGTATCCATCGGAACAGATACCACACGTGGACACTCACATGATAGGAATGTCCTCGATATTTAACACCTACCCACATTAGGAGTATGTGACACAAGGTCGGAAAGTGGGATTTGAAAAGCCAGCGCCCGAGAACGTGAGCGCTTTAGCCATTAAAAATTGCCTGGACAGCCCCGTCGGCATTCCCCGGTAGGGGCGCCTCAGGCAGTAAGCTATCAACTTACTCCTCCCCAAAGAGGAGAGGCAAAGCCTGGGAGGGTGGACCTCCTAGAACTGCACAGGACAGACCCATAGACCGGCGGAATCATGCCCCGAAGGCCAAGACAACACCGGTCTATAGGGTGTAGTATCCATCGGAACAGATACCACACGTGGACACTCACAGAATAGGAATGTCCTCTGTTTGAGTCTTTCAACCATGGTATTTATTATAGATGGTTGCTTCTATTAGTTCTTCAATAGGGGTGATTTGTACTCCTCAACAGTAAACATATTGCATTGAATTCTACCACGTGGTAATTGAAATCGAAAAAAATAAGACCTTATTTATAATAGAGGAATGTTGAATTCACTACAATAAACCGTATTTTCGGATTTTATCTTATGCAATTATTTTACCTATAACAATAATAATTACCTAACTTAATTTTAATTCAAACTTAACCACTTGCTATTTCAACTAGGATATTTCAGTACTTTTTGTTGTTTCCCATAGCTATTTGAAAACGTAGCTCTGTTTAATAAATTTAAAATGTCGCCCTGATTTGACGAGTGGGACACACTTGAGTGTTGTCTGCTTTCTGTTGTTTGTTTTTCTACGGACTTCGTGCTCGATATTACATGTTGTAAATGCCTTTCATTGCGGTTTCTGAAGAACAGTGAGTGATTGCGTTTAATTACTGCATTTCGATCACTAAAGAACAATTGTAAGACCATCGTCTATTTTGTCATTGCAAAAAATAAATAATGTGAGTAAAGACTAAATTGTTTGGTCATTGGAATGTAAATAATTATATATATAACTATATATAAAGCTAAACTATAAATTATCAGGACTTATGATTATTCAATTCGAGTTTACAAAATAAAAAAAATATATGTAAAAATATTACATCGAAATTGAATTAAAATAAATTAAATTAAATTAGAAAAATGAAATCTATAAAAAACTACATATATACATACATATATATATATATATATATATATATATATATATATATATATATATACATATATACAAGGAAAATGTGACCCTGTGTGAGAACCATTTAGCTCCGGTCACATTGTTAGAATCAAGAAAAATTATGTGCAAAGCCATTTAAATTGAAACAAAAATGAAAAGGCAACATCCAAAATTAGTCATGTTCTGCTCACTATATCTACACATTCTATCCGTCTCTCTCTTATTTTCTCGATTTCCCTCGCCAATTATGGGTTAAAGTGTGTTATGAATAGAAACAAATTGGATGAGTAAAAAAGTGGCTACGGGAGAAAAGTAATCGCTTTTGATTGTCAATAAACATAGATAGAAGGGAGAAGAGAGAATGACGAAAGACAGAACGATAAATAACATATGAGATGCGAGCAGATGTACTACAATATACAGTCAAAGGTAATGAAAGTAGTAGACATAAACTCCAGCTCCAACAAAAGAGTCACTATCTCTGTCATATATATATATATATATATATATATATATATATATATATATATATATATATATATATATATATATATATATATATATATATATATACCATCGAACATCCCAATACCTCAGGCTCTCTCTCACTTCTAGACTTTAAACTCAGCATAAATGATGACGGATCTCTCCACACCACTTTCTATAGATAACCCGCCTGTAGGAACCTCTTCATCCACTACAAATCCGCACTACCCCTCAAATCCAAAATTAGTTACGCACAAACCGAAATCACCCGCATACAGGACAAATGCTCGTCTACTTCCGATAAAACAACACACACCGAAGCCTTCCCCTAGACCCTATTAACCAACGGTTTCCCCCTCACTACCATATCCAGCCTTAACAACACCAACAGACGTAGACACCACACCCTCTCCAACATTTGCTCTCTTAAGCTCCCCTTCTTTAGCGACCGTATCACTTCCGCTATCCGCAATGCCATACGTAGTGGGAACCTTAACATACAGCTCTCTCACACAGGCACTTCTCTCCGACAACATTTATCCAAAAAAGCCACTACACCCCGGACCTGTGCTCTCTAGCCAATTGCCCCATCCCCAACTCTTGCCTCTGTCTCCGCACCTATACAGTATACAACCTACAATGCTCTAAGTGTCAAAAGTTCTACATCGGTAGTACCGTTAGGCCTCTAGACCAACGCATTAAAGAGCATCTGAACACCCACATTTCTTCCTTCCACAAACACTTAATATCATGTGGCAACACACATCGCTCTATTAGTGTCCGCATTCTCAACTCCGTCCGCAATATAGGTCAGCTTCGAATTTCGGATGCTATTTTAATCTCTAAATTTCGTTCTACTCTGAATAACAGATTTGAGTTGTCTTCCCCTTTCATCCTTTGATTCTTACATCCTCACACTCCCACCCCAACTTACTTGCCTTTGTCTCCTCCTTCTTCCCTTTTTTGCCAGTGCCATCCACCCACATCTCAATGCCTCTCATCCTGTGTTTAATTTTTACATGTTACATATTTATAAGTAAAATATTATAATTATGGACATAAATGTAAACAAGAATGGAATAATATACACTTTATTTACATATATTTAGGCCTTGTGTATGTGTATACATGTATATACATGTATGTATATATGGGTGTATTCTCATGTCTGTGTATGTGTATGCGGATATCTTTGTAATCCTTAAACTAAAGTTTGAAATTCAATAAAATAAAATAAGAATACAAATTTTAAATAGGAAAAAACATAAGGGAAAAGAGAAAAAAAGAAAATAAATAAAAAAAGAAATTATAATAATAAATTAAATAACTAAATATATGAATAAATAATAATAACAAAGGAAAATTTAAAAAATAAAAAATAAATTAATAAATAAATATATAGAATAAATTTATATAAATTTAGTTCTAGGAGTATTATACCCTTGAAATACCCTTAAATAAAATAAATATGTATTTAGATATTTTCACTTTATATATATATATATATATATATATATATATATATATATATATATAAATATATATATATATATATATATATGTGCGTATGTATTTTTATTCCTTAATTCCCCCTCCCCCTTTCCTACGTTTCTTCTTATTCCCCCCAGTCTAACGGTTTCCTTCCTACCCTCATGACATTAATTCATTCCACAATTGATTTAAATTTCTTCTCAAATTTCAAATCTCATTTCTAAACATATTTTTCTAAGTTATCCCCCTTTGCCTGCACATATAATAATAACGGCCCACACGTAAATTTACATTTAGAATTGAATAAATAAATACAAATTAATAAATCATATAAAATAAAATATAATAAAATTATAATAATTAGTATATAAATAAACAAATGTTAATAAGATGTTAACTTTAGCTGAATAATTATTTAATTAAATTTTGAAATTTACTGCGTTCCTACTCCCAATAGTCTGCCGAGGTGTTTCAATGGTTTGATTCCGGGGTTTTTTTCCGTTTTTTCGACCCTCTCGGTCTTTTATTGCTGTCTTTTGATAATGAAAGTTTTTCTTTCCAAAATTAAAGATTACCTTTTTCCGAACTTTTTATTTACCTGTCAGTATTTACTATTCTGGTACTTAATAAGTTTTTCGTTAAATATTAATAAATCGTTTTGTAGATTCGTTTTCTCTTCTCGTTTATTTCTGTTCACCCTTTCCACCTTCCGGCAACTACATCGCATTGCTACAGCCTCGGACGGCTAACCTGCACTTATATTTACCAGCAATGCTTCAAGCAAACTACAATCTCGTTATATATACATATATATATATATATATATATATATATATATATATATATATATATATATATATATAAATATATATATGAAGTTCATCCAACAAAAGATATAAGAGGCAACTAATATCTTTTAATTGGTGAAACATCCGGATAAAGACTGAAGCTCAATATACTGACGTTGAGATACTATGCTTGAATTTTGAATTCTAATAAAATTTGATTCGCACAGCATTTTATTATTTCATTTAATATTATGCTATATAAATATATATATATATATATATATATAACTATTTATATATATATACATATTTATATATATGCATATTTAAGTATATATACATATTTACATATACATATTTATATGTATATATACATATATGTGTATAGATATTTAAATATGTATATTAATATGTATATATATATATATAGAGAGAGAGCAGTTTATTGAAATAACTGAAATAAATACTGAAATAAACGGCTCTATTCCCTTCATAGATACCCTCATAATTAAGTCCAACAACAAACTAGAATTTAAGGTACACCGCAAAAACACTTAAAAAATGACTACATACATTTCTACTCCCACCACCATAGCAAGATCAAAACAGGTATAATTATAGGCTTCTGCCTACGCGCCCTTAGAATATGTAGCCCCCAACACATAGATGAAGAAATAAAGTACATTTTTAATTCCCTAAAAACATTGCAATACCCCACACATTTTATATTAAATGCCGAGAAAAAAGCCTTCCAAATATTCTCCAGAAACACCACACAAAAAATCAAACTCCTAACACCTCTCTCATAAACAGACCCCTTCTCTTACCCACGCATTCCAATAACACATCCATATGCAACACGCTTAACAAACTAGGTATTCCAACAGTACAAACCACATCTCAATCCATAAAACAAACATTAAACACATCCAGACATTTCCAAAAAAAACACATCCAATGCCGGCTTATATACTGTCCCTACAATGACTTCCCTCAATTTTACGTGGGAGAAACACAACGTGAACACAAAAGGGACATCAAAAACAACAACCCTCTTAGTGCACTTTTCTCCCATGCAGTAGAACATGGTCATGCCTTCAAATTTGAACAAGCCGAAATCACAAAATACATCCACAACAAATCTCGGCGAAGATTATTGGAAACTGCTCTTATCACCGCCTCTACCACCATCAAGCAACGAAATGTCTTCTTTAACCTATCACCCTTAATAAGCAAGATCATCCTTACAGAACAAAAACTCTTGCCTGATCATAGATAACATTTATTTTCATCTTAATGACACTCTCCCACTTACTAACACCCTTCCTTTTTCTACATGAATCTTTACTTTCTCTAACTCATTCCGTTTTTCCCTCACATTTTAACACTGCAGTCCAATGAAACTTTCTCATTTTCCAAATATTTCAAATATTCCATACCCACCTGTTCAATAACCTCCCTCCTCCCTCTCCTCAACCCATCCACCAAAATTACAGCCCCCTCCTTCTCCATACACCCCCACACACAAACATTCCAACTTACTTTTCCCCTTCATTTTGACCGCAGCCATCTGTTCAAACACCTCCTTCCTTCCTCTCCTCCACTCCCTCTCTGCCATCCACATTATTCCTGCTCACCCCCCACGCTTTCTCTTACTACCAGCCACAGTAGTCCTTGCTCACCCCCATCTTTCCACTTCTTCCCCACTCATTTTCATCAACATTCCTTTTTCATTCCTCACCAAGTTCGGACGTCTACCCAGTAGTGGCCATTATTTTCTCCCCTTTTCCCATATGTCAACCCTACATGTGTTTGTACTTGCATGACATTTTTCTCTATATTATCATCCTGATGGAGTCTTATAAATGAAGACGAAACGTTGATCTACACATAAACACATCAATTTTTTGGTTTTCCTTTTTCATTTTCCCATATATATATATATATATATATATACAGGGTGAGCCAAAAGTAGGTGGACAGTAAAAAAACATTTTTTTGTCGAAGCGTAAGAAGCAGACTTCAAAGCTGTGTAAATCAAGAAGGGAACAGTTTTAACATTTGCGTTGATAAATCACATTTAATTTTCATTAATATAATTGTTTTATTATATGTAATTTTACGTATAAGTGATTTTACTGTCCACCTAGTTTTGGCTCACCCTGTATATATATGTATATATATATATATAAATATTTGTCTTGTTTATTTCTATGTATGTATACATTTCGTCCTTTTTAATCGGGAAACGTCAGCATAGAGATATAATGATTTACTACTATTCGCGCGATTCGAAACACCGGGCTTCGAGTATTTTACAACTGAAATCCCGACATATATATATATATATATATATATATATATATATACATATATATATATATATATATATATATATATACATATATATATATATATATATATATATATATATTTATATATATATATTTATATATATATATCTATATATATATATTTATATATATATATATTTATGTATACATATATATATATTTATATATATACATATATATATACATATATACTTATATACATATATATACATATATATATATACATATATATACATACGTATATATATACATATATACATATATGTATATATATACATATATATATACATATATACATATATATACAT
>OY744518.1:121564782-121667282 GCA_963556195.1 Sepiola atlantica
AAATATCCCATCTCTCTCTCTCTCTCTCTCTCTCTCTCTTTATCTCTCTTTATCTCTCTCTCAGTCTTTCTCTCATTCTCTCTGTCTCTGTCTTTGTCTCTCCTTCTCTCTCTCTCTCTCTCTCTCTATATATATATATATATATATATTATTGTGAAAATATATGTTTTAACATATACTCTCAATACTTTATGTTTTTACATTTTCCAATCTCATATCTCTCTCTCTCTTTATCTCTCTTTATCCCTCTCTCAGTCTCTCTCTGAGCCTCTCCCCCTAGTCTCTCTCTCTTTCTCTCTCTCTCTCTCTGTATATATATATATATATATATATATATATATATATATATATATATATATATATATATATATATATTATTGTGAAAATAAATGTTTTAGCATATACGTTCAATACTTTATGTTTACCAACATTTTCCAATATCTCATCTCTCTCTCTCTCCCTCTATCTCTCTTTATCTCCCTCTCTCTCAGTCTTTTTCTCTCAGCCTCACTCTCTCTCTCTCTCTCTCTCTCTCTATATATATATATATATATATATATATATTATTGTGAAAATATATGTTTTATCATATACTTTCAATAATTTATGTTTACCAATATTTTTTAATTTAAGCTCGCTCTATGTCAATTAGTAACTACAGAGCATATATAAGTAAGCAAAGTTCATTTACATAAACAAAGCCAAGATTAAACAAATTTTTCTTACAAAACATTTTTGAAAACAGATACATTTCAGTGTAAATCATTTTACGAATCGTTTCGCTTAAAGTGAACCTACCGACATAATTATGTCAATATTGGATCTGTTCACCTCAAGCTCGTCAGAAAAGTACATAAAAAGTGAATTCAAACTTTTCTTTTTGAACATTTTCGTCTATCATATCACAATACGTTGTATATTTTTTTAATTAAGAAAATAATAGATTCTTATTAAAACAACTGTATTAAATTAAATAATTTTAATAATAAATGCAAAAAGCACGAAGTAACTATTTGAAATTACTCAAGAACATATTATTGTTTTATTTGACCGATTGACATTCGTTTATTCATTTCAATACATAACCAACTTTTAGTGGGAATTTAATTTCATTTTTATAATAGACGCACCATCGCTTTTATATACTGTATTTGCATATGCGATATCAGTCGTAAGATCAAATACTTTGTATATTGGTTTTGAAAAACGACATTTAATTAATTAATATTATTATTTTTTATGAAGATTGTTTAAGATTATGTATAACAAATAGTTTCGTTTAGCAATAATTCTTTTTTCTGAACCAATATTTTAATGTTGTGTTAAAGAAGGACTAACTTGAGTTTCAGCAAGTTGCGATCTATTTCTAAATTGCAAATGAAAACGCATACTTATTCTTCTTTCTATTTATTTTACACCCACATTTAAAACACCACAACAATTATATTGAAATTACGTAAAATGTCAATGTTTATCAAACAATATGAATAACTGAAAACGAGTTTGTTTGTTTGATCTTCATAACAAAATTATGAATGAAATGTTTATTATTTTTGATTGTAGACGTTCATTAGTGTTGACAGCTATGATTGTGTCCGTTTATTAGTGAGGTTCATTTATGTGGACGTTCATTTATGTCGAAGGCCGCCATTAAAACTCCAGTAGAATTTAGTATAGATTAGCTTTATTAAATATTTGCAATTCTCCTGATTTTTTAGTTAAATCTAGTGTATGTAAATGTCCATCTTTACCGAGCTTCTACCGTTTTTAAAGTTAGTATGAATAACATTTTCGTGAAATTTCGTAAACAAAAATGCTACATAGTATTTATACAAGAAAGTAAGTAACTACAATGAATGTGTACGCATGTGTTTTTTTTATTAGCGTCAGTGTAACATTATAATTACACATTAGATTATCTTTTTTACTATAACAAAGCTATGGATGAGATGTTTATTATTTTTTATTAATATTTCCAGTATTTCAGGTAGAGAAATTTCCCAAGCAATAGATAGCCGACAAAGCTAGCTAGCTATATATATATATATATATATATATATATATATATATATATATATATATATATATTATCGATTTCTTAAACACAATTGTATTTCATTTTAATAAAATGTGCCGTCTAATGTGAACACCATTTTATTATATATATATATATATATATATATATATATATGAAAGATGAGAATAACAAATTGTAAAGATCCAATATCTATTAGATCAAAAGTTCAGAGCAAAGAGCTGCATATCCTTAATCCATGGATTAAGGATATGAGCTCCTTGCTCTAAACCTTTGATGTTCTAATAAATATTGCATCTTTACAATCTTTTATTCTCATCTTTCATCTCTAGAATTGATTGCTCTATTTAATATATTGAGCTTTATATTGTCACGATAGATTATTATTACACGATAATTCAATTATCTTACCTCTAATTCAACATTTAAATATATATATATATATATATATATATATATATATATATATATATATATATGGGGTGGAATATAATATATATAACATGGTTATCGGAATATAATATGAACCTGACTTATATTTGCTCTGTTGTCACTAATTGACAATCATCGAGCTGAATCTTTTAAGGAGACTGCAAAGTAAAAGGACACTGATAGTATATGCTAATACATATATTGTCATTAATAATTATATATATATATATATATATATATATATATATATATATATATATATATATCAGAAGCAACAAAAACAATCACGTATTAGACACAAAATTCGTGCCTACATATTCGTCACAAAAATCTTTAATACGCTATCAACAAATTTAGTAATTTAACATATTACGCAATCACGAATGTTTCCCTTTCGATAACTCCCTATTTCTTAGACAATTGCATTATCTAGCTAAACACTCATTACTTGTTTTTTATCAATGACATGTTATCATTATTCATTGCGTCAGAGAAAACAAAATTTGAAGCTGCGTTAAATTGATTAAATTAGCGGGCCATTATTGTGGACGTTCATTATTGTGGACGTTCATTAGTGTTGCCGTTTATTAGTGAGGTTCATTTGTGTGGACGTTCATTTATGTCGAAGGTCGCCATTTAAACTCAAGTAGAATTTAGTATTGATTCGTTTCATTAAATATTTGCGATTCTCCTGATTTTTTTAGTTAGAGCTAATTTGTACTCGCTCCTTGAGTAGTGTTGATACAATACATTGGTATTTACATTTTCATGTTACCTAGTTTCTACTGTTTGATAGCAAGTACGAACATATATATTTGTCAAATTTCGTGAAAATATCGTATTTGTACAAGAGAGTAAGTAACTACGATGACTGTATATACGTATGTTTTTTTATTAGTAAAAAACATTACACCTTATTATGTAAACAGACATAATACAGTTTTAACTAATGCCAAATACGTTTTATGTCTACATTTTTGTTGCTTACGTATATATATAGGTTACTTAGTTTACAAGTAAGTATTTATATAATCATTTGCATGCCTTTTTTAATTGATAAAAACCGTATCCAGTTAGAAAACATTCTTTAGACTTACGTGAGATTCGAACTCGGGTATTGACATCGTATGATCTACTCTCTCAGTAATGTGTATTATGAGCACTCTGGCCATTAAAAATTCCCTGGGCAACCCCGTCAGCATTCCCCCGTAGGGGCGCCTCAGGCAGTAAGCAATTAACTTACTCCTCCCCCAAAGAGGGGAGACAAAGACTGGGAGAGTGGACCTCCTAGAACTGCACAGGACAAACCCACAGACCGGCGTCATCAAGACCCGAAGGCCAAGACGGTACCAGTCTATGGGGTGCAGTATCCATCGGAACATATACTACACTTTGATCTTAGCCAAAAGGCCAAGAAAGTAGCCTTTTTATATTTATCTACCTCCCACAAGGTAAGATGTGACACAAGGTCGGGAAAGTGGGATTAGATAAGCCAGCGCCCGAGAGGTGAGCACTCTGCCTATTTAAAAATTGCCTGGGCAGCCTCGTCGGCACTCCCCGGTAGGGGCGCCTCAGACAGTAAGCAATAAACTTACTCCCCCCAAAGAGGGGGGGGGCGAAGCCTGGGAGGGTGGACCTCCTAGAACTGCACAGGACAGACCCATAGACCGGCGTAAATCAAGCCCCGAAGGCCAAGACAATACCAGTCTATGGGGTGCAGTATCCATCGGAACAGATACTACACTTTGATCTTAGCCAAAAGGCCAAGAAAGTAGCCTTTTTTATATTTATCTACCTCCCACAAGGTAAGATGTGACACAAGGTCGGGAAAGTGGGATTAGATAAGCCAGCGCCCGAGAGGTGAGCACTCTGCCTATTTAAAAATTGCCTGGGCAGCCCCGTCGGCACTCCCCGGTAGGGGCGCCCCAGACAGTAAGCAATAAACTTACTCCCCCCAAAGAGGGGGGGCGAAGCCTGGGAGGGTGGACCTCCTAGAACTGCACAGGACAGACCCATAGACCGGCGTAAATCAAGCCCCGAAGACCAAGACAATACCAGAGTTTGGGGTGCAGTATCCATCGGAACAGATACTACACTTTGATCTTAGCCAAAAGTCCAAGAAAGTAGCCTTTTCTATTAAGAACCGGAATTTCCTTTATATGTTCATGATATTATTTACTGGTCATAAGTTTTGGTATTGAGTTGGGCCATATTAAATTTACTATATTTATGAGAAAGTGATAATTCGAAAAAAAGACATCCCGGGGAGAAGGCGCGAATATAAGCGCTAATCTGCTATTGTATAAGCTTATTTTGAGGTTATGTTTAAGGTAGGAGGGGTGATTGCCATGAAAAATTGGTGCGTATATCTATTAGTAATTACAGAGTTACAAGCGAAACAGGTAAGCATTTCAGGAACTGAATGCATTCTAAAATTGTGACACATCCACACGACAACACGCAAATAACTTAGTAACCTTTTGGCATAAAATGTCAACGTTGACAATGACAATAAAGCGAAGAGAAATAATATAAACTTGCGTGACCTGTGGAAATTCCACGGTTGCTCTCTTTATCTGCATATATAAAACATATTAGTCTAGATCAGCATGTTATGGCTAGTCTGCTCAGCTTAAATTGCTTGTCGGAATTGGTTTCCGCGATTCTTTTTTCAAAAAACTATTTTTAGAATTTGGTTATTTACACGAGGAGTTTGTTGAAGGTTGCCAGCATCCATAAGTTAAAGTGATGCTATAGAACCGATTGAATTTCTACTTGGCACACCAAGGTCGTCATTAAAATGACACTGCGCCATAATAAGTAGGTTTGGTATCAACACTTTGGAGGGCTATGTCGACTTCCTCCAAAAGGGAAAGTTTACAGGGAATATCAAATCCTCAAGCGATCTCCAGCCGCATGTAGTTCGTCATTTCTCGTCCTTAATTTTTCCACCACTGCAACCTCATATTTTCTGTATAATTTACTGTTAATCCTTATATCCCTCTTGAAATTATACACGCATTCACGTTTTACATGCAGAAAACACATGCATTAATAGTTTTAATACAGAAGAACAAATATTGTATCTTTCGATGTTCGGTAACAATAATTGTCATCGTCAGATTAAATTTTAATAAATAAAACAAATATCTCTTCTTTTTTATCGATTAATTTATTTAAAATTGTTACACTTAGATTTGTATATACCTTTTCAGGCATGTTTTGTTTACAGAAACTCTACGTACCTCATCTAACTTGTTCATTAACCACGCGCCTTTAAGTGTACGGTACTTCTATTGATCCTGAACCAGTTTCTGTTAACTCCGGGTCGGTAGCGTTCGGGCATGCTACGTAAACACCCGAGAGATGACGAACCCAATGGTAGCAGAGAGATGCCGAGCGATTAGCATATCAGATGTCAGTAACCAGACGCCACTTTTTCTAATCAGTATTGAAATTGATTAAAGCCAGAAGCAATTGATCGAAGCCAGTGTATGTTTATTTCCTGTTAAATTTTTAAAAAAGAGAAAAAAATGAATCACGAAGAGCTGTGTAGTGGAGTGTAATTTCGTGAAGGAGTCATTTTTTTCCACCAGGAAAAATATGCTGTTGGCAAAAAGAAAAAAAAATGTCCGAAATGCTATTACATGTGCTGCTTGATAGAAAGAAAAAAAGTTATCAGGGACAAGTATTTATGGAGGTGTAAACACAGGAAATATCGCGCGTGGAATTTCGTAAAAAGTGGCACAATTTTTCCAGATCTTTCTTGAAAATAAAACTGAAAAAAATGCGATGCAGCAACGTATCGAAGTTCTCGGCTGCCATCATTCGGCTCGTAATCTCTCGGGTGTTTACGTAGCATGGCCGAACGCTGCTGATGCGAAACTGGTTCAGGATCGATAGAAGTACCACGTTAACTTCTGAAAAGGCCCTTAACAATGGAAGCAAAACATATCTGCGATTCTAAAACTTACAAATTCCAATTCAAATTTACACTACGCTTATATAGAGGAACAGATCTCTAATATTCTCCGATGTTCTTGACTCTCACAAAAAAACAAATATAATTAGTCAAATCCAAAGTTAGTATGATTTATAACCAATTTTTATATTTTGTTGTGGAACACAAGTATGCATGAAAGTGTTAAATGGTATAACCCTAACCCTAACCCTAACCCGACTGTAAAGAGCAGTTTATTGAAGTAACAATAAGAAAACAGAATTCAATTTTGGAACAATTCATTTTAAAATAGGTTAAGTCAGAACGTTTACCTTCACAACACTAGTTGTTTTCAATCACTTGTTTTTGCAATATATTTTATCTTTTGCAAGTTGAAAGTCTCATTAAAAATAAATAGGTGTGGAAAGTGATAACGTACGTACGAACATTAAATATCTTATCATATAGATAAGTGTTTACTTGTTTAGTTTAATACAGGGTGGGCCAAAATAAGGGTCCTATCTTTATATTTGAATAACTTGAATTTGAATAACTTCCATAAAATAAAAGTTAAACTCACCAAACTTTATGTGTGTGTAGACTGACCCTTCCGAGATTTCTTGAAATAAACAAAACAAATTTTAGCCGAAAAACACTTCTTAAAACTTACAAAAACTAAAGTATTGTTTTTTACACTGTTTTGAGTTTTTTAAGCAAAAATAATGTTTTCTAAATGAGGGTACGTTCCTTAGGGCTAATACGGCTCATGCTTGCTTCGGAAGGGGTCCTTTACTTATTCTAAAAAAAATATTTTAAAAAATCAATAAATAAAAAAGTTATGAATTTTTAAAAAATAGGACCCTTATTTTTGCCCACCCTGTATATTTTGAAAATAAAGTAACACACCTTTCTTGTTAGTAGTAGTCGAGTGATCTGGATAATTCGGCGTGTGAGGTTGTATTTTTTTAAAAATAAAACAGAAGATAAAACAGACCTTTAATTAAACTCATTTACGGAAACACGGCTGAGACAGATTTCAAAACAGAATTGCCCTTGCAGGCGTTAAACAAGGAACGCATGTATTCTTTTCTGAAAGATAAGATGACTATGTTTTAGTATTTTAGTGGCATTTCTAGTTCCAACTCGTTATTACACGTTCTCTCTAAGCCAGTGTCAGTTATGCTGATACATGAATCCTTGCGTTTTACAACAAAACAAAAGGTTGATTGCATCGCACGGAAAACCAACTGTGACGCGGAGAGCGTGCGGATGTTGCAGCGTCTTGGTTTGCAATGTCTGTTGAAAAGGGAAAAAAATAAGATAAGCTTAAATCCAGTGACTGAATATGCGAGACTGAATTACCGCGTGAGAAAAATAAATATATAACACTAAATAGATAGTAAAAGCGAATAAGTGCATGAATCAATATAATAAACAAGCCTAATGAAATTAAAAGCGACTGTGAAAAACGGGAAGCGTAATTTGATTTATTAAATTAACATGAAACATAAAAATTTCACGAGCGCAGTTTCAAAATTCAGCGAGCAAAGGTTTTTCTCCGTTTTTTTTTTCTGCAGATATTTAAATATTGCGTGAATTTTAACTGACAAGCACTTGACAAAAATGAAGAGCTTCTGTTTACTTTGCTGCTATTCATATTTAAACGAGATGGCTGGGGAGAGAGAGCGAGATAGATATATATATATATATATAGATAGATAGATAGATAGAGAGAGAGAGATAGAGAGTTTGCGTGAGAGAGATAGAGAGAGAGAGGGTTTAGGTGAGGGGCTCATAGTGTTTAACATCTCAAAAAGTAAGGTATTTTATTTATCTCTTCTCCAGGAGGTTAGACACAAGGTCAGATATGGGTTTTGATGAAAATGTTTATGTGAAACGAACTGGATTCGAACCCGGCACACCCAGGTCCTCTGTCCGCGTCATCAACCACTTAGTCACTGTATGAGTTCAAGTGCCTCGTTATAGTACGTCTTCCTATTCCAGTAGCTTCTTCTCAAGACCTGCATGCTTATAGAACTTAGTATTAACACACTTCCCACATAAGTATAATGTATTACAACGCCTGAAAATAAGAGAAAGTAAACCAGCGACTCTTAAAAAACGCCTTAGCAGCCGCATCGGCATTCCAAGGTCGAGACCCCTCAGGTAGTTAGCGATAAACTAACCCCTTCACAAAGAGGAAAGGCAAGGCCTTAGATAGTAGAGTTCCGAGGACTACCCGGGACTAATACCACAACACAACAGATAAAAGGCCATCGTGTTGGCCTAATCTCTGTCCAACTGATTGTCCTTAACGGATCTTCGACTGGTATAAACCGGTCTGAAGTCTTTGAGCAACTTTGAAGATACAAAACTCTATGGTTGATCAGTTGAAATTATGTGAGTATAGCAACCGAGATGAGAATGGTAGTGTTAATAATTCAAATACAGAGTGACCCCCTCCGTAAAAATGCCACTTATTGATTCGTTGATAAGATTCATAATCCTTTCGGCAATCTAGCTGTATTTCGTACAAATAAACTTCAGTCTATTGCTGACTTATCCGCCAGGTTTTGGTCTAACAGTGTCCAACAGTCTTTGTTTTGTTACCGTTCAATTATTAGCCCACCAGGATCCACGTGCACAATTGTCAATAAATCTGATGCACTCCTCTCTTTACAGTGCCTGATTTTTGCTGTGAGTGTCTTCTTCAGTTTAGGTGAGTAGAAAATGAATCTTCAGTTTACTATCGGCAGCCTCGTAACTATGGCTTCCCTTATTTTGTCCGTTAGTCCTCACATTTCATGAGCGATGTTTCTGACAAAGGAGAAATAATTGCTTTTTTTCTGGTTGGGAATCTATCGATCTAACGCTTCTTCTTGGCTAGTGTTTGACCTTGAAGTAGTAGTATTTTAGCTTCTTACATAAAGTGACTTCATGTCTTCTCAAGAGTGATTTTCATAAAAAAAACTTTTCTTCCGGCTGACTGTTTTCATCCTACATATGGAATTGTTTTTTGTTGTTGTCAACACTATGGTCAATAGGCATCTCCTGTCTTGGCTCAAGTAGATCATGCCTTTTCTGGAGCAACTTCTACATACCCCCCTACAATCGCAACTACTATGATAACATAACAATTTATCATACTAACAAAAATATGCGCATTCTCGTCGCATGTTGTTGCTCGTATGTCACTATCCTCATAATAGAAGAACGTAATCCCTGGGAGGATGATATCCTGACAACAGAACATATACTATACTACCTTACTAAAACGAGGTAATGTCTGGGAGGATAGTATCATGGCCATAGAACATATACTACACTACCCTCAAAGAAAAAAAGTAATGCCAGAGACGATAGTATCATGACTAAAAGCATATATTACACTGCCTTCAAAGAAAGAGGTGATGCCCTGGCGGATGGTATGAAGATTGACCATTTACTACGCTACCCTCTCTATTTACGTCGATATAATATCCAAGTGGCCCTGGAAAACATTCAGAATATATGCGGATGTAAATATCTTCTACCTCTCTCTTTACATGGCTTGTTGCACATTACTATTTTTTAACAAATCAATTTGATTTGATTTGAATAACATAATATTTAACACTTACCTTTGCTTGCCATTAGATGCCTCTTCCTCTAGCAATGTGACAAGGTTTAGTTAAAAGTTACGAAATAAAATATGGATAAGACAGAATATAAGGCCAACATTTAATAGAATGTATTGACACAGCAAAATAGAAAAAAAAACGATTAACCACAAAATGTAAAAGACACAATCATATGAGACACCATTCCATGGACTCATATTTCGCTTCTTTCTTTGTGTAAAAGTAATACCATTTAAGAGACATTGGTTAACGTGTTTTAATCGCTTGCCCCTTTAATGGTCAAAGGTAGATTGGTCAAAGGTAGACTTAATTACTAGTCTCCTAAAGGTCACGTGAACTAGCCTCTATACATTAAAACAATTAGCCCCCCCCCCCTCGTTTAACCCCATTGTTCCTTTCTTCCAATATATACAATTTTTTGTCGGAATTTCAAAGTCCAACCTAAATAGGATCTAAGCTGACGAATCAAACTTTACTTCTGGTTAGCCAATTTCTTCTGTTATTGTTGTACCATGTTATTAGCAATATAATTACGTACTTGACTGCGAGTTATGTAAAAAAAATACTTAGCTTCTCCAAAACAAGTGATTATGATAACCTAAAAATAAGAAACTTATAAAGACAACTGTTGTTGTTGAAAAATAGGTGTCCTTAAAATCGATAAACTGAGTTGAAGCATTCGATGCGTCTGGAATGAAAGACATATAAACAGATAATCGGGCTTCTTTTTCGTCGAAGGCAAATGCCTATATACTATAAAGAAACCCATTAAATATATCGCGCGTGGCTGCCCACAAATAATCGCCGTGTATGAACGAATCGATGGACTTTAATCGATAGTCGGCCAATGCACCCGATTATGATATTTTTGATTCAAATACAGGGTACTAAAAATATTGTATAACAAACGATTATGATATTTTTGATTCAAATACAGGGTACTAAAAATATTGTATAACAAACGATTATGATATTTTTGATTCAAATACAGGGTACTAAAAATATTGTATAACAAACGATTATGATATTTTTGATTCAAATACAGGGTACCTAAAATATTGTATAACAAACGATTATGATATTTTTGATTCAAATACAGGGTACCAAAAATATTGTATAACAAACGTTGTTATTACTATAATAAGAATATTAGTTGGTATTGAAATTTCTATATTATCCTTTCTCTCAAGTCTTTCACATGTTTTCTATGGCTTTCTACTGTGAACTGAAGCTGCTACATTGACTGGGCTACATCTACTAACCCAAAAACTTTCATCCATTCCTTCAACGTTCAATTATTTTCAAGAATTATTACTGACAACGCTTATTATTACACAACGAAAAAGAGGCACACACTTCTCATGCGTGTAAAGACTGAACAATATTTAAAACGTCGCTTGATCTTTCGTTTACCAGGTTTGCATAGAGATATAGGCTTAATATGATATGATATGACTATTATAAAAAAATAAGCAGTATTCCAGACATACTGATAGCATTAGAACACATGACTTTATTTGTAAAAAACAGCAAACCGTTGGTGGTAATCCTAGACTAGCCATAATGGCGATTGCAAAAGAACAAGGTGTGTCAAAAGTTACAATTTGAAATTTTTTCCACAAATTTTTTCCACAAATGTTTTCCACAAATTTTTTCCATAAATCTTATACTTTAAGCAAGGAAATTTAAAGAAGGCTTAAGAAACACAGAAATGGCGTGCAAAACGTTTTCATGATCACATTTAAGCGAACACTTGTTACTTGCATACCCGATCTCAATATTTCGAACTACTATGTATGGAGCGTGATTGAGAATAAGATTAATGATCACTCTCATGACACTAAATACCCCATAAACATTCTTATTAGTTAAAGTAATGTCTAATAGGAACACGAATCATCTAATCCGTGTATGTATGCAATATATACTTCGCATAAAAGCCGTTATCGAAGCTGGATAAGACTTTAACGAATAAAATTTCAAGCTAATATATTTTTTATTTCTCCTCAAAAACGTCTTTCTGCAATTATTATGACCTGTTTGTAACTGTCATTTTGTGTACGTATAAATCTGTCCCCAAATACATCACAGACCTTGTTTAAACTCGCAAGCAATCCAGCGTTACTTGGAAATGCCCTAGAACATGTGTTTGCACTTTCTCCAATGTCTTAACCTAAATATTTTTATTCGTATTTCTAATTTCTATAATATTAATCTCATAAATAACATCAAATAGAATGAAGTAAAACCATCTTCATTACCTTTTTTTGTCGGAATATTTGAGATTAAGATTGGCATTATTTGGATTATTCCAACTACTGTTCTTATCTTGGTTGTTATCCTCACGACGTTTCGGCTGATGTGACCTCCGACCTTCTTCAAGTGTATCTTTTCAAACCCAGGAATCATTTTGTCGTACTCGGAAATTCAGAAACTTTCTTTAATCCACGGGTGTACCATTCTTTTTGTTCTTTCAACCATGACTTGTAGAAGTCTCAAGTAATTTGTTATTGTATTATTAGTGTTGCCCACACTGAGGATTGAACTTCTACCTTCAGAAGACTGTGACTTTGAACTGATTATTATTACTTAGCACTTTATCCGTTACGCCACGGATTTTCGCGGACAATTATTGTTTTAAAAGCCTTAAATCTATTTTTGTTTTAATGTGTAATCTTACTACTTATAACTATTATAACTATAGACTACTATTAAACCCCCGTGGATTAGATAAAGACTTCCGGTCAAAATTCCGTATAGATTACCGAGTTTGATAGAAAGATTCCCGAGTTTGTTTGTTTGTTTGTTTTGTCTGACAGCATATCAACATCTTTCGGATCATTTAATGTTGAATCTAGTCATTCTGTTTATAAAATAAAATCCTGCTTCAAATTCTTAGCCTCTTAAAATATTTTTATTCATGTTTTCTCTGTTTTATTTTACGACATAAAACCCATAAAATATTTTTATTCATGTTTTCTCTGTTTTATTTTACGACATAAACCCCATAAAATATTGTATACAAGGTGTTTCTATCAGATTTTGTAGTAAATACAAGCCTCTTTTAAATGTTTATATATTTTGCCTGGATTTAATTGGAGAAGTACTCCCATCAGGTCTTTTTCTTTGTAATATTTTTTTTCGAGTCTATTCTAGGTGCAAACAATTCGTCAAAAAATTACGTATTGTATAAGGCCTCATAACATGGTATGCAAATTGGACCTGCTTCTGCTCCCGCCCCAGGAGGTAAGAATGAGTTTTATTTGCCTTCGATAAACTGAAATATACAGATACCTGAGTTTGATTCAGTAAAAGTTCTCGTATTTAAGGCTTAAGCTTAAGGGATACAAGGAAGGCATTTAATTAGCTTAATTTATGTTTAATCACTATGGATCAAATTCGATATATTTAAATTTATAGAAAATATCTATTAAATGATTAAATTTTTTTTCACCATTTTTATCCCCTTTTGAATTAAACTAAATTAAACAAAATATAACTAACATTAAGACCCAATTACGCCGAACAGCTTTTTTCTAAAACTGATAATGATTGGTTATGTAGTTTAGGAGTGAATCCTGTACATACAAACATATACATAAAATAGACGAATTACACTACACGTTACAGAACGATAGCAAATATTTGTCTTTATATCAGGGAAATGGATTCTAGAATTAAATAGATACCACTGAGAGACTGCGATATTCTAATAGTCTGTCTAGACTAATTCCAGAATTCAAAGAGACCGTTATTGCCTCAGTCAAATCAGAAACAGTAATGAGAAACATATTGAAACACATTAAGAGTCATATTACGTACACAGTTCACACAGGTATAATAAAAAAATACTTATAATAACATGAAAATCAGTTTTCGGAGTTTTTTTAGATGAGGATTTATATTTTGTATTACTTGAATTATTCGGACTACTGTTCTCATCTTGGATGTTATTATCACAAGTTTTTGACCAATGTAATCTTCGATCTTCTTCGGGTGCATTTTGTAACTCGGGAATCTTTATGTCAGAATCGAGAATCTGTACGGAATGTAGAACGGAACTCTTAATTTAATCAACAGGTAATTTGCTCTTGTTCTGTCGACTATGTAAGTAATTCGGAATTGTATTCTTAGTATCACTCGCACTGAGGATTACATTTACAACCTCCAGAAGACTCTCACTTAGAAGTGATTATTACTTTGCACTTTATAATACATACACACATATATATATATATATATATATATATATATATATATATATATATATATATATATATATATATATATATTAGGGGAGCTGGATTTCCGCCATATTAAAAAACGACCTTGTGTCTTTGCTCTCATGGGGAGTTGAGTAAATAAGAACTTTTAGAAACGATATCTCTCAGGAATCTGATAACGTGGAGTTGAATACGACTATAATGTTATTACCAGGGAAGCAGACTTGCGACAATGTGTTCCACAGACGGTAAGCCTTTGCGAATAAGTTCTTATCCGCAGAAAATTTTGTCGAACGCTCGACACATGATTAAAGACATGTAGTTGCAAAGCGAGATCTTGCTGTGAATTCTTTACAAGAGGACACCAGAGATTGGAACTCAGTCGGGCACTTTCCAGGAAAGTTACGATAGAGTAAAGAGAGACTTATAGTCACTTTCGATGTTAATATTTACCTATTCAAATGCTACCCCTGTAATAGTTAGCTTCTCAGAAGAATTCCCTCTCTCTCTCTCTCCTATTCGAATTGGCTAATCGATACTCAAGGTCAACGAATGGAAAAACGTCCCATATGAAAAATGCAGATGCGCTACTTTGATATGATATTTTTAGTCCGGAAAGTTTAAGTAAAACCACAATAGCGAAGGAAATTGGATATTGATTCGGTGCCGTCTGAACACAGTTTAAGTAAAGCCAACAAAATAGTATTTCGACAATTACGTCACGACTTTATAAATAAGAAGACATTTTACAAAAGATGAACAAAGATAATTTTGAAGGCAACACATTAAGTAAGAGAATGAGATCGAAGGCTTTTCGGTGATAATAATTATATGGAAGCTATTATAGTGCTCCGTTTCACTTGCAGCACGCATCTATCTCTCTCTCTCTCTCATATATATATATATATATATATATATATATATATATAAAAAAAAATATATATATATATATATTTATTATATAAATGCCAGTTGTCTGTATGTATGTATGTATGTATGTATGTATGTATGTAAAGTTTCTCCTCCAAGGATACCCAACAAACGGTCACACGGGTTACAAAATTCCGACCGGCCAGCCAAAGGTTGTGTAATATCTTGAGAATAGAGAGTGTCGGCATTCGCCGGTGTGAGCGCCTTATGCCAATTTTTTTTTTTTTGGGGGGGGGGGGGGAGGGAGAGTGTCGGCATTCACCAGTGGGGCGCCTCAGGCCAAATTTTGTTTTGGGGGGGAGTGTCGGCATACGCCGGTGTGAGCGCTTCAGGCCAAATTTTTTTGGGGGGCGGGGAGAGTTTCGACATTCACCGGTGTGAGCGCTTAAGGCCACATTTTTTAGAGTGTCGGCAGGTTAAATGTAAGGGGGAGGGTTACGGCATTCACCGGTGGAGCGCCTCAGGCAAAATTTAAGGGGAGGGTTACGGCATTCACCGGTGTGAGCGGCTCAGGCCAAGTTTGGGGAGGAGAGGGAGAGTGTCGGTATTCACCGGTGGGGCGCCTCAGGCCAAATTTAAGGGGGAGAGTTACAGCATTCGCCGGTGTGAGCGTCTACGGCTAAATTGGGGGGGGGGGGGGAGAGAGTCGGCATTCACCGGTGTGAATGTTCTGGGTAGAGTGTTGGTATTCGGCGGTGTAAGCACTCCCGGCAAATTTTAGATGAGACCCTCAAGCCGAACTTTAGGTTAGAACGAGTGCGTCCAAAGAGAAGGTAATTAAAAAAATAGAATTATAGTCTGATTTTTTATTCGAGAGTGTGAGATCGACACCTATCGGATAGGACTAGATAATACACTTAATCTCAAGGCTACAATGCCGAGAAGAACAGATACTACACTTTGATATTGGCCAACAGGCCGAAAACTCCCTATTTATCTACTTCCCACAAAGTAGAATGTGACACAAGGTCGGAAAGTGGAAATTTGCACTCCAGAGGAGGAGTACTAAGCATTTTTAAAAAATGCCTGGGCAGAGCGCCTCAGACAGTAAGCAATAAACGTACTCCTCTCCAAAGAGGGGAGGCAAAGCCTGGGAGAGTGGACCTCCCAGAACTGCACAGGACAGACCCATTGACCGGCGTAAATCAACGCCCTAATGGGGTGCAGCATCCATCGGAACAGATACTACATTTAGATCTTGGCCAAATGGCCAAGATCGGTATTTAAACGCCTACCCACAATAGGAGTATGTGACACAAGATCGGAAAGTGGCATTTGAAAAGCCAGCGCCCGAGAAGGTGAGCGCTCTGGCCATTAAAAATTGCCTGGGCAGCCCCGTCGGCATTGCCCGGTAAGGTGCATCAGGCAGTAAGCTATAAACTTGCTCCTCCCCAGAGTAGGGAGGCAAAGCCTGGGAGGGAAGACCTCCTAGAACTGCACAGGACAGACCCATAGACCGGCGTGAATCAAGCAACGAAGGCAATACCGATCTATAGTGTGTAGTATCCATCGGAACAGATACTACACTTTGAAATATTTATTTGAGAAAATATAAAAGATTTACATTCAAAACAAATTGGGCACAAGGTCATCAAAAGTGTGGGGACGGTGTTGTTGGTCATCCTTTGTCTAAGTTAATAAAATTGTCTATCCTACTGTTAACTAGAATCATCTCAGTCACCACAATACCACATTTGCTCTAGGGGCCGTCCTACTTCGGCTATTATAAAATAAGTTGGCAATCTTAAAATTTTCCTTATAAATAAATAAATAAATAAATATGGTTATATTTACAGAAATTCATTGGAGTATAATGGGGGAGGGGAGAAAAGCAAAACCCAGTTAGTAAGACCCTCCTAACCCTTTCTAAATATTAGACTGCCCACTGTTTTCCGGTTTGTTTCGCACCAAAAACAAGCAGGTTCGTCTCCAAATGGGAGTGGGATCTAAGTGGGAGAAAAAGAAAGTGGGGGATGGAGTTTGGAGAGTGGGTGGTGTCCTTCCAAGGTAAGTGCAAGTTAAGGTGGGGCTGAGGACAAAGAATTGAAAGTGGGGAGTGGGCATCTTGGAGGGTTTCTATTACCAGGAGGGTGGGGGAACTCATTCATTCAACTAGATAAGAGGCTAAACTTACCCAAAGGGCTGGGGTCCGACTGGACAAGGAACCGTGCACGCCATGCTCAGGCCGGGAACACGTACTCATACTTGACTCCTTTTCGTACACACAAGCTCGCTACTTGTATCCACCTTTTTTCAAAAACCGAGGAGTGTAATCTTTTCCTATCACATCTGATCTTGACTTTCAGCTGGTGCTTGAAGAATGCGATTAGATCCTGATCAGCAAAAGATTCAACCCCCTGGTTATTTCTTAGACGCGACATCCACACCACCATTCGCGCTACAGCCAGGATCACGAGAAACACCATTCGTCTTTCCCCATCCCACGGCGGACAGACGTTGTCTATTACGTAAGCTAGGTGCAGCGGCAGCAGCTGCTCAGGATCGATGCGAGCCGTCACATCGTTGACGTACTCCCAGTACTGCTGGAGCTTATGGCACAAGAGGAAAGCGTGATCAGGCGTTTCCTCAAAGAGCCTGTCGCAACGGGGAAACTCAGGTGAGTCCTCAATTCTGTATCTCTGCCGTATGGCATTAAGGGGTAGCGCATTCCGGGCCAATCGCCAGGTCAGAGAGAACTCCGAGTTGTTGATATGACGCGTTCCCGGTGCCCAACTCCATTCGGAGCGGATCTCCTCCTCTGTCCACCCGCACCGCTTGACTAACGGATCGTCAGCTGCCCTCTCACTAATCCTCCATAGAGTTCTTTTCTAGAAAGCCGCGAAAGGTCACTGGACCGAGGAAGCTTTTTGAGCGCGGCTCGACACTCCCTGAAAAACTGTGAATCACCTCTCGGCCTACGATGGCCCTAAACCGAATGGTTGAGGATAAGGTCAGGGTAAGCACTATCGACCGCGGGGTTCCACGCAGATTCCTCTGTCAATGTTCGACTCAGGAAAGCCAGTCTCTCGGCGTCTCGATGACACGTCAAGTAAGGCATCCCCAAGCCTCCCTCACACGGACGCTGAATACAGACCTGGCTGCAAACCCAATGCCTCTTCCGGTCCCAGAGAAGTGAGGACAGAAGGCGCCGGAGCACCTTGAGGCGGTTCACAGGTAGGGGAAGCACAGTCAATCGGTAAAGGATGAGAGGGAAGACGTAAGTGGCGCACGCCTCCGCTCTACCTTTTAAGGAGAGTTTCCTTCGAAGCCAAGTGTTAACCGACGCTTCGACCTTTGACTGTACTTCCGACCAATTCCATCGAGCTGGAGGCCCGGTCCGAACCACACGCCAAGGATTCGAACCGGGCCATCTGTCCAGCAGAACGGAGCTGGAAGGGTTGTGTTACCGCTCCAGGCACCCAACCGCAGGTCAGTTGACTTGCTACAGTTGATCTTGGCCCCTGTTATCGTTTCGTAATGTGTGACCGCCTCTGTCACCCTCTCAATGTCTTGGAAGCACGACACATAGTCAGTGATGTCATCGGCGAACGCGGAGACCCTGGCTCGCGCTCCACCAGGCAAAGCGATTCCGCATAGGACCAGCCCTGCACCCCCCACTCCTTAGCGTGCGAAGTAGCGGCTCCAGTGCAAGGATGTAGAGCAGGGGCGACAGCGGACAACCCTGGCGTACCGACCGGGAGACAGCGAAAGACTTCGAACGCCTTCCGTTTACCTGTACTACTGCCGTCTGCGAGCGATACAGAACGGAGATACATTTGCGGAAATCCGGTTTGAAACCGGCGGTCTCGAAAACAGATGCCAAGAAGCGATGGTCGACCCTGTCGAAAGCTTTGGACTGATCCAAGTTGATCAGCGCGGCTTCCGTGTCGTGTTCTATCACCTCTATGATCGTACGAATCAGGAGCAAGTTGTTCTGAATCGATCTCCCCTTAACAGCGTAGTTCTGCTCAAGTTCGATCAATTCTCCGATGACACCCTGCAACCGGTTCGATAAGATCTTGGCCAAAATCTTTAACTCTGTGTTTAGCAGAGTTATGGGCCTGTAATCGTCTAGTTTCTCCCACCATGCCTGCCCCGCTTCTTTAGCAATGTGATCACTCCCTTGGTGACTTGACCTGGGATAGAACCCTTGTCAAACTAGTGGTTGAACACATCCGTCAGAATCGGCACAAACATGTTCGACAGCCTCAAATACATCTGGTAGGGCAGACCATCAAGTCTCGGCAATTTGTCACAGCCGACTTGCTTCAACGCAGCTAAGACCTCACGCTCCGTAACCCTGCCTTTACAACCAGCTGCTCTAGCCACATCGAGGCGGGGAGAGTCAGCCAAATAGTTGCCAACCTCCTGGACCGGGAGGTTGGGCAGTTGGGTGTAGTGTTCCTCGAAATGCTCCCGAAATCCCTCGCAGATCTCCCGAGTCGACTCCAAGGCACGTCCATCTGGGTGCTTGACTTTTCCAATGTATCTATCCGAGCCACGCCTTGAAACTTCCCTACGCTCATCTACATCGCAGTTCACGGCTTCATTGGAAACTTTCCTTAGCCTAGCCCTACTACACTTTGATCTGGGCCAAAAGGCCAAGGCCACAAAACTCACTTTTTTTTCAAATTTAATGGCGTATTCATATAAGACATACCCTACTACAGCGGGCGATCCACTACAGTGTTCAAATAATTTTAATTAATTCACAAGTAATACTAAGTATGATTTTCTTTGAACAAACATTGTATAATACTATTTAACAAATTCTAACAAGAGGTTTGATGATCAACAAAGAGGTTTAGGCTCACCTATGCCGTTTTTCTCTAACTCAACGTATCTTTTATACGCCATTTTTTCTAATTTGAGAAACCGTGAACTAACGTCCGTTTATATGACGACCTACGTTCGCCGTCCGTCTGTCTGTCCAGCTACGTCAGTCAATCTCTCCACCTATGTTAAGCAATACATATCCCGGCCATTACTAAATGAGTGATCATTTTGGAAAAATAAATGAGGGGAAATTAGTAAGAGTGATTTTAGTAGTGCTCTGAAGGCCTCCTTGATTTTCTAAGTACTCGGCGTTGTCCGGGAGAAAAGTGCTCAATATCCTAGATAGAACTACTGTATGATAAGTTTGTATAACATTTTAACGTCATCTACGTTTCCCTTCGAACTATTGTGCAGATGAAAATGAGGGGGGGTCGATAAGAGTGATTTCAATAGTGCTCTGGATGCGGCCTTGATTTTTTAAGTACTCGGCGTTGTCCGGGGAAAAATGCTTAATGTCCTAGACAGAGCTACTGTAGTTATAAGTTTGTATAATATTTTAACGTCATCTACGTTTCTCTTCGGACTATTGTGTAGATCAAAAGGAGATGGAATCGGTAAGAGCGATTTCAGTAGGGCTCTGGAAGCCTACTTGATCTTCTAAGTACTCGGCGTTTTCCGGGAGAAAGGTGCTCAATATCCTAGATAGTGCTATTGTAGTGATAGGTTTTTATAATATTTTAACAGCATCTACGATTTTTTTCTCGGACTATTGTGCAGATGAAAAGGAGGGGGGTTAGAAAGAGTGATTTCAGTAGTGCTCTGAAAGCCGCCTTGATTTTCTAAATACCCGGCGTTGTCCGGGAAAAAAGTGCTCAATGTCCTAGATAGAGCTACTGTGCAGATGAAAAAGAATGGGGGGATCACTAAGAGGGTGCTTCTAATGCTTCTACAATATAGGACCCGGAGGCTTCTGCAGAATAGGGAACATGGGTGCTTCTGCAGTTTAGGACCCAGGGGTGCTTCTACAGTATAGGACCCAGCACCGGGAGTGTTTCTACAATATAGGACCCGGAGGCTTCTGCAGAATAGGGACCGTATTGTGCACATGGTCATGATGGGGAAATCAGTAAGAGTGATTTTAGTAGTGCTCTTGATGCCTCCTTGATTTTCTAAGTACTCGGCTTTTTCCAAGAGAAAAATGCTCAAAGTCCTAAACAGAGCTACTGTAGTGATAGGTTTGTATAATATTTTAACAGCATCTACGCATCTTTTAGGACTATTGTGCAGTAAGATTGATTTTAGTAGTACTCTGGATGCCTCCTTGATTTTCTAAGTACTCGGGGTTGTCCGGGAGAAAAGTGTTTTATGTCCTAGATATATCTACTGTGCAGATGAAAAGGAGGGTGGTGCTTCTGGTGCTTTTACAATATAGGACCCGGAGGCTTCTGCAGAATAAGGACCATGGGTGCTTCTGCAGTATAGGGGCATGGGGTGCTTCTACCGTATAGGAACAAGCACCGGGGGAATTTCTACAGTGATAGGTACATACTTAGCATTCGCACCGGAGCGACGATATGAAATTATTTAGCATTCGCACCGGGGCGGCAATATGTACATATTTAGTATTCGCACTTAGGCAGCGATAGGTACTTAAGTAGTATGCACACCGAGGCAGCATCATGTACTTATATAGTATCTACACCGGGGGGGGGCAATAGGTACATATATAGTATGCGCACCGGTGCGATGATACATATGTATTGTGCATTCACACCGGGGCGGCGATAGATACGTATTAAGCATTCGCACCGGGCGGCGATAGGTACGTACATAGTATATACACTGCGGCAGCGATAAGTACGTATATAGTATGCTCTGCGGGTGCGTTAGGGACGTATATAGTATGAACACCGGGGCGGAGATAAGTACCTATATAGTATGTACACCGGGGTGGAGATATGTACCTATATAGAAGGCGCAGACAGAGGTGGTACTTTTTAAAAATTATGTCATACTTTTGCCTTAGGCAAGGTAAGAGGAATGGTCGGGAAGGTACCACTTTCTCAAAAGACAAAATGAGAAAGTACCGGTGAAATGGAGAGACCAGGGATGGGAAAAGTAGAAAGATAAAGAGACGACTATAGAGAGAGGGATAGAAATACAAGTTTGACTATAAAGATGTTACAAACGCAATTTTTCTTCAATTATATCTTTTTATGACCCCGAGCAACGCCGGGTAGCCCCGCTAGTATATATATATAATATATAATATATATATAATATATATGTTTGTTTATTATTTATGTTCGTATACGTTTCGTCCTTTTTAATCGGGACTCATCCACATAGAGTTATAACTATTTACTACTGGTCGCGTGATTCGAAAACCCGGGCAACGAGTATTTTATAACTCAAATCCCAATGTCTGCTTGATGTAGGTGCCAGTTTAGTCACCGATAGTCCCACCATAGTACAAGTAGTACGAGTTTGTACGTTTTTTAAAGGACGAAACACTGACAAAAATAAATAATGTTAGAATAGCATGACTTATTTCAAATATAGTTTTAAATTAAGAAAAAAGAAAGAGAAAAGAAAAACGGATAAAAAGGAAAATTGAAAGAAAAAAATGAAAGACTAAATTATTTAAGGAATAAAGTTTAAAATTAAATAGAAACAAAGAAATGATTAAAAAAATGGAAGGAAGAATGGAGAAGGCCTGGTTTTGGGGAATAAGCATACAGAAATTGGCAGTCGTGACGTAGTCATGACGTAAGCAGTTCCGACTACGAAAGCCAAATCAAGTTCCGGGGCTTGTACATAATACGAACCGAACGAAATCGACTTTGCAAACTAAAACTTACACTTAGTTTAGGGTTAGGTTAGGGTTAGTTTAGAGTTAGGTTTGGGTTAGGTAAGGGGTAGTGAAAAAATAAAATGATAAAAGTTCAGTTCGTATTGTGTATATTGTTCAGTGGAGTTCGTTAACGTTCGCCAGCCTCGAAATTGTTCGGTGAAACTCGGAATTGATGATGTAATTACCGACAATTTCTTGGATACCGATTCCTGAAAAGTACCGAAGAAAAAAAACAGAAAGTGATAGAAGAAAAAAGGACGAAAGAAATATTGAAGAAAAGAGAAAACTAAATCAAATGGTAGAAAATATACAGAAAGAAAAAGGAAAAGAAATAAAAGAAAAGGCAGAAATAAAAAGAAGCAGGTAAGAACACAGACTAAAAATTATGTTATCGTTTCCAAGATTAAAACCAAACAGACAAACTAACATATTTTGCCTTTTTATACGAATTTGTATTTGTTACTGTATGGCTGTTTTATTTTCTTTCCGTTTCATTTGATTTCGTGGCAAAGATTCGTGCCGTGTGTACCATTCAAATAAATGGAGAGATGCCAAAATCAAATTTCAACTCGCCTGAATGGAGCTGCTTTGAACGTCGGTTTTTGATGTTTACCCTTCCCAATACTAAGCCTCGGCTTGGCCATCAAGAATTACCAAACATGTAACCCGTTTAGAGCGAGCCACATAATCAGGTTCAACTGCTCAAGGGCTGCATTCGTTGACGGCCGAGCAGCGACTTCCTAAATCTAATTACTGTACTGCTTCCAACGAAACAAAATGGCCGACCATTGCAACGGGGAATCTTTTTTTTTTCTTGGCGCCGTTAACATTAGTTTTTTTTTTCCTTTTTACTTTGTTCGCTCTTATTATTAATCCTTTTTTATTATATTTTTTTATTCATTGGTGATAAATCTTTCATACGGGCAGAACGCAATAAAAAAATAAATTGTAAACATTTCCACAAAAAATAAAAATGGACAAACGAAAAACTTTTATTTTATAATATCGATTATTATACTAAAGCTGAGTGAATCTACGTTTGTTTTCCTAAGTTTTCTTTCCTATATATTTTAATCGGACAAAATAAATGTTAAAATGTTTCTTAGTTTTTAAGATTGAGTTATATTCAAACAATCCATTTTAATTATTCTAATTGGCCGTAATTTGCAGTTAACTCACCAAGTGATAACTTCCTTATTTTCTACTGCTCTCACATGTTCTAGTCTCTTTCACTCTCGCTATCGTAAATCTCTCTCTCGCCCTCTGTTTATTATAAGTTAAAGGCAACCATTAACTATAAAACATGTCAAATAACAATCTAACTGAGAGTCCAACGTTCAAACTCTTCGGTCTAACATTCACAGATAACATGAATTTGAACACATACATAGAAGACATTGCAAAGACTGTTGCAAATAAAGCTTACTCTATAATAAAAATACATATTAAACTGAATTTATATTAACATAATATTGCATTTTACGACATTACGAGTACTGAAGACTGTACCTGGCTAACCTATAATATCTGACATTAACATATAACAATTACTGAATGTAATACTTTAATACAACTATTATTGCTTTCGTGAAACGCCGAGTTTCTTGTTAATCCCTCTCCTATTTTTCATAATAATCCGAAGAGAAATTATGTTAATGAAGAAAATAGTCCGAAGATAAAAGCTAATTTCTGTCTGAGCTGATATGATTCGGAACCCGAAAAAACTCGTGGATGCTTATGATTCTTTAGAAATGGAATTTGAAAACTGATATCGAATCTTGATATATTCTTTTACATAAGATTTATTCGTACGAAATATTTCAATGCATAAACATTCTAAAAAAGAGGAGACACACTACTTCAATGTACAATAAGGGAAATAAATATGCAACCACACGTAATTGCATTAAAAGTCAGCCTCAATTTCTGGCGATGATTGTCTTGTGAGCGACCAAGTAAAGCTTCAATAAAGCGTTCACAGTAATCCTGATAATACACCCAATTTCGCGTCTTACAGAACACGCTAATCTCCCGAATACCTCCTTTTCTTTCTTATCTTGTTCATCGTTTATATCATCACGGCCCCTTTTAATGGGCCTGCTCATTTTCCTCTTTTTTATGTTGTTTAATATTGGGCTCCCGAGCATTTCAGCTAGTCTGTCACTTTCCGTTTAAAATATACTGAATATAATGCTAAATAAGATGTTTGAGAGGTACATCTTAATTAATAGTTTCTGTACACATACACTGGAAGGAAGGTACTAGTTTTAGCACCTATTTTAGTTTTAGTTGACGCTGAATGTACGTTCCTTGATGACAACGCTTGGAACTTGCCGCTTAAAAAATTGAAATGTCGTTATGCGTACCACAGAGCTTTCAAGGAAGCAGTCTGACAGTTAATACCAACCTTGATGCATCCCAAAAATATATTTTTTGATTTGTTATAATAATGATTATAATAATATTACAAATAATAATAATAATACCAGCGAGAAATCAATGGTTAGTTGCTGTTGGGATACCGCAAAGTCAGTTGCACTGTCTTCGAAAAGCGGTGGAGAGTACTTGGAATCCAGGGACACTTGTTTTCACTCAGACTCCAGGAAACACCACCGGTTATTAGCAGTGTAAGCACTCCTAGTAAACTCCCAGTGAGTACGCATAATAATAATAATAATAATAATAATAATAATAATAATAATAATAATAATAATAATAAATAACATTTATTTTCATACGTTGAAGTCGCCTTATCTCTATGCATACTAAACCGAGTTATAAAGTAATTGTTTGAAATAATTGTCATTTTCCGTTCATAATTTTCTAACGGCCTTATTAACATTCAAATACAGACCCATTAAAGGTTGTGTGTTGAGGTCAGAAGGTTAGCTTCGAAACGGTGCGAAACGTAAGTGAGAAAATGTAGATCATCTGTCGTGTAACATCATCGAAATAGTTAGAAACTAGTTGAAAGAGAGAAGGAAAGAGAGAACCTCGAACAGTACGTATAAAAATGAACTCTTAGAAATAAACTGGGCTGGTCTCTCTTACTCTCTCACAATACCACAACTACGGACGATTTTCGGAACACAACTGCGAGGCGTAAGAGTGAATTATGTAGGCTACATTTGGCTTACTTTAGTTTCATGGAAAAATTCGTGAACATTCTATATTTATTAAATGTCGCATAATGGGGTTTAGACATTAATAATAAAAAAAATCCACAAATGTAAGTTTCTCTTGAGTATTTTGAAACTTCTTAGCGGCAATAATAATATTTCAGAGTTCCATTGGATTTTAGCCGTAGTCATTAATTATTAATTAATAAAGATTACATGTATTTACAATTCTTTTTAAAACCCCTTAACTTAGGCCTTACATTTTAGACCTTTTTTATAATAACAATCTTGTAATGGAGTGCTTACCATTGAGTATATACCCAGGTTTCGTCGTTGCTTGCTTATGTCCTTCGGTCGTGATCGACGACACATTAACGCCGGATTTCATTTTTGAAGGTTTTATTAAACATGACATAGACCGAAATTTAGTGTTTTATGTACGAGAGGGAGAGTACGTCTAAGGTGAATTGGGGGAAGGTACCATAACGAGTTTTGGCCACCTGTGCTCATTGCCTCGTTCGTCGTCTGGATTGAGACTGAAGAGAGAGAATCAGCCCCGAGCGGAAGTGACGTCATTTCCGACTTCCACTTAGGCCCCCCCACTTCTTTTGGGGCGCACTCCTTCTGACCCCTCTCGTTATTTAACATTAGTAGAGAGACTCTAGCAACATCTCTTCTGTGTGAAAGACGCAGTAGGAACAAGAAGAGATCACCCCCACTAGATTACGAAGTCTATTCTGTACTCTGTTGAGTGCTCCAAGCGGAAACCCCTAAAAAAAATCCATCAGCACTCTATCTTTATGTCAAACTCCGGAGTCTATACGGAATGTGAAACTGAACCGTATATTTAATCCACGTGTGTAACTTGCTCTCGTCTTGTCAGCCATGACAAAGTAGAAGTCTTACGTAATTCGTAATTATAGTCTTTGTATCGCTCGCTTGAACCTTCAACCGAAAGATAACTGTCACTTAGAACTGATTATTACCACGCTCTTGTATTCATTGCGTAACAGTTCATTGGGAACATTAGTTCGTATAATCCACATCATATAAATTATCAATCGTCATCTAACAAAATTCTCAAACATAAAGTCTGTGTATGTCTGGAATTAAAAACGATGTAAATATACAAGCGATTCAAGTCTTAATTGTGTAAGTTTTATTAAATCAAATAGACGATACCATACCAGAGTCTGGTCTTTGTTTAAAAGTGTTATAATTGCAAATAATTGTCGATTATCAAAACAGAGTCTGTTTCTGAGTGTATATTGTAATTAACATTTAAGAATCTAACAAATAACTTTCCTTTGTATTATCTAAATTATGTCTACCCAATGAATTACTTGTATTTCCTGATTTAAATCTCTTTTATGTTTATAAATAAGCCTGTTAGTTTTTCTATAAGTTTTCATATATGTAGACTTTGTCAAAGTTATTGTAAGATACTATTTGTTTTATAAAATCCAATCCTATATATATATATATATATATATATATATATATATATATATATATATATATATATATATAGAACAATAATTGGGCTAGGGGGAGTAAACTTCATTTTCCAAACAGCGCAAATTTGCACTACTTTTATGTATACAGTAGAGTACGGGAGCGACATTCAACCTATACGGGTTCAACCGGTTCTTCCGAAAGAGAAAGTTTCTAGGGAATATTAAATTCACAATCAGTCCCCAGTCGTATGCATATCTCGGTCAGGGGAGATGACGACATTAGGTTTTGCAGTTCTTGAAGGGAAGTATCGACACCTTCCTATATACAGCGCCTGGTATTCCCAAATGGTCACCCATCTGGTACTGACCAGACTCAACGTTTCTTAACTTTGGTTATCTAACGAAAACCGATGTATTAACGTTATTATGCCAGATATATTTCATGACCCCTTACGAAGATTAAAATCAAAATATAATGACACTAAAACTTATGCCTATAATCCTTATTCCAATGTTGATAAAACATACATTATATGGTTTTGATTCTTGAAAATATCTAAGATTTAGACTTAAGCTTAAAGAGTCTTAAGAAGGAGCTTACATTTATGGAATTATAATTGGTGTCTAATGATTATGGATCAAATTCAATGCAAATATTTACTATTTGAATTTTACAAATGGCAGTTTGATCCCATGTTAAACGAAATTTAAATTCCTTTGAAATTCTCCAAAGAAAATGAAAGTAAGGGATTATGTAGCAATTGATTCCTAATTCCCATTATTTAAATTTCACACAAATCGAAAGTATCTAAATATTTAGAAAGATCTTGCATCCCTTTTATACCCTATTTACATGAAACTAAATTACACCAAATATAGCCTACATTGCAAAATGAAAGATTACGGACTAATAAAAATGTTATTTTAAACTTGAGCTTGAGAGACCAAAGAAAATATATTCATGTCATTTTTATTTATTTCTGTTCCATAATTCTTACCTGTTTACCTACTTTTGCTTGTCGAAAACTTCTGTGTATATATGTGTATGGATGTTTATGCACGTATATTCTGTATATGTATGCATAAGATGAAACTAAATACCTTATACTATCATTTTTTTTCCATTTACGAATTCCCCTGTCCTCACTCTCCTTCAACCTAAACTTTCTGCTAGCATCGAATTCATCATTTTTCGGTATATCTGCTGTGGCACGAGGAAGCTGGACTTCGAATAAAGTCGCAGCTGTGAAAATATATGCACATATATAACCCAAAATATTTGTATTATAAATACTGCATATATATATATATATATATATATATATATATATATATATATTCTCTTTTTTGTTTCAGTTTACTTCACTCGAAGTTCTCAGAAATCAAAGGGCCTCTTCCTGGAGCAAACACTTGATCTTTATATAAAATACATAGATATTCGAATATTCTATTAAACTTCTTCTGTACCTGTCAAACGTCGAATTAGTAAGGAAGTTCAGAACATTAATTTTCCTTTCCCCAATTGACCAGTTTACTGTGTTATAGTGTATTTTATTATGGTCTGTATGTCTTACCGGATTCCAGGACAAGAATCCATCTAGCTTCCCCCGCTCTATAGCGAGAACAAGGAAAATATTTATGAAATTTCGTTGGAAAAATACGCTACTTACTATTTTCATAAGCGAGTAATGGATTGCCATAGAAGTATTCACGTATCGTTTTTATTAGAAAAATAACATTAGAAATTGTGTTTTTAAGCAAAAATAATTCGCTTTGAATTAATGCCGACTACACTTTATGTCTACTTTGGCCGATTACGAAACACGGTCACTTAGTTATAAAAAAGTATTTGCGTACTGTTTTTATTGTTTTTATGTCATGTTAATTTCTTTAAATTTACAAAACTCTTATCTAGTTTAAAAAAATACTTCAGATTTACGTGAGATTCTAACTCGGGTATTTACATAAAAACTACTACATTAATAATGTATACTCTGCCTATTCTTTTTTGCCAACTAATCATATGTTTCTATTTGCGTAGGAACAGAAAACTCCAAAAACACCTGAACTTTTCAATAGTATATAGATAGATGTAGATAGTAAGAAGTACAGAAGTACAGAAGTAAAGAATATGTCACACTTCATTATTCTTAATGTTAGATACTGAGCGAGTAGATCGACTCGTATATTAAACAAAAAGTTAGTTCACAATAACAGGAAATGTAAGGTCAGCCAGGGTCAACATGATGGCCTTGAGACGAGGATTGCTAGAATGAAAGAATATACTAAAAACGGATATGACGTCACATGGTTTAAAGAAAGAGTTTGAGACAGAAGAGGATAGTTCGTTTGGGAACAAATAGCGCGCGCACGTGTAAAATGATACGTGGTGACAAAATATGTTTAAACAGTGATAATCGATCTCTCTCTATCTCCCTCACTGCGGTGTCTAGTGAAATTGAACAAAGATCAAGTTGAATACACCTTATTTTTTTCCATCACTTTGTCCCGACTTCGTCCGTTTGAAAGTATAAATAAGGAGCGTTAATTTCAAGACGACAAGCCCTAAATATGGAAGGATCATGTAGAGGTGTGTACAAGAAGAACAACGAACAACAAAGGAGGGCAAAAATGGAGAGGTTTAGAACGCAATATTAACACTAAAACGTGCCATTACATTGTTATTCTCATAGAACATTTTTATAGTAGACTTTATCACTAATCCTCGCGATTCAAATGCTCGGGTTGAATAATAATAACGATTATTTGAATCTTAGTAAAATCGTGGCCTCCTTTGAGTCGGAGAAACAATGGATACCTCCTGTAAGCGGGGATTCCCGTGTAATTGTGAAGCAAGTTTTGCGAAATCTCCAACTCAAACCTCACCCTGCGTCGGCACTGCTTGATTCCAGTGGCAATAAGAAATCCAGGATGACTGAAAATAATGCCAAGATAAGTGGAAAGCACATACATCACCTGGTATTCCCAAATGGTCATTTATTTTAGTACTGACCCGGCTCAACATAGCTTAACTTCGGTGATCTAACTTGAACGGGTGTGTCAACGTGATTATGCCGTAACATAATACAATAGAGAAGTTATGTTTAATCTTATTACATAGCTTAGTTATGAATAAAATACTTTTATAGATGATGAGCTCGAACGCAGACCCCCCGATGTTGTAAAAAACATTAGACGAATCAATATTTTTGATACTTATGAATCAGCACTTACCAAGGGCAGAAGTCACTCGAGGCTAAGGATTAGTAAGGTGTTTATTTGGATAATAGAACAGTACTATGAAAGTATTGATAAAAATGATTAATTCACAGGACGACTCGACAGATGCTTGTTTACATTGGACTTGAAAAGTACCATCTTGTAGTCTGTATGGAAACATTCCCTATGTAACGTGTTCCACAGATGGAATATTCTTGGAAATATACTTTGTTCATGGAAGTTCTATTTGATTTTAGGACACTGAAAAAATGTTTGGTTGGTTGTTTTGTTTTACGGCATATCAACCCTTTTCAGGTTATTTTATGCTGAATCCGGTCATTTTGATAAACGGTTTGGGAAAGGGAGGGAGATAGGGGAGGTCGGAAGGGGGAGGGAAAGAGGAATGGAAATTGTTATTTTTTTGTTTTAGACTTTGCAGAACATGATTAAGTTTTGCAAAGAGGAAAAAAACCATAAAACATCAATGTTTGGTGCATTTTCGGCTAAGAAGCCAATATCTTCAGACGGCCTTATCTAGTAGTATACAGGCAGAAAAAAGATAGACAGTTCGTTGTAGTGTTGGTAGGAAGACGAGTACTTGCTGAGAATATAACAATTTCATTGATCATAACTAAAAAAAGTGAGGTTTGATCTTAGTATAAGGCTTTGTTTTCAATTAGACCCTCAGGAAGAGAGATAGAGACATAATAAATATAATATAAAAAATAAACAAAACACACTCATCAATATTGATTATAATAAAAGTTCGACACCCGCGAGTAATAATCGACGAGACTAACTGCTAAACCAGTTGCCCTTGGCCATCAATGCAATGCGTTATAAATATTTATTGAACTTAGAATGTCAACAGTTGAAATCACTAATAATTGGTCTGCAAGACATCGCTTGTGGCTTCTTTCTTTGATCTCATCATTACTCGCGACTTGTGCCTTTTCAAAGAACATTAACACATGATTATATAACTTTAATGGTTACTACCTTTATTTGCGGACGTGATGTTAAACTAAGTTCTATAACTTTAACTAGATCTTTGGGAGCATCTAATTTTGTAGTGTGGAGTAACTTCTAGGTTTCCATTGCTATCAGATTTACTCTGACATTGGCTTTGTAGCTGTCGAACTGAGGTATTGTTTTGTTCAGTCCAAGACTTTACATAATCGCATGGGACACCCCTATACGGAATGCCGACGGTGCTGCTCAGGGCTTATTTGTAGGTAACGGTTCGCTTCTCCTAGTGTGCTGGCTTTTAAAAACCACACCTGACCAAAACATTAAAATGTTATGGAATTTGTTGATAGTATCTCTTTCACACTCTCTCTTTCTCGCAATTCTTAAAATGGCGTTCATCGCATTTTGCATTCTAACACTCCAATTATTTGCCCGCTCTTTATGTGATGTTATCAAGGCGCACAAAAGGTCGGAAAATTTATTGATATACTATTTTCACTGTCGAAGACGGGCAAACAAAGCTGCATTACGACAAGAAAATAAATCAACAAAAAACTGCATCCAATGGTAAGCCCCTTAATTTGCAAGTTTTGTATAATGCAGATGTATTTCTTTTTTACCAGGAATCCCATTTCCATTCTGACCCGGAATAGTCGTATCTATAAGTTAAAAAAAGAATTTGTCTTAAATAAAAGATTTAATCCACACACCCATCACATGAATAACATATGTACGGTTTCGGCAGTAAATAACCAAACAAAGAGTCCTATCTATACTTTAAATAGAATCTAACGCTTACAATGAGAATGTGTTTTCAAAATATATATTGACAAACTAAAGTAATCTACAAATCAGTTGTATACAAAATATACGTACAGTTTCGGTATAAAATGGTCCGACGATGTTTGACATGCCGTAAAACCCAACAACCAACAAACGAACTAAACATAGATATATACATAAAACACAGACATTAAAATATCGATTGATTAATTAATTGATTAATGGAGATGATTTATTACCAATAGAAGCAACATATTATCTTCAATAATTATTTACCCGTTCTTTAATTAATTTTATTGTAGTGGACTTCTAAAAGGCCCGGAAAGAAGCCACACACTCTGGATTAAGTGACACAAAGTAGGTGCTTTTCACAGATTAGAACCAACGCTAACTTTGACCACATTGTTAGTGTTAGGATAAGGTTCAGGGTCAGGATCAGAGTCAGAAGTAAGGGTTAGCGTTGGAGTTAGGGTTAGGGTAAGGGTTAGGGTTAAAGTTATCGTATGCCTTAATCTGTGAAAATACCACAAAGTACATTGAAGCAAGTATAAATACAGCATATAAAGAGAATGGTTGAACGCCTGTCTGTCTGCCAGAATTAGACTGAGGTAGTTCCAGGTATTTACTCCCTTTGCACTGCAGGAAGATGTGGCACAAAGCCGGAAGGTGGGGGAGAGCAAGTCAGCGCCCGTAAAGAAGGAGAACTCTGGCATATAAAAAAATGCCTGGGCAGCCCCGTCAGCAATCGCCGGTCAGGACGGTTCCGACAGTAAGCAATAAAAGATAGGAGGCCCACCTAGGAGAGTGGACCTCGTAGGACTACCCAGAATTAATACCTCAGCCCGACAGATAAAAAGCCACCGAAATGGACCAGTTCGTGTCGGGCTGGGGTAGATCTAAATATTTATTTTCTTTCCCACCGGAGGAATATGTGGCACAAGGCCGAAAGGTGGGGGGTGGCAAGCCAACGCCCTTAAATAAGGAGCACTCCGGTCTATAAAAAAATTGCCTCGCAGCCCCGTCGGCATTCCCCGGTCAAGGCGCTTAAGGCAGTATTAAATAAACTTACCCACCCCAAAGAGGGGAGGCAAAACCTGGGAGGGTGGAACTCCTAAGGCTACCCAGGACTAATACTTCAGCTCGGCATGTAAAAGGCTACAGAAATGACTCAGTTTCTGCCGGACTGATTGTCGAGAACGGATCCTCGACGGGTATTACCCCATCCCGACGTCCTCAATCAACCGAAGTTAATTAGAGACTGAACAGGATGGGGCGGATCCAGGGTATTTAATTCCCTCCCACCGCAGGAATATGTGACGCAAGGTCGGAAAGTGGGGGAAGAGTACAGCCAGCGCCCCTAAAGAAGGAGCACTTTGGCCTAGAAAAAATAGCCTGGGAAACCCCGTCGGCATTCCCCGGTCAGGGCGCCTCAGGTAGTAAGCGATCCACTTACTCAACCCCAAAGAGGGGAGGCAAGGCCTGGGAGGGTGTACCTCCTAGGACAACACAGGACAGTATACCTCAGCCCGGCAGATAAAAGGCCACCGAAATGGCCCAGTTCATGCCGGACTGATTGTCGAGAACGAATCCTCGACTGGTATTACCCCATCCCGACGTCCTCAATCAACCGAAGTTAATGAGAGACTGAACAGGATGGGGCGGATCCAAGACCGAGAGGCATGTGCTTTCGGTATTTATAGTGAAGCGAAACGTTCATGCAATCCGTAAAGGTAGATACCATAACAGTAACACAACAAGTAGAATTATTTATTGCTGTCCGATTTGCACCGTCGAAGACGGTCACACAAAGTCGCATACCGGCAGGAAAATAAATTGTGATTCCGCTCGAGTAGGGCGAAAAACGCAACAACAAGAAAACGCACACGTGTTGTAAATAAAAGATGGAAATACAGCTAGGTGCACTTACCATCAGCTTTAATCCTAAATTACACACGCAAAAAAAGAAGCACACTTGTTTAGAAAGATTCTTATTTAGAAGAAGCGCTTAATGTGATAAATCGTAGGCAGGTGGTTTCGAAGATAAAACTGTTATATTAGCAGGTTGTCGTAAAGGAAGCACACATTTTACACAGCTTATAAAAAGACTAGAAAGCTACCCGCCCCAGAGCGGGTAAAATTGATTTCCGAACATAACTGTTTCGCACTAATTTATTTTCTCCGTACGAATATTAAGATTAAGATATAAAGATACTGAACCTTATATCTATAATCCTTATAAAAATGTTGATCAAAATCGATCACATGAGTTTGCTTCTTAGAAATATCTAAAATTTAAAGGTTAGGTTTAAGATGTCTTAAAAAGAAAGTAAGATTCAAGGAATCTTGCTTAATTGGTGTCTAATGACTATAGGTCAAATTTAATGAAGGTCTTAAATATCTAAACTTTTAAATAGGAGCCTGGGTGTATGTGAGTTAAGCTAAGAACCTAAGTAACCATAGATTTCGAATCAGCATCTGTGGTACGATGTCTTCGTCGATTTCAGAAGTGTTTGTACAATTGTGTAAACCTTATTATTAACATTAAATGTACGTACAAATAACATTTCACTCAAAAGTTCCGACATTTTAAGCGTTCCTTTTCCATGCCGATAGAACAACATATTTTTTAATCTTTTCACTACCATCCCTTATTTTGTCCTTTTGTCCTCACATTCCGTGATAGCTGTTTCTGACAGAGGGAGAATAATTGCTGTTTTCTGGGTAGGAATCTATACATATAACACTTATCGCTGGCTAGTTTTTTACATTGAATTTGTATCTTTTAGATCCGTACATCAAGTGGCTTCATGCCTTGTCTGCAGCGATTTTCTATAAAAATAGATTAAAAAATATGCAAAATAAATAAATAAAACTATAAAAATAAGCAAAATAAATAAATAAAACTATAAAAATAAGCAAAAATTGATGTTTTCAGTCAAACTATCGTACATATTTGATATTTAGAAAAATCAGATGATAACTTTTGTTATGCTTTTTTTATCCATTTTTCACATTGGAATTATTTTAGATCTGTGTGGAGTTTGGATCGCTCCGCCAAACTCATAAACAGTTCGAGTAGGTTACAAATACAATTTTGTTTGATTATTAGCCGTGTTGGTAAAACGTTCGCCATCAGTTCAATTATTTTATGGCATAGTTCAGATTTCGAATCGCACCGTAGAAGATTTCTGTTTTCTGCTTAAACGTTCCAGTTATTTCTCTAGCCAATATACATCATTATTAGACACCTTAAAATGCCCTTGTTTATTCTAAAAAAATATTTTATAGCAATTTATTATTTTATAGCAATTTAATGTTCAAAAATATTTTATTTTAATATGTGTGCAAGAAGAGAAACCTTTGCAAACTTGACGTTGACAGGTACTCCATCTAGTTTTACTTATTGTAGTACTTTATTCCTATTATGCCTTTGTTCATAATGCTATTGCGTTTAATTAAATATTTTTTATTATATTAAAATATAGATTTTTACTCAACGGTCGTACAGGAAGAATCATTGTTAGTGTGATAAATCCTGTATTAATACTACTACTAATTATCGTGTTTAATAATAATTTAATATGTTCATCATATTTTATTAAAACAGATTGTTTAATCTACTTTCTAACTAGTTGCAACTTTATGTATATTATTATTTAATATTATTATTAAATTTTATTAAATAAGATATTTTACTTTTCTTGCTAACTCGACGCCGCTTTACTAGTGTTATGACTAAATTTATAAATAGCGACAGTAATTTGATATTTTCATCATATTTTATTAAAATAGATTGTTTAATCTACTTTCTAACTAGTTGCAGCATTATTAATATTATTATTTAATATTATTATTAAATTTTATTAAATAAGATATTTTACTTTTCTTGCTAACTCGACGCCGCTTTACTAGTGTTATGACTAAATTTATAAATAGCGACAGTAATTTGATATTATCTCTCTCTATTTTTAAATAAGATATTTTAGTAAGTTTCTTACTCAACGCTACTTATTTGTATAATGATGTAATTACTAAAGAGCTTAGTTTAATTTAAACACTTTAAAAAACAGATTTTGGCTCAACTGTGTAAAGTTTCTCTAAATATTGGACTTTTGAATAGTCTAAAAATCAAGCTGGGCCTGTATCATCGCTATTTCGCTATTTGCGTTTTTTTATGCGTTTCTGAACATTTCTGAAATATTTTTTTAACGAATTTTGGCCTTGATATTATATAGTTTCCAGTTGGCATCAGACTCTGAAGACGTGATATTCGTGTAGCTATTTGAAGTTGTTCAAGCATGCTCTAGATGTTCCCAGAAACGCGTGTAAGTTTTCTTTGCTCCGAAATTGACATAAAATCACAGTATGATATAACTTTGATCCGCCATTTTATTTATTTATAACTCTATTGCAATGTTTGACATGACTATTTAAAGGTTTGAATATTGAGCTTTATTTATCTTTAGCAATTGATTCCCATAATATATTTTTATCCTCTCTTTCATGCTTTCTAGTTTGGAGTTTCTGTTAGAATATTGTACGGATATTTACAGCATGGTTAAGTTTAAAAAATGTCTATTCCGGATCTATAAATTCAAGTTCATATTGTTACAACATCACAGAGCGTGAAAATCGTTATTTCCAAAGCAACATACCACAACGGAGACTAAGCAGTGTCTACAAAAGAGGGTCACAAATTCGAAACCGACGGTACTAATATTATTCTGATCTTCTGTAATGAATAGATTGATAAAAAAATTATATATATATATATATATATATATATGTATATATATATATATATAAGCAAGTTCCGCTCGAGCGTTTAACGCTGTCAACGACAAGACGCTTGCCCGCGCCTCCCGGGTAAGTGTACACTCCTGAACTGATGAGGGTAGAAAACCCAGAACAGCGTACTCTGTAGGCATGAAAAAACTTTAATATTTAAAAATGTTTATAGTTAAAAGCCCCTTTAAGATTTAATAATCTTAATAGTAGAGCCCTGTTTTGAGTTAAAAGGATTGTTATCATTTCTGGGATGAGCTAGTTCGGCTCGAGCGTTTAACACAATCGACGACAAGGTGCTTGCCCCCGCTCCCCGGGTAAATGTACATTAATTTCAATACTGTATGTGATGATTTCTTGCGGAATGTAGTCACTAGCGTGAGTCTCGTGATTCAAAGCTGAATCTACGAACTGCGTTCGAGACTATGCGACCGCCTGCGACCGCCACGTCTACACTGATGAAGTAGAACACCCGAAAGGATTTCAAATGTAGGTCTAAAAAACACTTTAATCAAAAAAAAAAGTATAGTATATATATATATATATATATATATATATAGTACTTGTATAGTCGTTTTTTAATGTTAATTCAATGAAACTCTAGGTTTAAAAAATAGTGTCCAATAGCAGGTAGAGTTGTATTATAGTATAATGTATTTATTCATACAAAATAATTGGCTACATGTGTGCATACATGTTTTAACTGCGACTTTATTTAAAGTCCAGCATCATCGGGCTATTATACATCGGAGTTGTGTATTCGGTCCCATTTTGACTTAGCTTGCTTTTTAATGTACAACCTAACGTCTCAATCGCCTACAATGTATAATAATCCGATGATAACGGACTTTAAATAAAGTCGAAGTTAAAACACGTATGCATATATGTAGCCCAACATTTTGTATAAATCGACATTTTAATTATATATATATATATATATATATATATATATATATATATATATATATATATATACTAGCTGTACCTACCCGGCGTTGTCCAGGATGCCGTAAAGTCATTTAGTATGTAATATTTAGTTTTCTCCATATTTGTATACTTATAAAGAAAAATAGAAATACAATTTTACTTCCCATTTTCTATTTCTCAAAAACATATGAGTTATTTCCCTTGCTGATTTTTATTTTTTCAATCGTAATTGAAACATGTTTGTATATCATTTTTTTCCAGGCGGAAATACATCATTTTTTAAAAACACGATTCATGTTATTATAGTGCCCAGAACATGTTATAACACGAACAACTGTATAGTCGGAATGAAAGTTTAAAGTCAGTTGATATGCTATTTAGCCCTAACTTTTAACACCTCAGCAGATAACTTCTTATGTGATATATATATATATATATATATATATATATATATATATATATTAATTAATTAATATGAGAATATATCTTGTGTAAATATTCGTGATTCTTAAATTAAAAAAAAATAATATCAATCAATTATACTTTTTTATTGACAATTTAAAAGAGACACCTACTGAATAAATTTAAGTTTAAAAATCCTATTTAAAAAAAAGGTTGGAAAATTATCAACCGGCATGCAATTCTGTTTCGGAAACGAGGTGCATCATGGAAAGAATTATTGAAAAATTAATGTTTTCATTGCATTACAAACACAAAACAACCATATATTTATTTTTCTTTTAAACATTATTTTAAGCGAAAAATTATCTTATTTTTGTCAGTTCAATAGCTTCAAAAATAATATCTAATTTCCAAGTGTGACAATCATGTTAAACAAGGCAGTCAGTGTAATATTTTCTTAATAGTTGAAAAAAAAAGAACTCTTCAGAATTTGGAAGAGATTTGTTATCACTTACCCATTCAAGTAAAAAGTAATTTCTGGTTTAAAATTTATTGACAAATCCTCATATATTAAAAGAATGAACATTTTGTAAAGTGATAAAAACATTATAATGAGGGATCACAACAATATACACCTGCAAAAATTAATCATAGTTTTATACCAATTTGGTTCAAGTAATAATTTAATGACTAAACTATACCGCAATAATTAGATTTAAACTTTCAAAATTCTATTTAGAAATAATAATAATTACGTAAAAAATCAAAGTACAACAATTATTTTATGATAAATGCTAGTATACTGAAATCATATTCCCTTAATAGGGTTAAGATGAAAATTCATATACACAAAATGTACAAAAGCAAGGAAATTCCCAAATTTTTACAATTTTATTGTCATTCATTAAGGGTATGACTACATATCAACCAAACCATTTCATTTTCACATCACTACAGTATAAATCTCTATGCATGAGTGGCTGAAGTGTGTGAGGTGCGCTGAAGAAAAAATCCCCACCAGTAAAATACATAGCTCTGTTGTGCTCGCATAGCCTTAATGACAATAAAAGTGTAAACATTTGGGAATTTCCTTGCTTTTGTACATTTAGTGTATATGAATTTTCATCTTAACCCTATTAAGGCCATATGATTTCAGTATACTAGCATTTATCATGGAATGGCCAACAGATATGTTTTGTATACTAGAATCTGCCAAAAATCAGCTGACTCCATCAAATAGTTGATGAGATACAGGGTGGCACATACGTACGTACGTACGTACGTACGTACACACGGATAACATGATTTCATGATTGAACTTTTTGGATTTCTGGGTTGCCTTGACTAATGATGCTGAAATTCTACACACTTATAGAACCTATCAAATAACAATTTTGTGCAAAGTTTTAACTAATTTGGTTTATTGGTTTTTGAGTTGTGATTGATCAAAGAAATGAGATTACCAGCATAGGCCATTCTTGCGTCTATTAAGGGATAGAGCGCTCTCGCGCCTCCCTTGATTAAACTAAAAAGATACTCAGAGACCGCCGAGTCGGTAACAACTAGTGTTTAATAAAGGATGCATACTAACAATAATGTCTACTGAAATACATGATTTAAACATTTCAGGCTGTTGTCATCCTCTTAGTTGTTGGTACATTCGCAGCGTTTGACTCATTTCATTGTGTGTTGTAGCCTCACTTTCAGAGAGAGGGCTGGTAGGACACATCCGAAGCTTTAAACGTCGAGCCAAAAAAGAGACAAAGTTTTGTTTTTACACTTAACGCATAGGTAGAACGAGATTACAAACTCTCATGTCAGTTGCGCCCTATTGTGTTAAACTATAAAAGAAACATAAACATATCTCCAATATGAATCTCTGGTTCTTCAATTGCAACAAAATAAAACGAACAGAGAAACAAATTCATGCCACGAATATAAAATCTCAATAAACATTTGTGAAAGAAAAATTTCATTAAATAATTTTCGCATGTGGGTTTGTTCTGTGCAGTTCTAGGAGGTCCACCCTCCCAGGCTTTGCCTCCCCTCTTTGGGTGCAATAAGTTTATCGCTTACTGCATGAGGCGCCCCCTACTGGGAAATGCCGACGGGGCTGCCCAGGCATTTTTGTAGGCCAGAGTGCTCACCTTCTCGGGCGCTGGCTTTTCAAATCCCACTTTCCCGACCTTGTGTCATATCTTACCGCTGTGGGAGGAAGGTAAATCTCTCGCATGTTAGATGTTACACTCACAACTGGTTGGCCGATGCGATCTATGATATTCTTCCATTGCGTTTTGTCGAACTTGTGCATCTTGGTGTTGAACTCGAGTATCTGTACGGAATTTCGCACTTTAACCGTATATCTAATACACTGGGATATATTTTTCTCGTACCATCAACCATGACCGAGTAGAAGTCTATAAGTAATTCTTAATTAGGTACTGATATCGATCCTGAACCAGCTTTCGTGACGTTCGACTCGGAATCGTTCGGCTGTCCTACGCAAACGGCCGAGTGTTGACGAGTCGAAGCAGCGAGCAGCCGATAACTTTGTTACAAAGTGAAAATAAGTGCTTTCGAAGACGGATTTTTTGTCAGGAATTTTTTTTTAAGGAAATAAACCCAAAATGAATTACGAACAGCTTTGCACTGCAGTATCATCGCGAGCAAGTAAAAATAAATAATAAAATTAAAAAAATATGTCGTGATAAAAGTAATTTTGGTACTTTTTTTTTTTCTTCAAAAAAATTCCTTGTAAATAAAAATACAGTATTCATTTTATAATAGTAACCTCGCTATGTTTTTTTCCTGTTGTTTCTTTCAAAAAAATTCATGTAAATATGTTTAATTTTCTTTGTTGTTTCTTTAAAAAAATCCTTACCCTAACTCTAACCCTAAACCCAAACCCTAACCCTAACCCTAACCCTAACACTAACCCTAACCCTAAACCTAAACCCTAACCATAAACCCTAATCAGAACCCTAACCCTAAACCTAACCCAAAACCCTAACCCTAAACCTAAACCCTAACCCTAACCCTAAACCCTAACCCTAACCCTAACCATAACCCTAAACCCTAACCCTTACCCTAAACCCTAACCCTAACCCTAAACCCTAACCCTAAACCCTAACTCTAACCCTAACCCTAACCCTAACTCTAACCCTAACCATAAACCTAAACCCTAACCGTACCCTAACAAAAAAAAACAAGCAAAACATTATGATCATAGGAGTATGCACCGTAGCAAATATGTCGTCTGGTACAAATTGGCTCGTCAACTCTCGGGCGTTTGCGTAGAACAGCCGAACGCTTCCGAGTCAAACGTCACGAAAACTGATCTAGGATCGATAAGAGCACCCTTAATTATATTCTTAGTATCACCTGCGGTAAGGCTTGAATCTTTACCACTTAGAACTGTTACTTAGAACTGATTATTGTTATTAGTTAATCGATTGCGCCACGGGTCCTTGTGGACAAGACGTATCTGAAGAAATCTGAGAAACCGAAATTTTTTGACAATAATATGCAAGATGACTAATCTAGTCCGAATAATCCAAATAAGGCAACTTATCAAGCATCGCCATAAAAATTGGAACACCAAAAATAGATTTCCCGCCTGAAATTGCATAAAGTATCGTGACAAAGAGAACACTTTCGAATTAACATTTCTATCAGCATTATATATAAATAATACGTATTAATGGCAGTGTCTTTTTGGAATTAAATCTATCTAAGAGTTTTTGTAAATAATGACATCATATTTAGTATTAAACAAGGTAAATAATTATGTTTAACCTGGCCTTACTCTCATGGACTTGTATTTGGACACGTCATGTGTGCTTAAAAAGTATTTATAATAACTTTCAATAACATAAGTGTTGTGTAACAGCCGATTGTGACAATTTTTGGTTGACGTAGTCTCCCGCCTCCTACACAGAACAAGATAATACCTGGGATTGTAGTCTTATAACAATAGGATAAATACTACACTAACTTTAACAAGAGAATGTAACGTATAGCAGAATGGTCTCATCACATCAGAGCAGATACTATACTAGCCCCACCTTGAATTGAAAAATAAAATATAATACTAGAGCAGATTATTAGAAGTAATAGTATAGTTTCGGCTTCAGATAGACATATACCAAATCTCCATTAGTATTTGAAAGTATTTCTTAAAAACCTTCTTTTTGTTTTTTTCTTTTCTATTACAAAACTTTTATCATTTAGTAAATGTATATTTCCAGCTGCAAAGCTTTGCTGTTAGGAAAAATGCCCCTCTTTTTTTTCTTTAGAGGCTTTGCAGCTGATCTGTTGTTGTTGTTGTTGTTTTTATTATTCGAGTCAGACTTCTGCATAAAGCTCACGAGGATCGTGCCTCAGGATTGTCTAGTCTTCATAAATTCCTGGTGATCGGTCACCTGTATTCGGTAACCCGCAAGATTTCATGTATTAACACCCGACACCAAGAGCAGTTTTGCTGAATAGTTCCATGCCAAATCGAAGAAGGTTTAGCCCTGAACACCCAAATTACTGGCGTAATAAAAACGCTTCCCTGTCACCCGACTGATTTTCGGTTTCGCATCTGACAGGTGTGTGGTTGCCGATCGCAGAGGCAGAGGCAACCGGAGAATGACATATCTCGATCCCGATTCTTCATGGATTTCTTTCTGGTCGCATCTAACAGGTGTGTGGTTGACGATCGCGGAGGCAGAAGCAACCTGAGAATGACATATCTCGATCCCGATTCTTCATGGATTTCTTTCTGTTTCGCATCTGACAGGTGTGTGGTTGCCGATCGCGAAGGCAGAAGCAACCGATAAATGACATATCTCGATCCCGATTCTTCATGGATTTTTTTTCTGTTTAGCATCTGACAGATGTGTGGTTGCCGATCGCGGAGACAGAAGCAACCTGTGAATGACATATCTTGATCGCGATTCTTCATGGATTTTTTTTCTGTTTCGCATCTGACAGGTGTGTGGTTGCCGATCGCGGAGGCAGAGGCAACCGGAAGAATGACATATCTCGATCCCGATTCTTCATGGATTTCTTTCTGTTTCGCATCTGACAGGTGTGTGGTTGCCGATCGCGGAGGTAGAAGCAACCGGAGAATGACATATCTCGATCCCGATTCTTCATGGATTTTTTTCTTTTTCGCATCTGACAGGTGTGTGGTTGCCGATCGCGGAGGAAGAAGCAACCGGAAGAATGACATATCTCGATCCCGATTCTTCATGGATTTGTTTTCTGTTTCGAATCTGACAGGTGTGTGGTTGCCGATCGCGGAGGCAGAAGTAACCCGTGAATGACATATCTTGATCCCGATTCTTCATGGATTTTTTTTTCTGTTTCGCATCTGACAGGTGTGTGGTTGCCGATCGCGGAGGCAGAAGTAACCCGTGAATGACATATCTTGATCCCGATTCTTCATGGATTTTTTTTCTGTTTCGCATCTGACAGGTGTGTGGTTGCCGATCGCGGAGGCAAAGGCAACCGGAGAATGACATATCTCGATCCCGATTCTTCATGGATTTTTTTTCCGTTTCGCATCTGACAGGTGTGTGGTTGCCGATCGCGGAGGCAAAGGCAACCGGAGAATGACATATCTCGATCCCGATTCTTCATGGATTTCTTTCTGTTTCGCATCTGACAGGTGTGTGGTTGACGATCGCGGAGGCAGAAGCAACCTGAGAATGACATATCTCGATCCCGATTCTTCATGGATTTCTTTCTGTTTCGCATCTGACAGGTGTGTGGTTGCCGATCGCGAAGGCAGAAGCAACCGATAAATGACATATCTCGATCCCGATTCTTCATGGATTTTTTTTCTGTTTAGCATCTGACAGATGTGTGGTTGCCGATCGCGGAGACAGAAGCAACCTGTGAATGACATATCTTGATCGCGATTCTTCATGGATTTTTTTTCTGTTTCGCATCTGACAGGTGTGTGGTTGCCGATCGCGGAGGCAGAGGCAACCGGAAGAATGACATATCTCGATCCCGATTCTTCATGGATTTCTTTCTGTTTCGCATCTGACAGGTGTGTGGTTGCCGATCGCGGAGGTAGAAGCAACCGGAGAATGACATATCTCGATCCCGATTCTTCATGGATTTTTTTCTTTTTCGCATCTGACAGGTGTGTGGTTGCCGATCGCGGAGGAAGAAGCAACCGGAAGAATGACATATCTCGATCCCGATTCTTCATGGATTTGTTTTCTGTTTCGAATCTGACAGGTGTGTGGTTGCCGATCGCGGAGGCAGAAGTAACCCGTGAATGACATATCTTGATCCCGATTCTTCATGGATTTTTTTTTCTGTTTCGCATCTGACAGGTGTGTGGTTGCCGATCGCGGAGGCAGAAGTAACCCGTGAATGACATATCTTGATCCCGATTCTTCATGGATTTTTTTTCTGTTTCGCATCTGACAGGTGTGTGGTTGCCGATCGCGGAGGCAAAGGCAACCGGAGAATGACATATCTCGATCCCGATTCTTCATGGATTTTTTTTCCGTTTCGCATCTGACAGGTGTGTGGTTGCCGATCGCGGAGGCAAAGGCAACCGGAGAATGACATATCTCGATCCCGATTCTTCATGGATTTCTTTCTGTTTCGCATCTGACAGGTGTGTGGTTGCCGATCGCGGAGGCAAAGGCAACCGGAGAATGACATATCTCGATCCCGATTCTTCATGGATTTTTTTTCTGTTTCGCATCTGACAGGTGCGTGGTTGCCGATCGCGGAGGCAGAAGCAACCGGAGAATGACATATCTCGATCCCGATTCTTCATGGATTTCTTTCTGTTTCGCATCTGACAGGTGTGTGGTTGCCGATTGCGGAGGCAGAAGCAACCGGTGAATGACATATCTTGATCCCGATTCTTCATGGATTTTTTTTCTGTTTCGCATCTGACAGGTGTGTGTTTGCTGATCGCGGAGGCAGAAGCAACCGGAGAATGACATATCTTGATCCCGATTCTTCATGGATTTCTTTCTGTTTCGCATCTGACAGGTGTGTGGTTGCCGATCGCGGAGGCAGAAGCAACCGGAGAATGACATATCTCGATCCCGATTCTTCATGGTTTTTTTTCTGTTTCGCATCTGACAGGTGTGTGGTTGCCGATCGCGAAGGCAGAAGCAACTGGTGAAGTAAATATCTTGATCCCGATTCTTCATGGATTTTTTTTCTGTTTCGCATCTGACAGGTGTGTGGTTGCCAATCGCGGAGGCAGAAGCAACCGGAGAATGACATATCTCGATCCCGATTCTACTGTGATTTTTTTTCTGTTTCGCATCTGACAGGTGTGTGGTTGCCGATCGCGGAGGCAGAAGTAACCGGAGAATGACATATCTTGATCCCGATTCTTCAAGGATTTTATTTCTGTTTCGCATCTGACAGGTGTGTGGTTGCCGATCGCGGAGGCAGAAGTAACCTGTGAATGACATATCTTGATCCCGATTCTTCATGGGTTTGTTCCCTGTTTCGCATCTGACAGGTGCGTGGTTGCCGAACGCGGAGACAGAAGCGACCCAAGAGTGACACATCTCGATCCCGATTCTTCATGGATTTTTTTTTCTGTTTCGCATCTGACAGGTGTGTGGTTGCCGATCGCGGGGGCAGAAGCAACCGGAGAATGACATATCTCGATCCCGATTCTTCACAGATTTTTTTTCTGTTTCGCATCTGACAGGTGTGTGGTTGCCGATCGCGGAGACAGAAGCAACCGGAGAGTGACACATCTCGATCCCGATTTTTCATGGATTTGTTTTCTGTTTCGCATCTGACAGGTGTGTGGTTGCCGATCGCGGAGGCAGAAGCCACCGGAGAATGACATATCTCGACCAGATTCTTCATGGATTTTTTTTTCTGTTTCGCATCTGACAGGTGTGTGGTTGCCGATCGCGGAGGCAGAAGCAACCGGAAAATGACATATTTCGATCCCGATTCTTCAAGGATTTTATTTCTGTTTCGCATCTGAGAGGTGTGTGGTTGCCGATCGCGGAGGCAGAAGCAACCAGTGAATGACATATCTCGATCCCGATTCTTCATGGATATTTTTTCTGTTTCGCATCAGACAGGTGTGTGGTTGCCGATCGCGGAGGTAGAAGCAACCGGAGAATGACATATCTCGATCCCGATTCTTCATGGATTTTTTTCTGTTTCGCATCTGACAGGTGTGTGGTTGCCGATCGCGGAGGCAGAAGTAACCCGTGAATGACATATCTTGATCCCGATTCTTCATGGATTTTTTTTCTGTTTCGCATCTGACACGTGTGGTTGCCGATCGCGGAGGCAGAAGCAACCGGAGAATGACATATCTCGATCCCGATTCTTCATGGATTTTTTTTCTGTTTCGCATCTGACAGGTGTGTGGTTGCCGATCGCGGAGGAAGAAGCAACCGGAGAATGACATATCTCGATCCCGATTATTCATGGATGTTATTCTGTTTCGCATCTGACAGGTGTGTGGTTGCCGATCGCGGAGGCAGAAGTAACCGGTGAATGATATATCTTGATCCCGATTCTTCATGGGTTTGTTTCCTGTTTCGCATCTGACAGGTGTGTGTTTGCCGATCGCGGAGGCAGAAGCAACCGGAGAATGACATATCTCGATCCCGATTCTTCATGGATTTTTTTCTGTTTCGCATCTGACAGGTGTGTGGTTGCCGATCGCGGAGACAGAAGCAACCGGTGAATGACATATCTTGATCCCGAGTCTTCATGGATTTTTTTTCTGTTTCGCATCTGACAGGTGTGTGGTTGCCGATCGCGGAGGCAGAAGCAACCGGAGAATGACATATCTTGATCCCGATTCTTCATGGATTTGTTTTCTGTTTCGCATCTGACAGGTGTGTGGTTGCCGATCGCGGAGACAGAAGCAACCGGAGAGTGACACATCTCGATCCCGATTTTTCATGGATTTGTTTTCTGTTTCGCATCTGACAGGTGTGTGGTTGCCGATCGCGGAGGCAGAAGCAACCGGAGAGTGACACATCTCGATCCCGATTTTTCATGGATTTGTTTTCTGTTTCGCATCTGACAGGTGTGTGGTTTCCGATCGCGGAGGCAGAAGCCACCGGAGAATGACATATCTCGATACCGATTTTTCATGGATTTTTTTTTCTGTTTCGCATCTGACAGGTGTGTGGTTGCCGATCGCGGAGGCAGAAGCAACCGGAAAATGACATATCTCGATCCCGATTCTTCATGGATTTTTTTTCTGTTTTGCATCTGACAGGTGTGTGGTTGCCGATCGCGGAGGCAGAAGCAACCGAAGAATGACATATCTTGATACCGATTCTTCATGGATTTTTTTTCTGTTTCGCATCTGACAGGTGTGTGGTTGCCGATCGCGGAGGTAGAAGCAACCGGAGAATGACATATCTCGATCCCGATTCTTCATGGATTTTTTTTCTGTTTCGCATCTGACATGTGTGGTTGCCGATCGCGGAGGCAGAAGTAACCCGTGAATGACATATCTTGATACCGATTCTTCATGGATTGTTTTTCTGTTTCGCATCTGACAGGTGTGTGGTTGCCGATCGCGGAGGCAGAAGCAACCGGAGAATGACATATCTCGATCCCGATTCTTCATGGATTTTTTTTCTGTTTCGCATCTGAAAGGTGTGTGGTTGCCGATCGCGGAGACAGAAGCAACCGGAGAATGGCATATCTCGATCCCGATTTTTCATGGATTTTTTTTTCTGTTTCGCATCTGACAGGTGTGTGGTTGCCGATCGCGGAGACAGAAGCAACCGGAGAATGACATATCTTGATCCCAGTTCTTCATGGATTTTTTTTTCTGTTTCGCATCTGACAGGTGTGTGGTTGCCGATCGCGGAGGCAGAAGCAACCGGTGAATGAAATATCTTGATCCCGATTCTTAATGGATTTTTTTTCTGTTTCGTATCTGACAGGTGTGTGGTTGCCGATCGCGGAGGCAGAAGCAACCGGTGAATGAAATATCTTGATCCCGATTCTTAATGGATTTTTTTTCTGTTTCGTATCTGACAGGTGTGTGGTTGCCGATCGCGGAGGCAGAAGCAACCGGAGAATGACATATCTCGATCCCGATTCTTCTGTGATTTTTTTTCTGTTTCGCATCTTACAGGTGTGTGGTTGCCGATCGCGGAGGCAGAAGTAACCGGAGAATGACATATCTTGATCCCGATTCTTCATGGGTTTGTTTTCTGTTTCGCATCTGACAGGTGTGTGGTTTCCGATCCCGGAGACAGAAGCAACCGGAGAGTGACACATCTCGATCCCGATTCTTCATGGATTTTTTTTTCTGTTTCGCATCTGACAGGTGTGTGGTTGCCGATCGCGGGGGCAGAAGCAACCGGAGAATGACATATCTTGATCCCGATTCTTCATGGATTTGTTTTCTGTTTCGCATCTGACAGGTGTGTGGTTTCCGATCGCGGAGGCAGAAGCAACCGGAGAGTGACACATCTCGATCCCGATTTTTCATGGATTTGTTTTCTGTTTCGCATCTGACAGGTGTGTGGTTTCCGATCGCGGAGGCAGAAGCCACCGGAGAATGACATATCTCGATACCGATTTTTCATGGATTTTTTTTTCTGTTTCGCATCTGACAGGTGTGTGGTTGCCGATCGCGGAGGCAGAAGCAACCGGAAAATGACATATCTCGATCCCGATTCTTCATGGATTTTTTTTCTGTTTTGCATCTGACAGGTGTGTGGTTGCCGATCGCGGAGGCAGAAGCAACCGGAGAATGACATATCTCGATCCCGATTCTTCATGGATTTTTTTTCTGTTTCGCATCTGACAGGTGTGTGGTTGCCGATCGCGGAGGTAGAAGCAACCGGAGAATGACATATCTCGATCCCGATTCTTCATGGATTTTTTTTCTGTTTCGCATCTGACATGTGTGGTTGCCGATCGCGGAGGCAGAAGTAACCCGTGAATGACATATCTTGATCCCGATTCTTCATGGATTTTTTTTCTGTTTAACATCTGACAGGTGTGTGGTTGCCGATCGCGGAGGCAGAAGCAACCGGAGAATGACATATCTTGATCCCGATTCTTCATGGATTTTTTTTTCTGTTTCGCAGCTGACAGGTGTGTGGTTGCCGATCGCGGAGGCAGAAGCCACCGGAGAATGACATATCTCGATCCCGATTCTTCATGGATTTTTTTCTGTTTCGCATCTGACAGGTGTGTGGTTGCCGATCGCGAAGGCAGAAGCAACCGGTGACGTAAATATCTTGATCCCGATTCTTCATGGATTTTTTTTCTGTTTCGCATCTGACAGGTGTGTGGTTGCCGATCGCGGAGGCAGAAGCAACCGGAGAATGACATATCTCGATCCCGATTCTTCTGTGATTTTTTTTCTGTTTCGCATCTGACAGGTGTGTGGTTGCCGATCGCGGAGGCAGAAGCAACCGGAGAATGACATATCTTATATCCCGATTCTTCAAGGATTTTATTACTGTTTCGCATCTGACAGGTGTGTGGTTGCTGATCGCGGAGGCAGAAGTAACCGGTGAATGACATATCTTGATCCCGATTCTTCATGGGTTTGTTGTCTGTTTCGCATCTGACAGGTGTGTGGTTGCCGAACGCGGAGACAGAAGCAACCGGAGAGTGACACATCTCGATCCCGATTCTTCATGGATTTTTTTTCTGTTTCGCATCTGACAGGTGTGTGGTTGCCGATCGCGGAGACAGAAGCAACCGGAGAGTGACACATCTCGATCCCGATTTTTCATGGATTTGTTTTCTGTTTCGCATCTGACAGGTGTGTGGTTGCCGATCGCGGAGGTAGAAGCCACCGGAGAATGACATATCTCGATCCCGATACTTCATAGATTTTTTTTTCTGTTTCGCATCTGACAGGTGTGTGGTTGCCGATCGCGGATGCAGAAGCAACCGGAAAATGACATATTTTGATCCCGATTCTTCATGGATTTTTTTTCTGTTTCGTATCTGACAGGTGTGTGGTTGCCGATCGCGGAGGCAGAAGCAACAGGAGGATGACATATCTCGATCCCGATTCTTCATGGATATTTTTTCTGTTTCGCATCTGACAGGTGTGTGGTTGCCGATCGCGGAGGCAGAAGCAACCGGAGGATGACATATCTCGATCCCGATTCTTGATGTTTTTTTTTTCTGTTTCGCATCTGACAGGTGTGTGGTTGCCGATCGCGGAGGAAGAAGCAACCGGAGAATGACATATCTCGATCCCGATTATTCATGGATTTTTTTCTGTTTCGCAGCTGACAGGTGTGTGGTTGCCGATCGTCGAGGAAGAAGCAACCGGAGAATAACATATTTTGATCCCGATTCTTCATGGATTTTTTTTCTGTTTCGCATCTGACAGGTGTGTGGTTGCCGATCGCGGAGGAAGAAGCAACCGGAGAATGACATATCTCGATCCCGATTATTCATGGATTTTTTTCTGTTTCGCATCTGACAGGTGTGTGGTTGCCGATCGCGGAGGCAGAGGCAATCGGAGAATGACATATCTCGATCCCGATTCTTCATGGATTTCTTTCTGTTTCGCATCTGACATGTGTGTGGTTGCCGATCGCGGAGGCAGAAGCAACCGGAGAATGACATATCTCGATCCCGATACTTCATGGATTTTTTTTTCTGTTTCGCATCTGACAGGTGTGTGGTTGCCGATCGCGGAAGCAGAAGCAACCGGAGAATGACATATCTTGATCCCGATTCTTCATGGATTTTTTTTCTGTTTCGCATCTGACAGGTGTGTGGTTGCCAATCGCGGAGGCAGAAGCAACCGGAGAATGACATATCTCGATCCCGATTCTTCATGGATTTTTTTTTCTGTTTTGCATCTGACAGGTGTTTGGTTGCCGATCGCGGAGGAAGAAGCAACCGGAGAATGACATATCTCGATCCCGATTATTCATGGATTTTTTTCTGTTTCGCATCTGACAGGTGTGTGGTTGCCAATTGCGGAGGCAGACGCAACCGGAAAATGAAATATCTCGATCCCGATTCTTCATGGATTTCTTTCTGTTTCGCATCTGACATGTGTGTGGTTGCCGATCGCGGAGGCATAAGCAACCGGAGAATGACATATCTCGATCCCGATTCTTCATGGATTTCCTTTTGTTTCGCATCTGACAGGTGTCTGGTTGCCGATCGCGGAAGCAGAAGCAACCGGAGAATGACATATCTTGATCCCGATTCTTCATGGATTTTTTTTCTGTTTCGCATCTGACAGGTGTGTGGTTGCCGATCGCGGAGGCAGAAGCAACCGGAGAATGAAATATCTCGATCCCGATTCTTCATGGATTTTTTCTTCTGTTTCGCATCTGAAAGGTGTGTGGTTGCCGATCGCGGAGGCAGAAGCAACCGGAGAATGACAAATCTCGATCCCGATTCTTCATGGATTGTTTTCTGTTTCGCATCTGACAGGTGTGTGGTTGCCGATCGCGGAGACAGAAGCAACCGGTGAATGACATATTTTGATCCCGATTCTTCATGGATTTTTTTTCTGTTTCGCATCTGACAGGTGTGTGGTTTCCGATCGCGGAGGCAGAAGCAACCGGAGAATGACATATCTCGATCCCGATTCTTCATGGATTTTTTTTCTGTTTCGCATCTGACAGGTGTGTGGTTGCCGATCGCGGAGGCAGAAGCAACCGGAGTATGACATATCTTTATCCCAGTTCTTCATGGATTTTTTTTTCTGTTTCGCATCTGACAGGTGTGTGGTTGCCGATCGCGGAGGCAGAAGCTACCGGAGAATGACATATCTCGATCCCGATTCTTCATGGATTTTTTTCTGTTTCGCATCTGACAGGTGTGTGGTTGCCGATCGCGGAGGCAGAAGCAACCGGTGAAATAAATATCTTGATCCCGATTCTTAATGGATTTTTTTTCTGTTTCGCATCTGACAGGTGTGTGGTTGCCGATCGCGGAGGCAGAAGCCACCGGAAAATGACATATTTCGATCCCGATTCTTCATGGATTGTTTTTCTGTTTCGCATCTGAGAGGTGTGTGGTTGCCGATCGCGGAGGCAGTAGCAACCGGAGAATGACATATCTCGATCCCGATTCTTCATGGATATTTTTTCTGTTTCGCATCTGACAGGTGTGTGGTTGCCGATCGCGGAGGTAGAAGTAACCCGTGAATGACATATCTTGATCCCGATTCTTCATGGATTTTTTTTCTGTTTCGCATCTGACAGGTGTGTGGTTGCCGATCGCGGAGGAAGAAGCAACCGGAGAATGACATATCTCGATCCCGATTATTGATGGATTTTTTTCTGTTTCGCATCTGACAGGTGTGTGGTTGCCGATCGCGGAGGAAGAAGCAACCGGAGAATGACATATCTCGATCCCGATTCTTCATGGATTTTTTTTCTGTTTCGCATCTGACAGGTGTGGGGTTGCCGATCGCGGAGGAAGAAGCAACCGGAGAATGACATATCTCGATCCCGATTATTCATGGATTTTTTTCTGTTTCGCATCTGACAGGTGTGTGGTTGCCGATTGCGGAGGCAGAGGCAACCGGAGAATGACATATCTCGATCCCGATTCTTCATGGATTTCTTTCTGTTTCGCATCTGACAGGTGTGTGGTTGCCGATCGCGGAGGCAGAAGCAACCGGAGAATGACATATCTCGATCCCGATTCTTCATGGATTTTTTTTTCTGTTTCGCATCTGACAGGTGTGTGGTTGCCGATCGCGGAAGCAGAAGCAACCGGAGAATGACATATCTTGATCCCGATTCTTCATGGATTTTTTTTCTGTTTCGCATCTGACAGGTGTGTGGTTGCCGATCGCGGAGGCAGTAGCAACCGGAGAATGACATATCTCGATCCCGATTCTTCATGGATTTTTTTTCTGTTTTGCATCTGACATGTGTGTGGTTGCCGATCGCGGAGGCAGAAGTAACCCGTGAATGACATATCTTGATCCCGATTCTTCATGGATTTTTTTTCTGTTTCGCATCTGACAGGTGTGTGGTTGCCGATCGCGGAGGAAGAAGCAACCGGAGAATGACATATCTCGATCCCGATTATTCATGGATTTTTTTCTGTTTCGCATCTGACAGGTGTGTGGTTGCCGATCGCGGAGGAAGAAGCAACCGGAGAATGACATATCTCGATCCCGATTCTTCATGGATTTTTTTTCTGTTTCGCATCTGACAGGTGTGTGGTTGCCGATCGCGGAGGAAGAAGCAACCGGAGAATGACATATCTCGATCCCGATTATTCATGGATTTTTTTCTGTTTCGCATCTGACAGGTGTGTGGTTGCCGATTGCGGAGGCAGAAGCAACCGGAGAATGACATATCTCGATCCCGATTCTTCATGGATTTTTTTTTCTGTTTCGCATCTGACAGGTGTGTGGTTGCCGATCGCGGAGACAGAAGCAACCGGAGAGTGACACATCTCGATCCCGATTCTTCATGGATTTTTTTTTCTGTTTCGCATCTGACAGGTGTGTGGTTGCCGATCGCGGGTGCAGAAGCAACCGGAGAATGACATATCTCGATCCCGATTCTTCATGGATTTGTTTTCTGTTTCGCATCTGACAGGTGTGTGGTTGCCGATCGCGGAGACAGATACAACCGGAGAGTGACACATCTCGATCCCGATTTTTCATGGATTTGTTTTCTGTTTCGCATCTGACAGGTGTGTGGTTGCCGATCGCGGAGGCAGAAGCCACCGGAGAATGACATATCTCGATCCCGAGTCTTCATGGATTTTTTTTTCTGTTTCGCATCTGACAGGTGTGTGGTTGCCGATCGCGGAGGCAGAAGCAACCGGAAAATGACATATCTCGATCCCGATTCTTCATGGATTTTTTTTCTGTTTCGCATCTGACAGGTGTGTGGTTGCCGATCGCGGAGGCAGAAGCAACCGGAGAATGACATATCTCGATCCCGATTCTTCATGGATTTTTTTTCTGTTTCGCATCTGACAGGTGTGTGGTTGCCGATCGCGGAGGTAGAAGCAACCGGAGAATGACATATCTCGATCCCGATTCTTCATGGATTTTTTTTCTGTTTCGCATCTGACATGTGTGGTTGCCGATCGCGGAGGCAGAAGTAACCCGTGAAAGTACATATCTTGATCCCGATTCTTCATGGATTTTTTTTCTGTTTCGCATCTGACAGGAGTGTGGTTGCCGATCGCGGAGGCAGAGGCAACCGGAGAATGACATATCTCGATCCCGATTCTTCATGGATTTTTTTTCTGTTTCGCATCTGACAGGTGTGTGGTTGCCGATCGCGGAGGAAGAAGCAACCGGAGAATGACATATCTCGATCCCGATTCTTCATGGATTTTTTTCTGTTTCGCATCTGACAGGTGTGTGGTTGCCGATTGCGGAGGCAGAGGCAACCGGAGAATGACATATCTCGATCCCGATTCTTCATGGAATTCTTTCTGTTTCGCATCTGACAGGTGTGTGGTTGCCGATCGCGGAGGCAGAAGCAACCGGAGAATGACATATCCCGATCCCAATTCTTCATGGATTTCTTTCTGTTTCGCATCTGACAGGTGTGTGGTTGCCGATCGCGGAAGCAGAAGCAACCGGAGAATGACATATCTCGATCCTGTTTCTTCATGGATTTTTTTTCTGTTTCGCATCTGACAGGTGTTTGGTTGCCGATCGCGGAGGCAGAAGCAATCAGTGAATGACATATCTCGACCCTGATTCTTCATGGATTTTTTTCTGTTTCGCATCTGACAGGTGTGTGGTTGCCGATCGCGGAGGCAGAAGCAATCGGTGAATGACATATCTCGATACCGATTTTTCATGGATTTTTTTTCTGTTTCGCATCTTACTATGGTGTGGTTGCCGAGCGCGGAGGCAGAAGCAACCGGAGAATGACATATCTCGATCCCGATTCTTCATAAATTTTTTTTCTGTTTCGCATCTGACAGGTGTGTGGTTGCCGATCGCGTCGGCAGAAGCAACCGGAGAATGACATATCTTGATCCCGATTCTTCATGGATTTTTTTTCTGTTTCGCATCTGACAGGTGTGTGGTTGCCGATCGCGGAGGCAGAAGCAACCGGAGAATGACATATCTTGATGCCGATTCTTCATGGATTTTTTTTCTGTTTCGCATCTGACAGGTGTGTGGTGTCCGATCGCGGAGGCAGAAGCAACCGGAGAATGACATATCTTGATCCCGATTCTTCATGGATTTTTTTTCTGTTTCGCATCTGACAGGTGTGTGGTTGCCGATCGCGGAGGCAGAAGCAACCGGTGAATGACATATCTTGATCCTGATTCTTCATGGATTTTTTTTCTGTTTTGCGTCTGACAGGTGTGTGTTGCAGATCGCGGAGGCAGAAGCAACCGGAGAATGACATATCTTGATCCCGATTCTTCATGGATTTTTTTTTCTGCCACGCATCTGACAGGTGCGTGGTTGCCGATTGCGGAGGCAGAAGCAACCGGAGAATGACATATCTCGATCCCGATTCTTCATGGATTTGTTTTCTGTTTCGCATCTGACAGGTGTGTGGTTGCCGATCGCGGAGACAGAAGCAACTGGTGAATGACATATCTTGATCCCGATTCTTCATGGATTTTTTTTTCTGTTTCGCATCTGACAGGTGTGTGGTTGCCGATCGCGGAGACAGAAGCAACTAGTGAATAACATATCCTGATCTCGATTTTTCATGGATTTTTTTCTGTTTCGCATCTGACAGGTGTGTGGTTTCCGATCGCGGAGGCATTTGCAACTGGTGAATGACATATTTTGATCCCGATTTTTCATGGGGTTTATTTCTGTTTCGTATCCGACAGGTGTGTGTTGCCGATCGCGGAGGCAGAAGCAACCGGAGAATGACATATCTCGATCCCGATTCTTCATGGATTTATTTTCTGTTTCGCATCTGACAGGTGTGTGGTTGCCGATCGCGGAGGCAGAACTAACCGGAGAATGACATATCTTGATCCCGATTCTTCATGGATTTTTTTTCTGTTTTGCATCCGACAGGTGTTTGGTATCCGATCGCGGAGGCACAAGTAACCGGTGAATGACATATCTTGATTCCGATTCTTCATGGATTTTTTTTCTGTTTCGCATCTGACAGGTGTGTGGTTGCCGAACGCGGAGACAGAAGCAACCGGAGAGTGACACATCTAGATCCCGATTCTTCATGGATTTCTTTCTGTTTCGCATCTGACAGGTGTGTGGTTGCCGATCGCGGAGGCAGAAGCAACCGGAGAATGACATATCTCGATCCCGATTCTTCATGGATTTTTTTTCGGTTTCGCATCTGACAGGTATGTGGTTGCCGATCGCGGAGGCAGAAGCAACCGGAGAATGACATATCTCGATCACGATTCTTCATGGATTTTTCTTCTGTTTCGCATCTGACAGGTGTGTGTTGCCGATCGCGAGGGCAGAAGCAACCGGAGAATGACATATCTTGATCCCGATTCTTCATGGATTTTTTTTTCTGTTTCGCATCTGACAGGTGCGTGGTTGCCGATCGCGGAGGCAGAAGCAACTGGTGAATTACATATCTCGATCCCGATTCTTCATGGATTTTTTTTCTGTTTCGCATCTGAGAGGTGTGTTGTTGCCGATCGCGGAGGCAGAAGCAACCGGAGAAATACATATCCTGATCCCGATGTTTTATGGATTTTTTTTTCTGTTTCGCATCTGACAGGTGCGTGGTTGCCGATCGCGGAGACAGAAGCAACTAGTGAATAACATATCCTGATCTCGATTTTTCATGGATTTTTTTCTGTTTCGCATCTGACAGGTGTGTGGTTTCCGATCGCGGAGGCATTTGCAACTGGTGAATGACATATCTTGATCCCGATTTTTCATGGATTTTTTTTCTGTTTCGTATCCGACAGGTGTGTGTTGCCGATCGCGGAGGCAGAAGCAACCGGAGAATGACATATCTCGATCCCGATTCTTCATGGATTTATTTTCTGTTTCGCATCTGACAGGTGTGTGGTTGCCGATCGCGGAGGCAGAACTAACCGGAGAATGACATATCTTGATCCCGATTCTTCATGGATTTTTTTTCTGTTTTGCATCCGACAGGTGTTTGGTATCCGATCGCGGAAGCACAAGTAACCGGTGAATGACATATCTTGATTCCGATTCTTCATGGATTTTTTTTCTGTTTCGCATCTGACAGGTGTGTGGTTGCCGAACGCGGAGACAGAAGCAACCGGAGAGTGACACATCTAGATCCCGATTCTTCATGGATTTCTTTCTGTTTCGCATCTGACAGGTGTGTGGTTGCCGATCGCGGAGGCAGAAGCAACCGGAGAATGACATATCTCGATCCCGATTCTTCATGGATTTTTTTTCGGTTTCGCATCTGACAGGTATGTGGTTGCCGATCGCGGAGGCAGAAGCAACCGGAGAATGACATATCTCGATCCCGATTCTTCATGGATTTTTCTTCTGTTTCGCATCTGACAGGTGTGTGTTGCCGATCGCGAGGGCAGAAGCAACCGGAGAATGACATATCTTGATCCCGATTCTTCATGGATTTTTTTTTCTGTTTCGCATCTAACAGGTGCGTGGTTGCCGATCGCGGAGGCAGAAGCAACTGGTGAATGACATATCTCGATCCCGATTCTTCATGGATTTTTTTTCTGTTTCGCATCTGAGAGGTGTGTTGTTGCCGATCGCGGAGGCAGAAGCAACCGGAGAATGACATATCTGATCCCGATTCTTTATGGATTTTTTTTTCTGTTTCGCATCTGACAGGTGCGTGGTTGCCGATCGCGGAGGCAGAAGCAACCGGAGAATGACATATCTCGATCCCGATTCTTCATGGATTTATTTTCTGTTTCGCATCTGACAGGTGTGTGTTGCCGATCGTGAGGGCAGAGGCAACCGGAGAATGACATATCTCGATCCCGATTCTTCATGGATTTGTTTTCTGTTTCGCATCTGACAGGTGTGTGGTTGCCGATCGCGGAGGCAGAAGCAACCGGAGAATGACATATCTCGATCCCGATTCTTCATGGATTTTTTTTCTGTTTCGCATCGGACAGGTGCGTGGTTGCCGATCGCGGGGGCAGAAGAGACCGGAGAATGATATATCTCGATCCCGATTCTTCATGGATTTTTTCACCAGAGCCCCGTAAGCCGGGTCTCGGCGCCTGATGCCGCTAGGTGCAAGAACTATGCAGTATGTGCTGCCCTATCAGTGTGAAGAAAAGTTGGAATTTACGGTGCTTTACAGCTGAAAAAGATATCTCTATTTTTTACTTCGAAGCTTCTCAGCCGACAAACATTTCTTACTTTTTAGATTAGTAGACAACTCTAAATATCTATTTTTCTTTTGATAACCTTAACAGCAAAAGGTGATACACCATTTTACTTATGGTGAATAAAAGACAGAAATATGCATTTTTTTTACAATCTTTATAGCATATAGATAGGTTCGCTCTACCGTGCTCGTATTAATTTTTCCTTTTGACAAGGTTTCCTTTCTTTGAGAGAGGTTTACATCTCTTCTTCTTCAATAAAGCTGATTAGCTTCGACTTTTTAGCGCATCTTCAGGCCGGCTATCGATCTACTCCCTATGTGTATGGCTACTACACAAACACTATTTATAAAGAAAGTGACATTTTCTGTTTCTTTACTTAGTGGTTTCAGGATCTTCATTTCACATTAGCAGAATAATAGAAATAGCTATTGCTTCATTTTTGGCGTCTAAAAGGGAGGTGACGGTGGTTACGTGGATAACGAGGCGTACTGACGACCCGGGGGTGCAAAGTTCGAATCCAGTCGGTTCAAGAGAATCACTTTCACTTAGGGATGTTTACAACCATTACGTGGTCCCTCCTGCAAGAATGCTGACAAAGTTGTGCCGTGTTGATTCATACGAATTTACGTTACTTTACGAACTAATAATTGATACTTAAAGAAAAGATATTGAACAGGAAAGACACATTAACGCCTATTAAGTCAAGACTTCACAATGCATTGGCAGTCGATATTGCTGTTTATGAAACTTCGACTCTACTGGCAGTGCATAAGATGGAAGCTCAAGGTGTTTGAAATTAAATGTTTAAGAACTATCCTTGGAGTCACATTGCGAGATAGAAAGAGGCTGCATATTAACATATTTATCTACAATGTGATTCAAATAAAGATATTTACATAATTTGGACATGTTTCTCGGATACCAGACTCAAGCAATGTAAATAAATCATATCAAGATTATTTCATTGTAAGAAAGATTAAACAGAACGACCACCAAAGAGATTGGCCGGTCAGATAAAGGTCGAGACTGGTATGCCGCTTCTGACAGCTTAGAGATTGGCGCAATCCCGTGATTAGTGCTAGGATTCTCATTTCAAGAAGTGGAGAAGCTCTCTGGAGTATGCGCATAAGTAGTATGTAGTAGTAAGCCCAACATTTAATATCAAATCAGCAATAGCTGAGATATTCCTATCACCATCCTTTTATTATTTTCTAACTCTCAAAGACTACCCTTATCTACCTAAGAGAGAATAGATTGGCATTTATTGTATTTCTTCCAAAAGAAAATAGAAATGCATACTTCATCTATAAGACCTTAAGTAGGCCGTTACATCGAACAACTACTATTTAAACATAATGGCATTAATATAATAAGGCTATTATACCCGTCATGATGTTAACGGTATCGATTAGGTCGTTCAATGGTCTGGATGATCGATTTTTTCTAGGGAAAACGTTTTGAAAGTTAATTATTTGCGGGAATGGTTTCCCAGTTTTTTCCCTGGGGTATTCACTGTCAATCATATCGAGCGGTATAAGTTGATTTAATAGCTATTATGAACGTGAGAGGAACTTGGAGCTGGTAGTTATATTATTTCAATGTTTTAGAATGTTTTAGACTGCTACTATTATTATGGTTGTTGTTATAGTTCATAAATATTATCGAGTGAATTTTAAACATAGGTTGTGAGTTCGATTCTTCAGGAAAGAAGTTATGACCAACTGACTGATACGAGATATCAGAAAAGCACGGAACGGGAAATCCGTTCAGTTCAAAGTTCTACGAAAGTTAACGATTACTAGGAGAGTACAACCGTCGAAACGTTGTGAATATGAGAACAACCCAGAACATAGGTCAGTTGTGAGATTGCATGACTCAACCTGGCAACGTAAGGATAGGTCAAAGCCTTATTTGTCCATATTTCCCGAAGTCATGTCATGGAAACGTGGATAACTTAAAATCGATTTGTCTGATTACGCTTCAATTGTGTTTTTGGCTTGAGCATCAGATCCATACATACAATTCTGAAAACAAAACGGAAGTTTAACTTCCGCCTAAATATCGACTATGACCTAATTTCGCAATGTCAACATCAAAGGCGAAGCTCATAAAGGAAAAAGAACTTCGTTGGTTCAATATGGTTCAAGAAGCGAGTCATTTCCAAAGGTCAACATCTAAGGTGAAGCTCATAAGAGATATAGAACTTCATTAGCTCAATATGGTTCAAGAAACGAGTCATTTCCAAAGGTCAATATCTAAGGTGAAGCTCATAAGAGATATAGGATTCATTGGCTCAATATGGTTCAAGAAACGAGTCATTTCCAGAGGTCAACATCAAAGGTGGAACTCATAAGAAATATGGGACTTCATTGGCTCAATATCGTTCAAGAAGCGAGTCATTTCCAAAGATCACCATCAAAGGTGAAGCTCATAAGAGATATAGGACTTCATTGGCTCAATATGGTTCAAGAAGCGAGTCATTTCCAGAGGTCAGCATCAAAGGTGAAGCTCATAAGAGATATAGCAGTTCATTGGCTCAATATGATTCAAGAAGCGTGTCATTTTTAAAGGTCACCATCAAAGGTGAAGCTCATAAGAGATATAGTACTTAATTGGCTCAATATGGTTCAAGAAGCGAGTCATTTCCAATGGTCAACATCAAAGGTGAAGCTCATAAGTGATATAGGACTTAATTGGCTCAATATGGTTCAAGAAGCGAGTCATTTTTAAAGGTCAACATCAAAGGTGAAGCTCATAAGAGATATAGGACTTACTTGGCTCAATATCGTTCAAGAAGCGAGTCATTTCAAAAGGTCAACATCAAAAGTGAAGCTCATAAAAGATATATTACTTCATTGGTTTAATATGGTTCAAGAAGCGAGTCTTTACGATGAACAGAACAAAAGTTAACGACAAACATATGACCTTTCACTTTTCCGTGACCGTGACCTTGATCTTTGTCCTATATATATCACACAATTAAATCACTTCCGTTAGACCATGACCGATATTTTGACAAAACTTGGTGACGATTTATTAAGATAGGCTGTACATAAAAAACAAACAAACTTAGTGACAAACCAACAAACTTGTCTGAAAACACAACCTTCTTGGCAGTAGTAACAAGCTGAAACATGTAACACATGTAGATAAAATATATTTTTTTGAAATGAAGACTTTTATAGTCAACGATGGTCAAAATCTTCTGCTTACTAAACAAAGCAAGTTAGCTTGTCATTTTTTGTCATCGATACATTACTTTCTACACAATCAATATTTAATTCAGTATAACCAGTTATACTTGTGGATCGTGGCACCTTGTTATAAGAAAATAAAATAACATGTATTTCAATACAGTGTGTTTCAAAAATATTATTCTGGCTAGGATAATTGCTAACATGGAGACAATTTTCACTAACGACCTATACAGCAGCATCAGATCGAGATCAATAAAAATGATTTTTCTTTGCTTTCTCTATTTCAGCTCTCAAATAAGCAATCAATTTAAATAAAATTTAAATTAAACTATTTATTTCTTTAAATTTATTGTATATCATAAGAGTAAGTAAAACAAATCTTGAGCTGAAAAACTAATTAAACATATTTTTTATCGAAATCGCTCCAAACAAGGCATGAAACCATTTGATGTAAGGAGCTAAAATACAAAGATTCTACTTCAAGGAAAACACTAGTTAACAAAACAAGGTGTTGATGATTAATCATAGAGACTATTCTTTACGAAAAAGTTTACACAAATATGAATGTGGCCATGTTAATCACGGCGTTGCTAATTGTATATATTCTAAAATTCATAATGATTTGTTTATAAAAAACAAACTTAAAAAGCTTTATATATATGCACAGCGTAAATGTAAGCATTTACAAAAATATAATGTGTCCATGTAACTCACTGTATTTTTTAGAATATATGTTACAACATCTATAATGATTCGTTCATTAGTTTAGGACATAAAGTTTGGGGGGCGGGTTAAGTTAAAACAATTGCATGACGTTATTACTGGGTTGGCAAGAATATATATTTCAAAATTCATAATGATTAGTTAACTAATTATATGTATTTATTTACCTCCTCGCCAGAAGGTTAGGCACAATGCCAGTTTTATCTTACTCCCACAAGGTAAGATGTGATTCAAGGTCGGGTCGGGAAAGTGGGACTTGAAAAGCCAGCGCCCGAGAAGGTGAGCACTCTGCCCATTGAAAATTCCCCGGGCAGCCCCGTCGGCATTGCCCGGTAGGGGCGCCTCAGACAGTAAGCAATAAACTTACTCCTCCCTAAAGAGGGGAGGCAAAGCCTGGGAGGGTGGACCTCTAAGAACTGCACAGGACCGTCCCATAGACCGGCGTAAATCAAGCCCCGAAGGCTAAGACGATACCAGTCTGTGCAGTATCCATCGGAACAAGTATTACACTTTGATCTTGGCCAAAAGGCCAACATGTAAAACAGCGTAACCGATTATATGTATTTATTTACTCCTCTCTAGGGGTTAGGAACAAGGCCAGTTTTATCTCACTCACACAAGTAAGATGTGACCCAAGGTCGGGTCGGGAAAGTGGGGTTTGAAAAGCCAGCGCCCGAGAGGTGAGCACTCTGGCCATTAAAAAAAATTGCCTGGGTAGCCCTGTCGGAATTGGCCGGTAGGGGCGCCTCAGGCAGTAAGCAATAAACTTACTTCTCCCCAAAGAGGGGAGACGAAACCTAGGAGGGTGGACCCCTAGAACTGCACAGGACAGATCCATAGACCGGCGTAAATCAAGACCCGAAGGCCAAGATAATGCCGGTCTATGGGGTACAGTATCCATCGGAACAGATACTACACTTTGATCTTGGCCAAAAGGCCAAAATCTAAAAGAGCGTAACCGATTATATGTATTGATTTACTGCTCTCCAGGAGTTAGGCACAAGGCCAGTTTTTATCTTACTCCCAGAAGTAAGATGTGACCAAAGGTCGGGTCGGGAAAGTGGGGTTTAAAAATTGCCTGGGCAGCCCCGTCGGAATTCCCCGGTAGGGGCGCCTCAGACAGTAAGCAATAAACTTACTCCTCCCCAAAGAGAGTAGGCGAAGCCTGGGAGGGTGGAACTCCTAGAACTGCACAGGACAGACCCATAGACCGGCGTAAATCCAGTCTATGGGGTGCAGTATCCATCGGAACAGATACTACACTTTGATCTTAGCTAAAAGGCCAAAATCTTAAAGAGTGTAACCGATTATATGTAGTCACCCTTTAAATGTTAACATTTAAAAATAATAATGTCCACATGTGACTGACCATATTTATTAGAATATTTATTCCAAAATGAATGATTATTCGTTCATTAGTTTAGGAGATTATCCTGTACTTCAGCTTTGACGTCACCTAGATAATTTATAGAGTTAATAAGTAAACTTGATTGTTGATCTCACTACTGAATATGGTAAACGATAAGCAGTGCACTTAATAGTGGCTATTCCGAATTCATAACCGGTCGACTGAGTCATCCCCCTTTTGTTTAGAGCGTTTCTCATGATGACAACGTCCATTGTATTTGTGATAAAAAATAATTTCCTGTTTTTATTGGTAAAATGATAACAATATTTGACAGGAAATCTTTTTTAGTAGTAATATTGGACTCTATTTTAGGAGAAATGTTTACTTTCTTCTCGGACATCAAAGAATTATTCTCCATTTTCTATCCTTAACATCGTATGTAAAATCAACAGAAAACGTTTGATTGAGACGAAAAATAATACCGTTTTGACACGAATCAGAAATCGTAGAAACAAATGCCGTCTATTTTGTACGTAGAATATTCTCTGATGGTGCTATCATCGACGGTTACTGAAGACATTATTTTGATCACGGATCAATAGACGTTGCCATCCTGAGCAACGCTCTACATCAAAGGGGAATAACTCAAGCGCCCGGTTATAAATTCGGTATAGCAACCATCAAGTATAGTTTCTCTATTTCCCTAAATAGTAATTAACTTGCGAAACATATTTCACGTCTTTATCTGTTTCTTACTCATCTGTTTCGTACAGAGGAATTGATTACTTAGGTGACGGTATTTTGACTACAGAACCGATACTAAACTACCATTATAAAATATTCCTATTAAATCGAGTTTTTATAAATTCACTTAAAAATGTGTAGTCATAAAAACATTATTTTTTATGGTTCCTCGATTTCTGACTATAATCGAAGTGTAGTATCTGTTTTCCATATCTCAGCGACATTTGACGGTTTATTAATGCCGGAAGTTTCATGTAAATTATCTCCCTTGAAAATGAAATTTTAAAAGTTTTTTAAATGCTTAGTTTTTTTTTATAAACTCTCTTCAAATGTGTTTATTAATAATTACAATAATAGTACTATCGATGGAACGATTGCGTATAAAGAATATTTTGCAATACAAATTAAAATATATATTACGGAATATTAATTCATTAGAAACTTAATAAAATAAATATGTAAATAGCAATATCGAGATGTGTTTGAGGGCGATTGACGGTTACTATATATACGGTATTTAAAAACATTACTGTATCGTTAGAATTAAATAACCCTAGTTAGTTTTGATGTTAATATAGTTATGATAGATTGAAAACAACTTTCGCATTTATTCATTTAGATAGCGTGTATTTTCTGTGTTTATTTAGTAATTATTTATTTAATAAATTAATAAATTTCGACTAAAAATATTCAGTGTCTGCTAAATGTACAATTGATAAGTTTTGATATAAGAAAACAATGCGAATTTATCTCATTCTGCAGAAATATTCAAGAATCAAATCGATTTTCTCGATTATTTCACAAAAAGTAAACCACCGTAAACTACCTTTTTTTAGTTTCTTTAAATGCATATGTTTTCGCTTTTATAATTTTTGTTAGGAGTATTCTTTGATGGCATATCAACCTGTTAATGTTAATTGAATAAGGAAATATAATATTTAGTGGAAACTATTTCTGACCATAAGACGCTATCCTCCCCCAAATAACAGGAAGTCTGTTAAGTGAGCCATAACGAAAAGAAAAAATGTTCTGCCTTTTGGCTTTTGTCAGTAAAATAGAACAAATGTATTTTCTTAACCTTTACCAAATGAGCACTATGGGTGAAAATAATTTAATATAACTCCTTAATTATTTAGATGCTGAGCGCAAGACAAGGAAAAATATAGTAGAAAAGAAAAATATTACAACACAGAATATACGGGAAAGCATGTTACCTAAATGCTAAATGGGAATAATATTTCCCTTGGCTAATGTTATGCTTTCATATGGCGAGCGACATATATATTTTTAAATATAATTATCGACGGACACTCATCAGCCACTTTGGAGTCGCGGTTTCGAATCTCGCAAGGCTCAGACACCAGCAATATTAGAAAACAGCTGTAACGCATAAAGGGTCTAAACGTGTACTATATTTAGTTTCATTTAGCTTCATGCAAAGTGGGGTGGAAGCCCTGCGTGAAAATTTACATACCTCCGATTTTTGTGTAATTTTAACGCAAAGTATTCAACATCAATTAATAAATGTTCTTCAAATTTCAGTATCCTTTAAATAATTTAAAGGTTTTTTTTTAATATGGTCACAAACTTACATGTTAACATTAAAAGATATCAGATGTTCATTAGATTTGATCCATAGTCATTAGACACCAAGTAACAAAGAATGCTTGAATTTTAATTTCTGCTTAAGATCCTTAAGCTTTACATTTTAGATTTTTTATGGAATGAAAACCGTTTATTTTTGTTTCGCATTTTTACTTTATAAATCGCATAAGTTTTTCGATTAATTTTAACTATTAAATTTATAACCGTTAAACTAATCCTAACCCGTCGCATGATTACAATCCTGATATAATGGTTCTAAACCTTACTTCAGCTTTAAAAAGAATTCTTTGCATTATTTGTATTATGGAAAATGTCTTAAATGTAATGTTTAGACTTAAGGGGTCTAAGGAAAAAATAGACATTCAGGGAACATTGCTTTATTAATATTTAATGACTATGGATACAATTAAATGCAAATCTGAAAAAAAACTAATTGTTAAATGGGAGATTGTGTCCATGTAATGCCCGCTGAAAACCCTTTAGAATCGTCAAAAGAATCGGGAATATGTATTAGTTGATGTTTAATATCTACTATTGGAATTTCTAAAAAATTCGAAAACATCTGAATTCTCACGATATACTTCCACCACATTTTTGCTTAACTAAACTAAATATAGTCCATATTGCCCTATTTCATTCAGAAGCTGTGTTCCAAAATTCGTAATGACGGTTTAATCAAGGGAGGCGCGAGAGCGCTCTATCCCTTAATAGACTCAAAAACGGCCTATGCTAGAAATCTCATTTCTTTGATCAATCATAACTCAAAAACCAATAAACAAATAAGTTAAAACTTTGCACAAAATGTTGTTTGATAGGTTCTATAAGTGTGTAGAATTTCAGCATCATTAGTCAAGGCAACCCAGAGATCCAGAAAAGTAAACCATGATTTTGTGTTATCCGTGTATACGTACGTAGTATGTGCCACCCTGTATCTCATCAACTATTTGATGGATTCAGCTGATTTTTGGCAGAGATAGAGGTTCGAGGGTCTAGTTGATTGCATTTCAATTTCAGTTCACTATATACCTTAGTTTTCCAGAAAATTCCAAAAAACCTTTAAAATGACCATTGTATTGAGGCATAGCCTTTACAAAAGTAGTGACATTCCATGAAAAATGCCAGTATACTGAAATCATATGCCCTTAATAGGGTTAAGATGAACATTCATATACACTATATGTACAAAAGCAAGGAAATTCCCAAATGTTTACACTTTTATTGTCATTAAGGGTATGCGAGCACAACAGGGCTATGTATTTTACTGGTAGGTATTTTTCTTCAGCGCACCTCACACACTTCATCTACTCATGCATAGAGATTTATACTGTAGTGATGTGATAATGAAATGGTTTGGTTGATATGTAGTCATACCCTTAAGTAATGACAATAAAAGTGTAAAAATGTGTGAATTTCCTTGCTTTTGTACATTTAGTGTATATTAATTTTAATCTTAACCCTATTAAAGGCATATGATTTCAGTATACTAGCATTTATCATGGAATACACATAGACGTGATGTTGTCTCTAAATGTTATTCATATAGATTCATAAAAATATTGATTTGGAATATATGATTAGAGATTTGGTTAGATAGTTGAATCTCTCATAGAACTACGTTAAATTCAGGATCAAACAGCCGTCCCTACAGAATTCGGCTCGATTGCAAAAACGGATTTTAGCACCGCATTCCAAATCATATCCAAATAAGTAGATTAATAGTTTAGGGGATTAACAAGTGGCGATGTCTCCTGATAGTTCAGCCTCTAGTTGGACGTTTTCCAACAATATTTCCGTCGCAAATTTGATACCATACATCAAACAACGAAGATCTCATTCTATAAATTATCCCTATAAAAGTTGATTGCGCATTTGAGAATTGGATTCGTATCAAATATTTCAGAATCTTACGTAAGGTAATTACCTTCAAGGCATGTACAACTATTTTTATCTACTACCAAGTATGATACCACGTCACAACCAAGGGAACCTCTATTCTAGCCTGTTAATCATATCGTTATCTAGAACGAGCTGTATATATCCGGTGTTACCTGGGAGTCTTTTAACCGCCATTTTTTGTTCTGTCCTTTTATTTTATTTGCCAAATCATTTTTAATGTTCTTTTTTTAAGTTAACTTTAATTATTATAGTATCGTGTGGTCATTAAACTATTTATTTGACCAACTATTTATAAAATCTATACGTAATTTTTTAAGGGTTATTCTGTTTTTTTTCTTATTGAATCCATGAATTTTAGAAAACAGCTGCTATAAGTTTAGATATGTAATTAAAGTTGTGTTTGATTTAGTTTTATGCAAAAAAGAACAGAGAGTGGGTAGACTCCTTTTGTGAAAAATCAAATACCTTCGATTTTTGTGAAATTTTAATATTAGGTGTTGGATATCACTTAATAAATTAAGAGTTCGCATGCAAAACGCGATAAACGCCATTTTCAAAATCACGAAATTGTTCTTACAAAAAGGTGTTGCATTTCAACACTCGACAATACCCCAAAAACAATGTGTTACATAATATGATACCTAAATAATTTCTTTTTGATTTCAGTTAATATCAGCTTTCAGTCGAAGTCGAGATTGAATAAATTCGTACTTTTATTGTTGAAGGTCCCAATTTAATTGGATTGGATTTATCGCGTTTTGCGTTCGAACTCTTCAAATATTCCTTAAATTTTAGTTTCTTTGAAGTATGTTAAAGGGTTTTTTGTGGGGCATAATATGGGCACAACCTCTCATTTAAATATTCAAATATTTAAAATTAGCTTTAAATTTAATCCATAGTCATTAGTTATTAAATAAGATTTCTTGAATTTTTTTTTTCTTAAGACCCCTTTAACTCAATTCTTCAGACGCCTTAACTTAATTTTCGTGAATAAAAATCATGTAATAGATTGGAATAAAGATTCTAGACGTAAGTTTTAGTATCAATATATGTTGATATTAATCTTCGTAAGGGCCATCAAATTGGTGCACATTTTTTATGTTCGGTGAATTAAGTTTACCCGTCCCGTGATAAGTATTCTTCTAGCTTATTTATAAAATTAGTAGATGTAAATGATTTCCCAAACTTTCAATTTTGTATACATTAGCGTGTGCTATAGACTTTAAACCAAAAACGAATTCATATTTAACAGTTTAAGTGCTTCCAAAATCATTTCAAATTTCGGCGGGCCACAAAGTGATTCCTTCGTTCTTAAACTTTAAAAGTAAATAATAAAATAGCTGACTTGTTTAAGATATTATGAAATTCTATAACACTTTTGAATCCTTTAACCTGACGGAGAAGAATTCTTGATTTGAATTCGTGTTTAAAGGCAAAAAGTCTTAGATATACTTTCTCTAATCCCTAAAGCAAATAAATCATCGATTTTACCACAATCCTTCCCATAATGCACATTGCCTTCAGGAATGTGGGATTAAAAGTTTAATTTATTCATAATCAATTTGTTAAAAGATTTTTTTTTTAATTAATGATTAGAAAAGTAATTATTTAAAATTCGTGTGTTTAATTAAAGCAAAAAGACGTCTTATGATATGCTGAAATTTTAATCCCATAAATGCTTTCGCGTTTGTTTATACTTTTTAGCTGTTTAAAAGTGTTTTTTATTTTCACCTTCAGGGTGTCATCTCTTTGTAAAGGCGGTCATTTAGTTTCGACTATGGGAAATCAATAAGACGTATTTCGTCTTCAAAATAAGGCGGTGGAAGTAATTTAAATTGCCTAAAACGCTATAGGTTTGATTTTAAATAAAAATAATTTCTGTATATAACTATACAGTCATTTCTTAATAAATAATGAACATTTCATAAACATTGAATTATTGTCTTATCTTTTGTAGATTTACTTTTTACTTTCGTTCGCCCCCCAAAAGGCATATTGCCAGTGAAGCCGAAAAAGCTACTGTAATAGGGACCCTATTTATATGTAACAGTCTGGATGGGGAGTTGTGGCGGCAAGACATTTGTCCACATTTAATTTAAATTTCTGCATGTTGGTACGGTTGGGGAAACATGGAGCAGGAATGGATTTGCAAAAGCAAGGAAAGAAGCTGCTAGAGTAGAAACCCTTTCGGCATTTAAGAATCTCTATTGTGAAAGGATGGGATTTTGCTGTTAGTTGGGGGGGGGAGGGATTCATTTCTTTGTTAAAAAAATTCAATTTCATTGCTTGTCCCTATATTTTTTGTAAGATGCGCCCTTTAAACTTTTAACCTTTTTAACCTCTCCATCTCGAAAACGAGACAGCCTGTATTTCGAACTACCGCTGATATTTTATTTTAAAAATAAATATAATGAGATTTAGTTGATAATCGGATTTATGTAATGCTGACAAACTATCGGGAGATGACAGTGACTAAGTAGTTAACGGCATGGACTGATAACTTGGGTGAGCCAAGTTCGAATCCAGTTCGTTCCACATAAACACTTTCACTAAGGATGGTGGCAACCTTCACGTGGTCCCTTATGTAAGTACACGAGGTATTTCTAGAAAGAATTCTAAGGAGAAAAATGTCGGGGAAACCAATGCTAACAATAGAATTATCTGATTCATACGAAATAAATAAATGAATAAATCAATGAACAAGCTATACCCCCTCTCCCACATTATTTATATCTGTCCATCTATCTATATCATTACTTATGTAGTTATCTTATATCGTAACTCGGTCAGTGAAAGAAAAATCCTTTTCGACTCAGGCAATTTTTATTTTTGCTCAAATCGAAATGTTCATTTTTTATTAGCTGGATTTTTCCTACATTCAAACCGACTTTACGTATAACTCTTCCCTCGTGGGGACGCAACTAAATAGGAACATAGCCTTGGAGATTCTCTGATCCCCACAGATCTTCTTCGACGACAGAAACAGCTGTTCATCCTTCTTATGCTGGTATCACCTAGCTGTAATGGTGGTTGCAGTGGTGATGTGGCAGTCGTTGAGATATTTCACCTTTGTTTCTTCTTTTACTGACTTAAATAACAGAAAACCAATTCATTTAACGTAAGTGTTACCAGATCAGAGTGTCTTAAAATACCGGCTTCCTGACCTAAAATGCACAACACAATGATGTTATTGTTTTTCCATTTCCCTTTGCCAAACTCATTCATGTTCTAGAAAGCCAACAATAAAAACAACAATTTCCGCTACAAGACGACCACACCAAACCAAGCACCATGAATAAATAGTCAAATATATAAAGAACTTGAAGCATAAAACCTTTTACCAAAATAAGTAGATTCGTAATTAAATAACCCGAAAACGGTTGATATGCCGTAAACCAAAACAACCAAAACAACACTGTAATTTCACTAATTGCTCCGAGATTTGATTTACCTATTACTGTAATTTGAAGAAAGTTCATAATCTGCAACTCCACTATAAACTCCAGTAGGATCGAGGAGGGCTCGAAACCGACGCCCGATCTCTTCGACGTCAAATTGTAAGAACTCTCGGGCTTTTCTGCAACGTACTTCCCCCCATAACGTAATGTCGTGCCACGTAGTCTTAATTGTAAACTTTTAACTATTAAGTACGTTTTTCCACTTTCTTACTTGATTTTTAACCTTACGTGGAAATTTCCGATTTTAACCTTACTTTTACATGCGCTCATCTTAATATTTCTAGAAGGAATCAACCCACACGCCTTTTGATGAAATACACATTTCTGTTCAATTAATCATTTTGAATCGACCGTTATCAATATGTTTGTGACTCGGTATAAAATTATCCTAAAAAGAATAAAAAATAAATGTCTGTTCTTCGCCACTTCACATTTTATACTTCTTGTTCGTGACGTCATATACCGACGCATAGTCCTAATGCTAAACCTTGTAACTTCTAGTGACTTGTTTAGTCTCTGAATTAATTTTTACCTTACGCGGAAAAAATCTGTTTTAACCAATTAAATGCAATAAAAAAGTTAATAAAATCATTTATTTTAAAGGCTGAGATTTCGATTAATATGTCCACTTCAAAGCGAGACTTCACCTATTTTCTTTTTTTTTTCATTTTAACGGTATTAACTTTAAGAGGGATTACCCTACCGTGGAAGCAGAAAAATATATGTCTGGTGTTCAATAACACCAGACATATATTCTTCTGCGAGAGTTGTAAAGTAATGTCTCGTCTGGATGTGTTCACATGATTGGCACTTTTTTAATAAAGAAAGTTGGTCACGATTTTATTCATTTTTATGAAACTACATTTTTTTTTTGGTTTTCAATTTTCTATTAAAAAAACTTACTTTACGAAAACAATGTTTCTTAAGATGTTTCGGCTATTGCCACATATTGATGCAAAAACTCATTTTTGAAACAGTTGCAAACAACGCTCTGAATCCTGGAGGCGATCGTGTTTCTGGTCGATTGTGAGCAAACGCTGCAGCCACTTTTTACAAAGCTTTCTCATTGACAAATATTTATGCAAAAACTCTTAGATTACACCTGGGCCATAGAAACAGCTGATAATTTACATTAGTTTGTATCGGGATAACGGCGTTATGACCGAGACAGCGATGTGTTGTTTTGTAAACGAGTCCTTTGAACATCAGAAAGATGATGGCGAACAAACGTTATCAAAATAAGATAAATAATATTTTAGAAGCATATAGCGAATATAGTACGTTATTAAATAGTAGTGTACATCCACCGTGAAAAATTAGCGAAAAATATGCTTCGCTAGTGTTTGCTCTATTATTTATATAAAACTTATTTTATATGAATAATAGAGCGATTTAGGTGGCGGCAAGAAGCAAAGCTTTATGTGCTGCCACTACTAATCTCGAAGGTTTCTTGAAATAAAATAATCGCCGATTGCTTTACTACATCGAATACTAGTGGGAAAAGGGAATGGTGACTTCAAGGTTACCAGTTTGAACACCGAATTGAACGCAACCTTGATTTACGATCGGCCAAAACGTGACAGCTACTGAATCTGAGCGACCTGAGCGTTAAACAACATTTACGTCAGTACCATCGTGTTGAACGCCAGCAGATCACGTCTTATCACTTGATTCTGACCTAGCAGACCCCGAATAAAACTTAACAAGCCATTGCTTTGCTTAAGCAATCATTTTTCTTATTAGAAAGCAATGCTTTATCAACACATGAAATTCAGATTTTCCATTGTTTCTGAAATTTTCTAACAGTAACTTAACGTAAATAACTGCGATTTGTACACTAATAATCCGATTGGGCTCAGACCTGTACATGTGCCATTGAAGATTAGTACTTCATAAAAATAATATAGATTTTTTTATTAGTGTGATTATCTATATGCCAGGATCGGGATATACTAATAAACATAACTTTCTTAAGACTTCAACCGGTCATGGCTGACGGAACGAGAACAATCTAACCCCGTGGCTAATATAAAGAGTTCAGTTCAAAATTCCGTATAAATTCCCGACTTCGCCATTAAGATTCCCGAGTTCTATAAGATGCACTTGAAGACAGTCGAGATACACATCGGCTGAAACGTTTTGAGAATAATATCCAAGATAAGAATATCAAGAGAGTAGAAAGTGAAACTTCGGTTTACATTCGGCAGCTTCCTAACTCTAGCTCCCCTTATTTTATTCTTTAGTCTTCACATTCCACGAGCGACAATAAGGAAAGAATTGCTGTTTTCTGGTTCGGTATCTACTCATCTAGCACGTATCTTTGGCTAGTTTTTTTTACCTTGAAATAGTATGAAGTGGCTTCATGCCTTGTCTGGGGCGATTTCCATTTAAACAAGTAGTAGATCGATTAATCCAAATAATACGGATTAACGTGTCGTTTTTTAACTCGTGACATGTTGGATCAGTATTTGCTATATATATTATTAAGTATTTATAAAAATCATTTAAACTTAACACATATTTTAGATGTCTTAATTTTTCTAAAGATTGTTTGCCTTTTTGTAAGATAGAATTGGTAAAAAATATGCCATCTTCTAGTTTCGGTTCTCCTCTTATATATATATATATATATATATATATATATATATATATATATATATATATACATGTATATATATATATATATATATATATATATATATATATATATATACATGTATATATATATATATATATATTTATATATATATATATTTATATATATATATGTATATATATATATATTTATATATAAAGTACATATATATATAAGTATAAATATATATATATATATAAGTATATATATATATATATAAGTATATATATATATATATAAGTATATATATATATATAAGTATATATATAAGTATATATATATATATATATATATATATATATATATATATATACATACATATATAGATACATTATTATCGTCTGAACCATGTTCTAAAAATAGAACTATAATTGAAGTCTTAGTTCTGAGAATTCTCAGCGTCTGCTAATTATACCCAGACATCTTAGTATATATATATATATATATATATATATATATATATATATATATATATATATATATATATATATATATACTAGAACGACGCCCAGCGTAGGCTTGTATTCGGGTAGATTATAATCTGAAATTACGACAAAGCTACCAGTTGATATATTAATGGTAACATTGTGATTTAAGTATGGTACTCGTACAGCTTTTGAATCAAATAAAACGGACTTTAGCCGACCTAGAATTATGTAGACAGCCGAAAAAAGCCGAATGAAAACGAACCAGCGTCAAAATGAAAACGAAGCAGCGTTCCAAAAAAAAAATAACAAAACAACATTTAAAGGAAGAAAAACACTCATCGTACGTTTAATTTTATTAAATTTTTATTTTATTTTTTTACAAACAAAATTGATAAAAAGACTTTTATAATGCATATTTTATTTTTCCATGAGGAAGTTAAATTTAAACATTGTATTTTCGGGATTGATCCATCTTTTGAACTAGACAAACACCGAACTGTTTTCTTTCTTACCCTCACTTAACCCTACCCTACCATTAAACAAATCCTAACCTACTTTTATTGCCTTTGGTAAAAGTTATTGGTCAACGTTTTTGGTCACTCATTTTTTTTTCTCTGTTAGAAATTCTTTACAATCGCAAATTTACGATTTAAGCAATTTATAATTTAAATTGTCATCTGCTTTTCTCGCCTTCTGATTTGATAAGCGCTTCGGCATTTTCCAGCTGTTTACGTAAACAGCCGGAAAACACCGAACGAAAAGTCGGTCTTGTCTGGTTCAAAAGCTGAGCACGTACCGTAGATATATCTGAAAGGAAAAACACACACAAAAAAAACAATTGCGAGTTTCTTAAAAAAATATAACCACACATAAACGCGTGAGAAAGCTTTATCTATTTTTAAAAATCGTGCTATCTGTATGAATTAAACTTTGTTATTATTATCGGCGATACTATTACGTGAAAATAAAACAACAAATGAACGTATTCGAAGTCTTGTTTTGCAAAAAAAATTCTGCGTGAGTTAAGTATTACTTAAAAATAAAACGAGAAATTAACCCGTTCGAAGTCTTTATCTGAAAAAGAAAAAAACAGAGCGACGGACTGAACTTCCTATATAAGCACGTGGACGCGTCTTACATACGACGTAAGATAAATAATTTATCTTTCATTTGAAGTGAGTTCAACACGTCCTTCATATCATTGAACAACTACTTGCAGTTCTCTAATTACTAACCCCAGGTAAATTATCCAAGGTCTCCCTACTTAACCTTTTAATGAATTCGCTACTTCTCTTTCTTAACAATACTTGAGTTATTTTCCTGTGTTTGTCTAGTGTTAGTTGTCCGTCTTACACGGCCAACAACGAACGTTCTCTCACTAAGCCTTAAACACATCCATTAGGCTGCCCCAGGGTTACATCGAAAGAACGACAGCCGGTTTTTATTATTGCTTTATTCTAAATTTCGGCCGTGTTTATCAACCAATCGCATTCATTGTCCGCACGTGTGTGGCATATGCAGTTTTCAAACATTCGCCGTCGCTGCGAGTGTGTGGGAGAGGGCGAAGGAGAAGAAGACTCAGAAGTCAGCAAGTGCTTGATTAGTGAAGAGTTAATTGAAAGTTTGCTGTGGGCTCACCTGTGTCTAACAAAAGGCCGTGGACGCTGTACGGTTTCTGCTTTGTGAATTGCAATCAACAGGATGCTAATTCCAGTTGCCAGGAGGATCCATCTGACAATGTGCACATGCAGATTGCTGAATGTGCACGCCACAATGCAATCAGGTATGCTAATGAGGATTACAATTTAGCTAGTAGCGCTTGAAAACGTGTCAGTATCCATCTCTCTCCGTCTCCATCGTTACGCAACGAGATTATAAAATTAGACGATCTACTAAAGGTGTGTCTTGCTTTGCCCCCATCCAAACCCGATCGACCATGAGGCAGACTTAAATATAAAATGGATAAACAGAAATACATACAGAAAGTCAGATATCTGGACAGAATATAATATATATTCAAAGATACATGAAAAACTGAATACATAAAACATGTGTATGTATATGCTAGAAAGACACGTGCTCTGGCGTTGCCCGCGGGGAAAATAAAAGAATGATTTAATTTAAAAAAAGTATCTGCGAAAAAAAGGAATTGCACCCCCAAAATTTTTATATCTAAGCTTTTAGAGTATGCGGTTACTTTCCTATATGAATAGATTTAACGTAAAATGAGATGGAGGTATGTGTATTAATTCAGCTTTTATTTTTAATTTTTTTTTTTGGGGGGGGGTGTTTTCCTACAATAAAATGAAGTACTAAAAAACATATTAAATGTTTTGAGAGACATGCTTTTTAGGCTCCATTAAATTCTGTGTGTGTGTGTGTGTGTGTGTGTGTGAAGGGGGTATATTTATTGAATTTTTTTAGGAATAGGTATCCAGAAATTTGCAGTTGTGGTGTAAGCAGTTCAGAATTTGTGGAAAAAAATGAATCAAGTTCCGATGCTGCTACAGAATACGAACTGACTAAATATAAAACTTAGTTTAGGGTTTGGGTAGGTAACTTTAAGTTTCTTATTTCTTCATCTAGACTTGGATGTTGAAGATTACGTCATAATGGATATAGCGTTTCCTCGGATGATAGCTAGGGAGATGCACTGGAACGTCGAAGTGGTCTCTCGTGGCTCATTCATACAACTGGCTATCATCTATCCAATAATTGAAGTCGTAGTTTCTTTTTATTTGAAGTTGTCTCCCTTTGAATTGGTAAATCTTGGCGAGAGGTGTAGCTGTGGAATCGCAACTCTCTGGAAGAGAGAAAGATAAGTGTTGAATAATAGTTGATAGCTACTGTATGTTTAACACTTCTATTTTGAAAAGTAAAACAAAAATAAATAAATAAATAAGACAAATGTAATGTCCTTAACCGCTCGGTCAGCAATATTAGTCTTTCAATTTCAATAATTTCATACCGACATGAAGAACGAAAGTGAATTTGAGAGAGCAATTGTTCTGTATGTGAATTTTGGAACATGTTTTATGTACATGAAGATTTAAAAGTAATTAATATGATAGTTGTTTTAGTTATTGAAAGCGCTATTTTTTTAATTTAAGGGTTGTGATAAATGTTATAAATCGGTTGAAAGGTAAGAGGTGCCATGTTTAAATTTTAAGTTGATGTTTATGTAGTGTACGTAAATCATATTCTATTATTCTCAAACACGAAGGCAGCCAGCCAATCATAACACCGTAAATGTTGGCAGAGCCACCTGTTGGCCAATGGTATTCGTAACGAGAAGGTCATTACTAATGAATGCAACGTCATACGCTTTATGGGCAAATGTTGCATAATTACTTAAATAGTTACACGTTACGATAGAACCACAGACGGGAGCTTTACTATAATTATTATTAATAGCCACTAATCCTTCCGACTGAGGCAGTTCTCTAAAACCACTTGAACAGTTCGAATTACATCCTCTCTGGGTCAAAAACATTGAGAAAAGTCTATGAGAGGATTAATAGTGGTTACAATCTTTTTCTTAATACTTTTGTAAAACATTTTCTGTAAAAAATTTTGAACAAACTTTTTAAACACATTTTTAAAAGAGTCATTTTAACACACCTTTAAGAGTTACTTTAAACAGTTTCATTAGGACGATTTTAATGGCGCTTTTAAGCCTCTTTTGATAATGAACTAAGAAAATTACCTTTGAGATTTCGTTCGTCGTGGTCGTGAGTTCGTTGGCACCTCATCTTTGTTGCTGGCTCGTGATCGTCGTGAAGTATTTGTTTCATGTGGCAGATTTTGTTTTCAAGCACGAAGACAAAGACATTCGGAAACGATTTTTTAGAGAGAGATTTCATCATTTTATTTCACACATCATTCCAGTGGAGGGTTCTCATTCGTCGGTTCTTCATTCAGATCTTATCTTCATTCATAATGTGGGACGCTGGACGCAGTTAGCTAATGTCTGGCAAAGTCACCCGTCTCTGTACATTGTAGAGCTCAGTATATCGACGTATGTTCATGACCGCTTCCATGGTTAACTCTTAACCCAACCTTCACACAAAGTTACATGGCTGAAACTCTCGATCCTGTCGCTTCGAAGATCGAGAACTAACTGAATCGCAAACTAAATCTTCACACAAAGATGAATCACGTCACCTGATGTACACGTGTTAACGTCATGCGAAAAACATTCCTTCACTCATATTGTCTAACCTTTTGACCCTAGCATTTCCTCTCGGGCGGCATACAGCAAAATTTGCTATGACTTGACAAAATGAGTCACTATGATACATAGTTGTTTGTCCCAAAATAACAATGCACTCATTTTTTACTTAATGCTATTTCTTTCACACAATTCATAACTCATACTAGTGGATCTACACACTTTTAAGTACAGGGCCAGTCATAATCAAACACAAACATCACATGCCGGAAAGGCAAGCTGTCAATAATGAATTTAAAACGTTTACAACGTTTTAGAAAATCCTATTCAAACGAAAATTGAAGTTTATTCAGTATTAATTTTAAAATTACAAGAATTAATTCAAAATAAATAGATAAGCTGCGTGTTGTTACTGCGTTAAAGTAAATAAACATGAAGTTATTTCATGGATTATAAATACATACATTCGTGTATTATTTTGATTGTGAACAATCTGAAATAAATAATCTTTAGTGAAGTAAGAAATATAAAGACATGTAACGTCGATTATACTTTTGAAAGTCACAATATCAACCAATTTGTTGTGTAGATAATATTGTTAGATAAGATGTATATACTTATTATGATCCTATTTAGACACACATCTATTTTATTAATGTAGGGGAAAATATATCTTCCAAAATGGGAACTCTGGATTGAGAAACAATTGCCTAAGTGTTGCATAACTACTAAAAATTAAACGTTACGAGAACCACAGGGAGGAGAGCTTATTCATTACTACAGGCAGAAATCCTGCCGACTGAGGCAGTTCTCCGAAACCACTCAAACAGTTCGAATTACATCCACTCCGGGTCGAAAACATTGCGAAAAGTCTATGAGAGGATTAATAATGGTTACAATCTTTTTCTAATACTTTGGTAAAACATTTTTGAACAAACCTTTTAAACACATTTTTAGGAGAGTCATTTTAACACATCTTTAAGCAGGCGGCCTCCAAGCCTTTAAACTGCCGACCTTAAACAAAGTCTCTTTTAAACAATTATTAATCAAACACAGTTCGTAAGAGTCATGTTAAATACATTTTCAAGAGTCACTTTAAACACCTATTTCAAGCAGGCGACTTTTAAGCCTTTAAACTGCCGACATTAAACAAAGTTCCTTTTAAACAATTATTAATCAAACACAGTTCTTAAGAGTAATGTTAAATACATTTTCAGGATATTTTACCTCATCAGAAAATTACCTCTGCAGTTCTCGTTCGTCGCTTCGCCGTTAGTTCGTTTGCACCTCATCTTTGTTTCTGGCTCGTGATCGTCGTGAAGTATCTGTTCTATGTAGCGGATTTTGTTTTTAAGCAGAAGACAGAGACACTCGAAGACGATTTTTCAAAAAGAGATTCCATCACATTTATTTTCACACTTCGGTTGGAGAGGGTTCCATTATCGGTTCTTCATTCAAATCTTCTTTCTCGCTGGGGAATGCAACGTTAATTGTACTGAATCTCCTAAGAGATACAGCCCTCACGGTAAGCGGTTACATTCCCAATTGGTCCGGGTCGTTTCCAACCCCGACTAACTCATAACTAACTTTTCACACAAGCCACACGGGAACTCGACTTAATCGCCAACTAAATCTTCACACAAAGATGACTCACGTCACCTGATGTACACGTGTTAACATCATGCGAAAAACATTCGTTCCTCATGTTGTCTAACCTTTTTGACCCTAGTATTTCCTCTCTGGCGGCATACAGCAACATTTGTTATGACTTATAAAATGAGTCACCGTGAATCATAGTTTGTTTGTCCCAAAATCACAGAACACTCAAGTTGTTCTTAATTCTATTTCCTTCACAATTCATACTAGTGGATCTACACATTTTACAATACAGGGCCAGTCATAATACAACATCAGTACATAATCATGTCTCCTTTACTGGCCAAGGGCGGAAAAGATGAAATTTAGTATCAAAACATATACTACACATTGAATTACTTATTTGATATGAAAATACCATAAACATTTAGAAGCGTATGAGTTGCAATTATGATTTGAAGGAAATTACAAATTGAATAAACAAGCAAATTGAATAAAACGATAAATGATAAATAATAAAAAGTAAACACTAATAAAAAACTCATTTAATAATTAATTTTGTAACTGTTATGAAAAATGCAACACTATTTGTAAAATGAATATATAAACAAAATTATTTTATTGTCCATTGTTTTACATTATTTTTCTTGCCCTGAAATAATTTGTTTTTAAAAGTGTTCAGCATGCTTAAAGCATTGTTGTAGCCGCAAACATGCATTTTACTTCTTTAGAATGTTTTTACACAAAATTAACTTTTTGTCGCAAAAATAAACTTGGAACATTCCATTTATGAAAAATGAGATCGAATTTAACGGAATTTAACGGAATTTTTTGTCGATAATATTTTGTCTAGGTAGACATAAAAGTTCAATTTTACATACGTTAAAATATACATTAGAATATGTATTAAGACACACAAAGCGTTCTATGTTATAATGTTTGTTATTGGTCAAAAAATATATTTACGGAAAACGAGTAAGGATTTTATTTCGAATGTTTTTAGATGAAGATTCACAATTTTCATAATTTGGATTATTTAGAGCTACTGTTCTCATCTTGGATGTTATTCTCTGACAGCGTTTCGACCGATGTAACCTTCGACCTTCTTGTGGTGCGTCTTGTTGAACTCGGGAATCTTTTTGTCCAATTTGAGAATCTGTATGGAATTTCGAACGTAACGCTTTATTTAATCCACTATTGTAGCTTTTTAGAAGTGTCGCCTGTACTGAAGATTTAACCCCTAATAATATGAAGACCGTCACTTACTTTGTGACTGCAATACTGCGATTCTTAAGTTCGACGATATACATTTGAAGAAAATCGGAGGTTACATCGGTCGAAACGTTGTGAGAATAAAATCCGAGATGAGAACAGTAGTCCGAATAATCGAAATAATACACGAAAGTACTTGTTTTTATATATAAGGTTTTATTTTATATTGCATATAAAATTAAAAGAATTGTATAGGTTTACCTTTGGGTCAGATCACTATCATACTTTCACCTTGAAAACAACATGAAGAAAATCGTCAGTGTCCTTTTGTAACCACCAAACACTTACAAGATCAGAGATTATATAATTTCAGACAGAAACGACCACTGCCATATATCTACAGGAAGCGGGTAACCGTTTTCTTCGAAGCCTTGTGTTTATCTGCTCAGCACCTCCCTCCCCCACGTAACCGGTAAAACGAGACTCAATGGATGACCTTCTCTTTACAAAGGTCACAGTGCGCCGCCAAGTAAAGTAGCCTGGTTACAGCGAGATTATCAAGTTCCTTACCGTGATGTTTTTCCGGATTAAAAGAGGTGTCCGTCCGACCATCAGCTTCCCAAACAATTGTGTTGTAGTATTGCCGAAAGTTCATTCTAAATTATAATGACGCATGTTCATTCATGCTGTTTTATTTAGGCTTTTACAGACTGTACTGTTTCCTTTTCTGTTTAATGTCTGCTCCAAAGTTGATTTACAGTTATTCCCGTTGAAATATATGTAATTTAGTTGATTTAATATCTCATGTACGTGATATAGCCAGGGGATTGGCAGATGCACGAGTTCTCGGCTATTATTGGTGAATGACAATTAAACAAATAATTAAAGAGTCTGGGTCAGCAGGCGGCTTGAAATATGGGCGTTAGTGTTGACCAGCCAGTCAGCCAGATCATAAACTTATATACTTCTTGCTTAAGTGTTCTTTGTATAACGAACGCATATATTACAAGTAACAGAGACACGCACACGTACAACCTCCTACACACACACACACACACATATATATATATATATATATATATCTACTATATATATAGTAGTAATCTTTATTTATACTTACATTTTAACAATCTTTGTATAAATAAAACATAAATAAATAAAAATAATACAAAATATATACTAAAACACAGCTCTACTTGTTATTGAGCACATTTTTTATAAACACCGGAGTTTCATTGGATTAACACCTATAGAAACAAATATAATGCATGCAGTATATATATATATATATATATATATATATATATATATATATATATATATATATATATATATAATTTATTTAGATACTGTATATTACATATTTCAGCAATGTACCGCGGTTTCATCCAAAAGGGCAGATTAAGACATCTTTAGTAAATCTACGTGCCCAGTGGAATCATCGGCACGCTGAAATGATTGTAGACACGCCCGATAGGGAATGGCATCAACAATGACAGAAGAAAACATATATATATATATATATATATATATACATATATGCACACACACACACATATATATATATATATATATATATATATATATATAATTATATATATATATATTATTATATATATACATTTTGTTGACTAACAACAGGCAACTTATGTCTGGATATCTTTGTGTGAATCCTTTCCATTTGCCGAATCAGGGTCTTTTTTTAAACAACATTCGTATTACAGAGTAAATGCTGCCTAAATATATATATATATATATATATATATATATATATATATATATATATATATATATCTGTGTGTTTATTTATTCATAATATTACAAAAGTTAACATGCTACCTTAGGTGTCAAGCTGGGAAAGCGGATCGAGGAGAAAAATACTGTGTGTTCTTGAGGTTTAATACAATTATACATCGCCCAGTAGTTTTCTTCAGCCATATTAATAACTATTTCGCTCTTATTATTAAATAATCGAATTTTCTTTACCAAAATAGAACTATAATATATATATATATATATATATATATATATATATAGATAGATAGAGAGATACATACATATATGTCTTCTTATATCTGCATTTATAAATGCGAAAGATTTTTCCATTTATCCTAACTATATTAGATATTAAAACAGGCTGTGCTTATTTAATTCAATTATTCAGTATAGTCTTTTGAAATAACCTATGAAAATACCCTGAACATCTTCATGTCTTCTTAATTTGCATATTTATCATATAAAATGCGTCTAATAAATTAATATTGTGTAATATACATTTGTAATTTTACATTTAAATATTGTCTATTGTATACCCAACATTTTCGTCGATAGTAAAACGTGTGAGGTCGCTAGGAAGCTAAGAATAGATATTGAGAACATATACTACATTTTGATCTAGCCAAAAGGCCAAGTAACCATAAAAATAATGTTTTTTTGTTTGTAGGCATTTTTAAATGCCCGAAAACAAATCTATTATTGTAGTATTTTTTATTATGAGAGTGGATAGTGTAGTATCGGTTCTGTCGTCATGAGACCGTTCTCCCAAGAATCACACCTTCTTTTAAGGAGGTGGGCAAATTTTGCCAGGTATGACACCCTCGTTTTGGAATGGGGGTAATATGATATCTGTTCTTGTTTCATGAGACAATTTTACCTAGGACGAACTTCTCATATATATATATATATATATATATATATATAACATGGATTTATTCCAGGCAGATCATGCATGACAAAACTCATAACATGTCTCGACGATTGGACGGATGTGCTGGACAGTGGTAACCCGGTTGATGCCATCTACCTAGACTTTCAAAAAGCTTTTGATACCGTTCCCCATCAAAGACTACTTAGCAAACTGAAAAGCTATGGCATCAAAGGGCAAGCAAGGAATTGGATCGAAGCCTTCCTACAGAACCGTGTCCAACGAGTGTCAGTGAATGGGCATGTCTCCAGGTGGGCGGATGTCACAAGTGGCATACCACAGGGCAGTGTCCTCGGGCCGTTGTTGTTTGTCATCTTCATTAACGATTTGCCAGATGAAATCAAGAGTGTGTCATGCATATTTGCCGATGACACAAAGATCTATAGTAAGGTTACAACGGAAGAGGACAGAGCCGCACTGCAGAATGACATAGAAAGGCTCTCTAAATGGTCAGCAGATTGTCAGTTAAAATTTAATACCTCAAAATGCAGAGTAATACACTTTGGACATAACAACCAAAGGAATATCTATCTCATGAAGGACAATGAAGGAAATGACAAAGAAATTGGCGCTTCAGATATTGAAAAAGACCTGGGTGTATACGTAGACAACACACTGTCATTTCATCACCATGTTAATGAAACTGTAAAGAAAGCAAACCGTACACTTGGGATAATAAAACGAACGTTTGTCAGCAGAGACAAGACCGTGATCAAGAAGCTCTACACCTCAATGGTTAGACCCATCCTTGAGTATGGAAATGCACCACGAGTCCATCAGTTTGTCGGTGATATTGACAAGGTTGAAAAAGTCCAGCGTCGAGCAACCAAATTGTGCCCTACACTTGTGGACCTACCATACGAAGATAGGCTCAGACACATGAAGCTCGCGTCCATGTACTATAGAAGGGAACGTGGAGATATGATCCAGACATTCAAGATCCTCACAGGCAAAGACAACATGGACCATGAGAGACTGCTACCCCTCAGCAAGATCACCAGGACAAGAAGTCACAACCTGAAACTGGAAAAGACGCATAGTAGGCTAAACATCAGAAAGTATTCATTTGGGATACGGGTTGTGAACAATTGGAATTCTCTGCCAGACTGGGTCATCGACGCAACAGACATAACCGACTTCAAGTGCAAGTTGGACAAACATTGGCTTCACAGACAATATTCAGTCAGACCTGTGCACGAACTGATATAGTGGACAAGAAGGAAAGGAACGGGAGTTACAGGCAAAAGCCTTTTTCCCAAATATATGTTATGTTATGTTATGTTATATATATATATATTAAACTAAAAGTATACTTTTAGAAGATAAAACTTATAGTGAAATGGTTTAAGGTCAATATATAACATAGAGCAATTATAAAGATACATGAAAGAAGAGAGATAAAGATGTACGAATGCCGAATCTATTTCAACTTCGATTGTTCAATACAAGGTGTACTCGGTAAAAACATGTTTATTTTTTTTCTTAAGCCAAGGCTTTTCAAATATTAAAATCTTATCATCAGAGGAATTACATTAATGGATAAGTTGTCAGTTGAAAAGCTAAAATTAAAAATTTGAAAAAATATAAAGTAATGGAGAGTAAGAGTATGCATATAAAAAAGTATGGAGTCTGTCCAGTTGGTGAATGTCCGTTGAAAATGTGTCCGGTGAAAGGAGGATTTAAAGATGGAAAAAAGATATTTCGTGAAGGCAACGTTGAAAATGTTCAAAATGAAGTAAATCCAATAGAAAGATGTTTCGTTCAATCGTAGAAGGAACACACTTATTCCGATGTAATTTTGAGAATTAGGGTCATTTTAAAATACTTCCCTGAACCGAGAATGAAAGTAGTTTTTCAAAAGTCGAGTTTAAAATGTGTATATTAAACGCAGGCAGTCGGGAATTGTAGTAGTGACTTCGATCGAGTCTAAGAAAAGCGAGAGATCTGGTTAGAGACAAGGCCAAGTAAAGTAGTGGGGGAAGGGGTAAAGATAAAAGATTTAATAAAAAATGTAAAAAGTTAGCCCGACTGGATAAAACCTACGGTAATTTTCAGAAATATGTAACATATAGTTTTTAAAAGAATTATATTAGCTCACACTCCTCTGCGATCGAGCACTTATATTATTAAAGCCCCCTTGACTAAAGCCGGCCACTCTGAGTGAGTTTAATAACAAGCAGTACTAATAGCTTCATTGCGAGATCCAACACAGTTTATTTTTGTAGATCACTTGCGCTGCTCGTTGTAAAAAATACCCGCCGACTCGGTATTTACAAAGTTAAATTCCTCCTGAAGATTGCGTTAGCATGAAACATCGATGTCTGTAGGTAATAAATAATTTATATATATATATATATATATATATATATATATATATATATATATACTTAAAAATGATACGCGGAAATCTCTCTAAGGCCCTTTCGACTATCATCTCGTCAGGAGAAAATCGATAGTTTTAATTAATAATATTGTCGAAAGAAAGAGCAAATGGCGATTTGAAAGTGCCTTTCAGAAAATATTTATTACTGAAGATGTGTATAGTTATTTAGACTAATTTGGGTACGCTGATTTAAAAAATCATAACCGTTTTGCTGTATCACGTCAGGATTTTGAGTTTCAGAAATACTCCCATTGCCTAGAAGTCAGGGTTTCAATGAAATTTACAAAAATTCATTTATTTTATCATGAATGCTTCAAAATTATAGAAATTACAGAAAAACTCTACTAGAATGTAATTAAAAATACTTTAAAAATTTGGCTTTGCGTTTGTGCTGCTCTGTGTCAGTTTCACAATGCAGGAACCAGCAAAAGTCGCCCATCATGCTCGGGTTGTGTTGCCCTTGTTAACGCGTCTCTATGAGTGAACTCTCTTGGTGGAATCGCTCGCCGTGCTCGTCCGAGACAGCTCCCAAGTTGTCAGGGAAGAAGTTCAGGTGCTGGTGTAGGAAATGGATCTTCAGGGACATCCTGGAGCCAAGTTTCCTGAAGGACTCCAGCAGCTGCTGCACTATTTCTTCATAGTTGTCCGCGTGCTCGTTCCCCAAGAAGTTGTCCTGTGACAGCTTTGAAGCTCCTCCACGCTGCCAGCTCTTTGGGGTTTAGAGTTGTCGGAAAAGTTTCGTCCTTCATTACCTCTCGGATTTGCGGTCCAACAAAGACACCGGCCTTCATCTTAGCCTCCGACAAGGTGTTGCCAAACTTCTCCTTCAGGTATAAAAACCCACGCCCATTCAGATCCATTGCCCGTACAAAATTCTTCATCAAGCCGAGCTTTATGTGGAGTGATGGAAGGAAACTCTTGGCTGGGTCGACAAGGGCGACATGCTTCACGTTGTATCGACCAGGTACGTGCTCCGTCCGCTCTTTCCAATCAATCTTCGCCCAGTGATTCTTGTCGTCTCTGCTATCCCAGAGACAAAGGAAGCACATGTACTTCGTATAGCCTGACTGTAGCCCTAACAACAGCACCACCACATTCAGGTCTCCGTAGATGTGCCAGTTGAAGTCATTGTACTTGATGGAATCAAGCAGCTGCCACATAGTCTCATAGGTCTCTTTTATGCCGAACGCGTGAGCCAGTGGGACTGATGGTTTCTTGTTGCCATTGTGGAGCAGAACAGCCTTCAAGCTGTTCTTCCCCGAGTCGATGAAGATGCGCCAGTCTGCAGGATCGTGATCACACCCAAGTTCTTTCAACAGACCGTTTATGTCACTGCAGAATGTCATCGTGTCTTCCATCTCAAAGAACTGAGCCATGTCGCTGTGACGTGCTTTGAACAAGGATATCTTGGTGTTAGGTTCAAGTAGATTCCACATCTGCTACCTTGATCCAAGCAGCTCTGCCTTCGCCTTTGACAGCGAGAGATCTCTTACAAGATCATTTAACTCTCCCTGGTTCAGAAGGTGTGTTTCTTGTTCTTGAGTGTCGGGTTCAAAAGGTTCATCACCATCTTCTTCGTCACTGCTTACAGTTATGTTCGGATCAGATGGACATGTTGGAACGGGGTTCTCGTCATCATGAGGCACAGGTTTACGAGCAGAGACGCAGTAAGCGTACTTGATGTGGCCTTTATTCTTCCTGTTGAAGCCGGTGATGCTTGTGCAGCAGAAATAACAATCATCATGATGATTCTGCGACTCACGCCATATCATGGGCACCGCAAATGGAATGCTCGCGCGCTTGCCCACCAACCCCTGAGTCAATGCTGAGTGGCAGTTTATGCAGCAGATGTGTGGTGCCCAGCTCTTTTCTTGGTCCCCGACCTTACACCCGAAGTAGTGAAAGTAGGCGGCCTTCATTTTCACTGCTCTAGATACACTTCGCTGTTGATCTTTTTGGGTAAACCGACAAAAGACATAACAGAAGGTGTCTGGATGATTGGTACAGGAACGTCTACTCATGTTTAACTGAAAGAAAGAAAGAAAAATTAGTAGTTATATAAGTACGTTATAACGTAGTTACGTAAGAGGTGGTAGGCTACTTCTAGGCAATGGGAGTATTTCTGAAACTGAAAATCCTGACGTGATACAGCAAAACGGTTATGATTTTTGAAATCAGCGTACCCAAATTAGTCTAAATCAATTTACACATCTCCAGTAGCAAACATGTTGTTGTCCAGTGTTATCGATGTCTGCAAACAGACCTGATACCTTAAGAAGAGAAGAAGTATATACTTACATGGATGCGTTTACATGTATATTTGCACGTAGTTGTGTGTGCATTATTATTATATATATATATATATATATATATATATATATATATATATATGTATATACATATGTATATATATATATTCATAATATGAAAGTAAATTTATATATAAATTATTATTATCATTTCTCATGACCCAAAGAAACAATAAAAACTGTTGATCTTTGATTTATAATTAAGTACGCCTTTACGAACTCATTTTAGGCAGCGGTGTTTGTCAAACTTACTTTTTGATTTCCCGATTTTCTAATCACTTAAAAGTATTTACTAACTTTCGTATGATAGGACGGATTTATATTTTTTTACATTCAAATAATAAAAATATAAACATACGAGAATAAAACAGATATGAGATTGACCGGTTTCGTTTGGATCTACGAACTTCTTAACAATGAATATTTTAAATTCCAGTGATTCGAAGGAAACCGGTCAATCTCTTCTTTGTTTTTTGTTTTTCCGGTTTTTAATTTTAAAAATTTTTGTTTTTACCTACATGTCTCTAAGACATTTAATTCTTAGGCATATCATGTATTATATTCTAGTATACAAAGCATATCTGTTGGTCATTCCATGATAAATGCCAGTATACTGAAATCATATGCCTTTAATAGGGTTAAGATGACAATTCATATACACTAAATGTACAAAAGCAAGGAAATTCCCAAACTTTTACACTTTTATTGTCATTAATTAAATGTATGACTACATATGAACCAAACCATTTCATCATCACATCACTACAGTATAAATCTCTATGCATGAGTGGATGAAGTGTGTGAGGTTCGCTGAAGAAAAATTCCTACAAGTAAAATACATAGCCTTGTTGTGCTCGCATACCCTTAATGACAATAAAAGTGTAAACATTGATTATTTATAGTGGGGGATAAATGTGTGTTTGTGTTTGGACATTTGTATATACTTATTTGCATTCAATTTGTGATATTTTAAGATTTGTCCGCCTGTGTTGGAATATAGAATCTTAGTATGGCGTAAAAAAGCATTGGAAACTTTGATTTATTTGTATTAAAAAAAAAATAGAATCTATATTTTAGCGTGGATAAATAAAAAAAAAGTTACTTTTCTTTTTAGTGTCTATTCACCTGACATGTGTTTTATATGGTTATGACGTCAGAAGAGGACAAGCAACGAATATCGTCCTTCTCTAGAGACCGCAACGATATAAAAGTATTTATTTTCATTCAGAAATGCATCTATTTGACTTGGATACAAGCGTAAGTCAGTTAGTAATTTCTTAGTGTAAGATTCTCCATTATTTACTATAAAATAGAAAATCTACCATTACTCACCCCTCTCTCTCTTTCACTCTCTCTATGTACACACACACATCCGATACTTGTCAATATATATATATATATATATATATATATATATATATATATATATATATATATATATATGTATATATATAAACGTTCCGTATATATATATATATATATATATACGGAACGTTTATGTTTTTGTCTTTTAAGGGAAGTGGAGTCTGAAACTCTGCTGGGAAGCCATGAAACAAAATACGGTTTTGTTTTTAAATTCCCGAAACACTTTTTCATGGTAAAACAACTGATGATCCCTTAAATAATGTTAAGACTAGTGTAAATTCATGGAAGCAAACTAATATAGTAACTACAAAAAATACATTCCGAGAATATATATATATATATATATATATATATATATATATATATATATATATATATATATACGCATTGAGATGTCAGTTGGTAATGGAGCCTGCAGGACATCCGAATTTATAATCGCTGAATATCAACAAGATAGTCATACGTTCGATCTCGGCTTGAAGTAAGCGTCTCTCTAGTCACACTGAGGATCTGTGATGTATCTATACGTTTATAAAGTTACGTTAATATCATTTGGATTATTCGGACTACTGTTCTCATCTTGAGTGTGATTCTCACAACGTTTCGGTCGATGTAACTTCCGACCTACTTCAGGTTTATTTTGTCGAACTCATGAATCTTTCTGTTGAACCCGTGAATCTGCATGGTATTTCGAACGGAACCCTTTATTTAATCCACGGGGGTAGCATGCTTTTGTTCCGTCAGCCATGACCGGATAGAAGTCTTCAGTAATTCGCAATTTCTAGTATCGCCCGAACTGAGAATTGAACCGTCAACCTTCAGAAGACTGAACCTAGAACTAAATTTTTACTTAATAAATGATTCGTTACGCCACGTAAACATTCAAATAACTTCGATTTTTGTGAAAATTAAAGAATTAGTATTAAACATCAATTGATAAATATTCTTTAAATAGAAATTTCTTTGTGGTATTGTAAAAAGGTTTTAGTGGACAAAATATAGGCAAATCCCTCTATTTGAAAATTGGAATATATCAGATATATAAGAGAAGCTATCAAAATCAAGAGGCGGGGCAATATCAGCAAAAGTATCCTCCCCCTACAGGACAACGCTCCGGTCCACAACTCGCATGTCGCCACATCAGAAGCACGGGCGCGTGGCTATGAAATCCTCCACCATCCTCCTTACTCTCCTGATTTTGTACCCTCTGACTTTCATGTCTTCCCAGCCATGAATTGTTTTTGAAAGGAAAGTTTTTCCCAGATGATGCAGCCTTGATTTCTGAAGTTACGACGTGATTGGAAGACCAACCTGGGGTGTTCTACAATAACAGTGTTCAGAGCTGCATCACACAATGGGAGACATCGATAACTCTAGGTGATTCTTATCTAGAACAAGGTGAATAACTGTGCCAAGTTTCATTAATCTACTGCTATGGGAAATGGGTAAGGGGCATTACTTATTGAACGCCCCTCGTAGGGTTCCGTTCGAAATTCCATGCACATTCCCGAGTTCGACAGAAAGATTCATGAGTTCGACAAAATAAACCTGAAGTAGGTAGGAGGTCACAGCGACCGAAATGTTGTGAGAATAACACTCAAGATGAGAAAAGTAGTTCGAATGATCGAAATTATACATGATAACAGTAGTACGAATAAGCCACATGAAACATTTTTATTATGTTTTTTTAGAATTTGAATTGAAAACATGTTTCTTACAGTAGAGTTCAGATAACGCATAGAGGAGGCAGATATGAGAAACCAGTATGTAGAAAATATAGCATTACAGTGGACAACTTCTTCGATCTTCACAGATTATCCTGACGGTTAATCTTGTAAGTAGCTTAAATATATTATCGTTGTGTAGATAATACGTAGCAGCAATCTGTTATCTTTTCTCTTCGTTTTCGCTGTTGTTGAAGCGGTTGTAGATAATGAGAGTAAAACATTGTTTAGGATTGATCAGTCCTTGAAGGGCTTTTATTTGTCTTCTCTAGTCTACACACATAACATCCAAACACATCTCCAATCGGGACAACTGTTCACAAACTGACTGTTTTCTTCCATGGATTAGAAAAAAATATATCTCATCAGCTAATCCGATACGTGTCACTGTTGACTTCTTGTTTATGCCACAATAACATGACACGTAACTCTAACTCGAGTTTTGTTTTAGTTCTACTAGAATTTTCCACTTTCTCATTACTCCAGACTTATTTAACAAACACCGTTCTTAACCTTATTTTTACATAACTGCATGTAAATATTGCTGCAACAAACACTTAAAATAATTTGATAAAAATGATTGCTCACTATTTGTTCGCTCAGGCTTTGCTATCTTTTCTGAGTTGATTAACGACTGCCGGGTATTTGAGTTTAAAATTACTTCTAGGAAACTAATTATATTCAAGTCTGGAGACATACGTTTCCAATTTTAAATATATCTGATATTGTAGTCTGTACACCTTACACCTCGACCGGAAAGAAAATCTTGGTACAGGTCGGTCAAAAGTATAATCCTTCCGTCTGCATCAAACATAACAATCTGTGGTGGTTCGTGTGACGTAACTGGTTTTGATGGTGTTATCGGCATGTGCGAGGTGATCAGGTGTGTCTGCTTCCCCGTAGAAGACTGGTTTTACTGTGGAGTCCTCTTCTGACCAGTCTGGGCTATTCTCACGTTTTGTTGATTAGATTCGAAAGCAGGGTCTACTGTTGATCGGTAAAAAGACTGACATCGACTAAGGAATAACTAAAATAATACTCAGATAACAAAGGACAGATACGACGGCGAGATATTCTTAATATAAAAATAAAAATAGTTCGTCATTAATACTTGTAGTTACATAATTAAAAGCCTTTCGTTAATTGGGAGTTTAATACCTTTTGGGGTTTTCTGAAATTGGTTTTGTAATCTTGCTCATCTCGATAAGTTAGCTTGACCGTCTATAGATACATCTTCTGTTCGGACCGCCGTCGAATGTTATTCAATTCGTAATTTCCCATTCATAGCGATAGCACTTATCCGGATGAAGCGAGGTAATTAACTTCGGGAGATACCAAAGGCCAAAGAGTTACTGCCCCTTCTGTTGTCTCGTCTTTGTTCTTTGTTCTTTTTTCTTCTAAAATCGAAAATGTCGCATATTATATTAGTTGCAAAGGTTACTTATCACGGTTCGAGCAAATCCCACCCACCTTGCTTAGAACAATTTTCATTAGAATATTTACCTAATCGGTGATCGTTTCCTCGGCCTCTTCTTCTGGCACTCATCCCCCAGCGTTTATTTAAAAGTCTGACCGTAACTCTTTTAGTTATCATGAAGGATTCAACTCTACAATCTTCCAACGGCCAGTCCTGCTCTCCTGCATTTTCATCGATGTCGGGATTTCTTACTGCCTGATCCCATTTGACCCGTGAAAGAATGCCAGCAGCTGACCAAAGCTGACCTGTGAGACGCTTAATCATAAGGTACACTCTAGCGTACTGACGTCAACATGATGAAAAGAAAATAGGTATTCTCTCTTTTCTATTCACAGCAATTTTTATTTTAAATTTCAAACCGAAAATCATAGTGCATGTAACATTTCCGACATTATTTTTGACTTACCATTCGAAATACTTATGTACTAGTTTTCATTTAAATCTCTTGTAAATCTCTCCAAGATCACGGCTACCTCATTGCAGTCTTTCCTGTTAAATATAATTTTCTTGATCATTGATTATGACCTTTGAATTAGCAGTTCTTTTACATAATACCTGAGTTCTATTTCCTATTACAACCAAATGTTCTCCAAAGATTTATTACAGGATAGTTTCATCATAATCTGTTTATTGTTCTCTGTACATGACAACCTAATTCAATATTTAATGAAAGAGCTAGCCTGAGTCTACAGATGTTGAACAATGATATCTACTTAAGCCATATAAGTCACAGTCAAATAAGATTAGAGAGATTATAAAGTATCGATTTCATGAATTATACGGTAATCTCCACAGGATTCGATCTGTTAATACACTTGACAATCAAATAAACTTTAGTAGTTTGTGCGTGAATTGCCCACCAAGTTATACACATGCAGCTGCAATCGGATAGCACTGATACTACAATCAGACATATATTGGGTTGCTATTCATTTAAACAATTGTCGCTGAACAAAACGCCATGCTGAGCGTGGTTCAACTGGCAATGTCGTCCCATGGGGATGTTTGGGTTGGTCACAAATTGTTATATAATAACAACCAGAAATTCATATCGGGCGTTTGTTGGCGATTTGAGCCCGAGAAAGAATCACCCGTCAAAGTCCTGTGCATTCACCTTCTTCCTAACAACCCACCATCCTTCACCGCCACCGACAACAAAGACATATCGTTATGTATTCATCCATCTATGTGTCGTTATTCTTTTTAAGCAACACCACTTGTATATTCTACTTATGTGCCTTCAGTCTTTCTGTTTTATTTAGTTACAATATTTATAATTTTCTTTTAATGTTAGGTGCTGTTTGTACTCGTTCTTATGAGTGTGTTTATGTACGTTATGTTGAAAGTGTAAAGTTGCAGTGCTCATGTATGTTTGTGGCGGGTATAGCATTTGCAATGGAACTATATCCATCCCAAAAATAACATTGGTTTCCTCACATTTTGTCCTCGTGTGTCATTTGCTTTTAATTCCTTTGAACTGAAATTTTCGTAAGGGATCCTATTTTTTTTTTATAGAAGTTAATAAGCTATTAGAAACTAATACCGGATGCGGCATTGCACATGGGTGTGCCTGCATCTTCAAACGAGGGAGTTTCTAAGGAATATTACATTTAAAAGCGATCTTCAGTAGCATGTGTAGGGGGAGTTGACGGCGTTAGTTTTTGTAGATTTTATAGAGAGGTGTCTTCATTCCCACCCCCCTCTACATAAAACACGTGGTATTTTAGTCACCCATATGATACTGACGATGATTAGATAACTTAACTTTGGTGATTTAACAAAAACTAATATTTTTCATATTATTATACAATAATTTAAGAGTAGAAATGGAATAATATTAATACAAAATAACATTGGTGTTATGATATCCTGCCTCTTGTGTCGTTTGTTCGCAACTCATTTAATTGAACTTTTCGTTAGAGATCTTGTTTTTTACGAAACTTTAGAGGCTCCCATACTTATTTTTGTTCAACCATGCGTGAAGAGTTCTAATTGGTTAAGCATAATTATTTTATGTCTGACATAGACTCGTAAATAAAATTCATAATCTTTTCTGCAATCCAACCATATTATGTGCAAATACACCGTATTTCTACTTACCTTGTTTCCTAACCTATCAAGTTAGTTTTTCAGGTATTTATATATATATATATATATATATATATATATATATATATATATATATATATATATATATATATTAAAGTTCTGCTACCAACTGATTATGATTGTATTTTAACAATTGAAATATGTTGGTAGAAATATTAAATATGTGTTTTTGAGTTTATTTAAGCTAGTTGTTGATTTGCTTATCCTTTATTTCATTTTTATTTTTACATATATATATATATATATATATATATATATATATATATCAGAGGAATCAATTTTTAATCAATGAAACGGGCGGGTGGAAAAAATTGCTAAAATTTTGCCAGCCATTCAAATGAATTTTGTTATTTACAAATTCCTGTATCAGTGTGGAGCTGACTACGATTGCAATACATACCAAAGATTAGAAATTAGAATATCCCAACTCATAACACGTGACATTCGTTTACACAAGGTTTCGAGATCATCCGAGAACTTTCAAGCACAGGAATCAGCGATCAGTAAACACCTGGTTAGTACAAATAGTTGTTCTGACAAGTATTCCGATGGGTGGTTTTCTGTTTAACACAGTGCCAGGCCGAAATACCATCTCAATATAATTGAGTCGTTAGTTATTAACAATTCTCGACCTAGCCTGTGTAGACAACAGAGTTTGAAGCCTCAGTTGGAGATCTTTAATGATTCAAATCCACCATAACGTTGAGAGATTTACGTTTTTTTTGTATTTTTTACCTCTCAATCGTTTTCTCCAATTTAAATATTTTTCCCCCCATATCTCATTCGATTTTCTAAGTTATAAATTTATCATTCTGACGTTTCCTCCTAGAGGGTCAGACGATAAGGCCTTAAAGGACAATTTTAGCAATATTCTTTTTTTTCCACCCGCCCGGTTTATTGATTAAAAAATGTTTCCTACAATTTTGTTGTACGCGAAATTTACACACACACACACACCCACACACACACACACACACACACACACACACATATATATATATATATAATAATTTTTTTAACGTTTACTATGTTAATTGCGTTTGTCTCTGTTACATGCTAAAATATGAGTATATTGTGAAAAAATATATAGGGTTGATTGCGTTATCTTTGCTTAAACAATATAAGCAATAACATAATGGGTAACTTGAACCGATATCCTTTTTTCAGAGTAGATGTATTAGAGAAACTAAGAAAGATATATGTTAAGTGGAACTTTCTGACAAAAGGAGCTGGTTGGAAGGAATTCAAAATTCTCAACATCAAAGACTAAACTGATAAGGTGCAGAATAGTATATGTGATTTGGTTGGTATCACCATTACCTCTTCCTTGCAACCTCTCTCTCACTCACACAGATTGAATGTTGCTTCCCTCAGTCTTTTCTATAAATACTATTATAGCATGTGTTTTTCTGTATTGTCTGATTTATACACTGCTTCTTTTGTTCCAGCTCGGTTGACTCGTTGGTCTAGTAGTCTTCTCCAATTCGCTATATTTTTCCTCGTAATAAAAAAGCTTCTTTTTCCAGAAGAACCGCATGCTTCGGGAACTGTCTTTTTGCTGACTGTTTTCTCCTACCTATATCGCAGCTATTTTCAAGACACATTTTATTTTTAGCTCCTTACATCAAGTGGCTTTATGCTTTGTCTGGAGCGATTTCTATAAAAAGAACTATACACGGCAAGAGAAATTACAGTCTGGATAGAAGTGTATGTTTCCCCAATCGTGTGGCTATGATACCAAAATTGCACCAAGCGGTATAGTCCCAATTAAAGATTTTTGTTACCACTACACACAGCTATTGTTATTATTATTCACAGCTCGAGACGAACTGCTAGTATAAGGTTTTAGAATAAAATGACCTAATATCGATTGTTAAAAAGCTATGTTACGTCAGCTAGTACTTATTTGATGATTTAAATTCAAATGAAAACGTTAGTTCCTAAAAAGGAAATAGAGACCAAACAACAGTCAAGGAGGTTGGGATTTGGGGCCATTGTCTCCTGTGAGAACACGAGCTATTGGAAATGATGTCACACGAGGTAGTATCAGCGTGAAGAGACGGTACTCTCTGTCGGAATCTTCAGGTGATAGAAACATGATAAAAATAACTGAAGAATCGATTATAAACGACCAGACCAAGCACGAAAAATCCGTAGTCCCGATATCTCTTATACAACACTCACCGCTAGCAGAAGAGAAGGCAACACAAACAGCCTAATAAAATTGTTTCTATGCAAATTTGGTATATAATCATTTTGTTTGTGTTTTTGTGCCAACTTATATCCCAGAGTGAGAATGCGCCTACATCCAGCTGGGGACACGATGCGATGACTAGAGACGATGTTAGATGTAGTGCGCCAGTCTTTGAGAACCGTTGTGGTTGAGCTCTGAAGACACGATGTATGATCATATTGTACTGTTATTATTAGCTGATTTTCATTTGATAACGAACACATATTTTATTTGATCGGAAAATACGAAACATAAACCTTTCTCCTGGTAGTGAGGCAATGCAATTATCTGTTGCACGTGATCTAGGATTTACCCAACATGTTTAATGCTTTTTTTTGATATAATCAAAAAGGGTTGCCATGCACAATGTAATATTAATCAACATTGAAAGAACAAAAATAGGTCTAGTTGAAGAGAAAAAGACAGAAATAAAAATTGAGTCACACAGAAACGAAGATTGTAGGAGGGCGGGAAGAAAGAAAAGAGCTTGAAAAGAAATGTGGGGACCGGTCGAGGACCAGACCGGGCGAAGGATAGGCAACAATAAAGAAGTAGAGCGAAGAAAGATAAATAGCAAAACGAATGAACGACAATCGAGTAAATAGAGAACATGCAAGTACGTTGTGTTTATATATATATATATATATATATATATATATATATATATATATATATATATATATATATTGCTTCTTTTTATAAATTTGAATACTTTTCTGTTTTTAATTAAAGTTCTGCTACCGATTGATGATGATTGTATTTTAACAATCGCCATATTTTGGTAGAACTATTCAATATGTGTTTTTGAGTTTATATATATATATATATATATGTATATATATATATGTATATATATATATATATGTTATTTCATGTATCCACATAAAATGTTATAAGGAGATATAATTTTTTAAGTATTTACTTTAACAGTGCTCAGCACATGAGTAGAGCTAGGTAGTAAGTTATGAAAATAAATTTATGACACTTAAGCTACACAGAGGCTTCAGCGTTTCATCCACGGGGGCATTTCAGCCTGACGATTCCCTTCAGGGATGAAACACGGAAACCTCTGTGTAGCTTAATAGCTATAAATATATTTTCATAACTTACTATATATATATGTATCTCTCTCTCTCTCTCTCTCTCTCTCTCTCTCTATATATATATATATATATATATATATATATATATATATATATATATATATATATATTACATGTCGAAGATCTCACAAATCGAGGAATTTAATTCCTGGGGCTAACACTTGCTCTCTATATGAGAAACAGATATTCGAATATTTCATTATAGTTCTCCTTTACCTGTAAAGCGTTGAGTTAGTAAAGAAGTTAAAAACATTAATTAATGAGTCAATTATGTTTTACTATATCTTTCTTATGGTTTCATAATCTTACCATATTCAAAAACAAAAATGCATCTAGTCCGTTGCAGTAGTTAGCAAAGTGCTGTTACTTGAGGTAACATTACTCGGATTAGCCAGTGTATAGCGATGCCCAGGAGATCTTATTTGGGCTTCGAATACTATGTTATTTTAAATATTTGGTTAGAATTTACATGAAGGGTGAAGTATCCTCATGTCAGGTTGTCCTGGAACATCTATGTACAGAGAGACCGAGGACACTCGCGGCTGGTGTCTAGTAGGTAATTCAAACTCTTATATATATTTTTTATTTTTCTTATCTTTCCGTTTTTGCTAGAGATGTGGCATCCTACCGGATGCCAGACATTCACCGGCTATTTCAGACACTCCAGCATAGATATTTTTAAGATTCTAATCGTCCCTTTATATAAAATTGTTTGTATTTCTCTTGCACTCGGTTCGCCGGGTATACTCGCCAGATAGCTTTTGAAATTATTTTTCATTATTCCTGTTGCTCCTATAATTACTGGAATGATGGAGATTTTCCTAAAATTACAGTTTAATTTCATGTCGTACATAAGACCTTGGTATTTCGTAATATTTTCCCTTTCAGCTCCGTTTAATCCTGCACCATTAAGGACACTGACTTCAACTGGGGTAGCTACTTTCTCTCTTTTGCCCCATAGTACAGTGTCAGATTTTACAGCTCTGTTTTCTAGATATGTAGCTGTAGAGATTGCATAGTCATAGTGGATGGTGTATGAATTATTTCCAACTGTTCTTTCTGGTATATGCTTCCAGGAATTGTTGCTACACTTGATATTCAACTGTTTACAAATAGTCCAGTGAAGATATATATATATATATATATATATATATATATATGTGTGTGTGTGTGCATGTATATGTATATTTTAAAAAAAGCAACGAAAATGCGCACACCGACAAGCAATGTATATAGAGAAAATATATTAAGTAAACATTGCCCACATGCACGAATATGAGACAAATGTGAGGAAGAAAGGAAAACACATATATACTCACATGAGGGTTAACGAAAAGAAAAGAGAAACGAGATTGTATGTAAACGTTAAAAAAGATGAACACATAAGGGGCATATTCTATTCGTTGTTCACATAAAAGACTATGGTCATTATATTTTTTCCATTTCTTGTTTAATATTTTCGTGTCTTTTTCTTTCGTTTCTTCTGGTCTCACAGTAGAAGATGACAAGTTATGGATCTTTTAATGAAATGTTTGTGGGACATCGAATAGCAAAGGTGTTATGTAACAGCTAGTTTACGTTTTAGTGGTAGGGGATTGGTTCCTTTTAATAAAACTTTGGTGGTGATTCCATAGTGAATTAATTGATTAGTTACCAAGAGTCAGGCCATAGATCTTGGCAGGACAGTTATGCGGTCAGCGCGAAAAATGCGAAATTATCTCGATTTGACGACAGAGGTTGCGCCAGGATATTTCTAATGGGGCGCGAATTGCAAGGACAATTCCGTGCGTTTTTTTTTTGAAGCCGAGGCGAAAGGAACCTCAACCATTATATGATGCATAAGTATCTAAAAGAAAGCCAATGCAGGCCGTAAGCGATGTGGCCTTACACCGTGGGTTAGGTGAAAGGTTGTGAAGGTTTTCCGACCTTGCGATCAAACGATAATTTGAAAAAGAAAAAAAGCGGTTGACTTTACGTTGTCCGTTTAGCGTTTGGGGTTATCTATACTTTGTTGATGGACTGTAGAGCTAGGAAATATCCGGGGGAATGTTTTTTCAGATGAGATAGATGAGGATGTAAAATAGTATGGGTGAGCTCGCTTGTACTTATTTGATGATTTAAAATTGCAGGGAAACTTTAAACAGAACATAGAGGTCAAACAGGGGTCATCAGATCAGAAAGCAACAACGCCTAATAAAATTGTACTCTTCTAAATTCGGGATAAATCTCTTTTTCTTTGTGTCGTTGTGACATTTTTGATCTCACAGCGAGAATGCACCCTGATGAGAAGGTAGCCACATGGGGCACAAAGAGACGATTTTGAATAAAGTGTCCCCACTCTTAGAAGATCGCTTTGGTTGAACGTTTAAACACAAGGTATGCTTTGATAACAAACATATATTTTATTTGATCGTGAAATACGAAATATTAGACGTTTCCTTGAAGGATAATGCAACATGGTTGGCATGTCATAGAAGCCCCAACAACTAATTGATTATCAGTTAGGACTTCTATGAATTGATTCTAAATGGGTAATTAATTATTTACACTATTCTCTTTCTCTTAAAACTTCCTTTTAAATTCGGTTTAAACACGATTTTATAAAAATTGGCAATTTTTCTATATCCGGAGATTTGTTTGAAATTCCGTATATTTTGACGGTCCCCGTTATTAAATGTAAAACAAGTGATAATTGAAAATCATTTATTTTGAAGGTTTAATGACTTAAATTTTCGTCTACAAATCCTGCTTGATTATATCTTGTTAAAAGCAACATATCTTTTTTGAAAATCCACGATTTTGTGTTATTTTGATATCTTGGGATTGGGTTATTCTTTAGCGATTTCAGATATGTCAATTTCATATTACATGGAATTGTGATTGATAACATCTAGTATGGTGAGGATGAAAACCATATACGTTTTGAAACTTTACTTAAATAACATTTTGATGATAAAAGTAGTTTTCTGAGACGCGTGGACATACAGTTGTCTTAGAGGGAGGTGTCAGAGAGAGACCGCACAGACTGGAGGCTCTTAAACGCTTACCTTCAGGATCGAAAAAAGTGAAGATCTACTTTGAGGACTGCCATGCGTGCAGCTAGCCAGCTGTCTGAAAGGGCGTCCACTGGTATGAGCATTGCCTCTAATCCTGCACGATAATCATAATACCGATGATGATGATGATGATGATCATGATGATGATGATGATGATGATGATGATCATGATGATGATAGGGGTGGTGGTGATGATCATGATGATGGTGATGAGGACGATCATGATGATCATGAAGATGCTTATGATGATGATGATGCTGCTGCTGCTGCTGCTGCTGCTGCTGATGATGATGATGATGATGATGATGATGATGATGATGATGATGATGATGATGATGATGA
>OY744518.1:121672282-121799782 GCA_963556195.1 Sepiola atlantica
CACTTTATATATATATATATATATATATATATATATATATATATATATATATATATACATATATATATATATATATATATATATATATATATATATATATATATATATATATAAGGAGCTCTTATGTGAACTTAGTCACGACATATAGAGAGAAAAGGTGGACCTAGAAAAAGAAGGGGACTGAAATATGTCGTGTCAAGACAATTAACCTAGTTATATTAATAGAAGAGATAAGTCTATACTTCAGTCATGGTTTAAAGTGCAGTATCGCTCTTTTTCCTGGCTACAGAAACAACATCCTTCGAGGCTCATACAATTTTATAGTGGTTTTCCTAATCTAGAGTTCCATTGTTTGAATGAGTAGATGTCCCCTATAGGAAACTGACTGTGTCTCAATTTGCATCTGTGTTGCGGCAAATGGGTGTGGATTCACTAAAGATACATTCAGAAAATATCACTGGTTCCGCCCGAAAGGCAACAATTAATAATAGCATCCGTTTATGTTGCGTATTCTTTACCATGCAGGAAATTTTAATATAAAAACTCCATCTTCTGTATGCATAATTTGACCAGAGAAAAGGAGCAGCCAAACATTAATGGTGAAAATATGTTTTTTCTCTGGCACGGAAAGCAATGTCTTCTAAAATTATAATATTCAGAAAACGGCATGTTAAAAATCAGTGTCAAATGTTGCAATTATCTTGTAGAAGTGTTTAGTGATTACGGCTGTTTGTTCCGGCGAGAGTTCGACGTTTATGGAAATTTGGAAGTTTGGGAATTTCAGTAAGTGTTGCCATAAAATTGAATCGCAACACCTTCCTTGTCTGGGGATATTCGTCACGGAACTGCACCAAGCTCCGAGCGAAATCTGGTTACATGGTAAACATCTATAAAATTTCTGTGATTAATGAGTGTTAATAATCTGAGCATGACCAAGACTAACACATTGACCCTTTTATCCTTATACAGGGATGGCAAACCTATAGCACATGCGCCAACAGTGGGACATTACACTATAAAGAAAAACGATGAACGATATAAAAAAAAGTTAAACTGGATGTTAACCAAGTAATGGCGAAAATAAGATTTAGCTTCGATCATGTGAATTATTTTGATTGATTTTATTGGTCCGTGTGTATCTGTTGCTAGGTATGGCCAAAATGTTGCACTTTTCTTGAATTTAGTAATCAGTCAGCAATGTAAATTAAATATAATCATTACATTAAAGTTCATGTTGTATCTACCTGAAACTGTTGGTCTCTAACTAGAAATTCTGTCCCTATATATATATATATATATATATATATATATATATATATATATATATATATATATATATATATAGATATAGATATATATATATATAATCAAGGTAAAACATCCACAGGGTAGTAATTCGAAGAATTTCAACCGGGTTTATAACAAGTGCTCAATATCAAATAGAGCTTTTATATATGATTATTTTTACTTACACAGCCATGTACAAAATCTGCGACACTGGCATGTCGATGTTATCGATCAACAGTTATTATAAACTGAGATCTCATCAGGCAGAGTTAGACTCTGATCTTAACCGTAGATCATATTTTGGAAGAAAAACAAAATATGATCTAAGGTTAAGATCGGATTCTAACTCTACCTGATGAGATCTCAGTTTATAATAACTGTTGATCGATAACATCGACATGCCAGTGTCGCAGATTTTGTACATGGCTGTGTAAGTAAAAATAATCATATATAAAAGCTCTATTTGATATTAGGCACTTTTTATAAACCCGGTTGAAATTCTTTGGATTACTACCCTGTGGATGTTTTACCTTGATTATATATATATATATATATATATATATATATATATATATATTATTCAAACTTTCGCATTGTAACATCATTTTTAAATTTTTTTTATTCTTTTAAGCGGACACATTTAGGTTTTAATCATGATTGGTTATATCCACCTTTTAAATCGAGGATTGACTTTTTGTAAAAATAGGAAACCTAATTTATTTTTGTACTTTGATTTTACATATTTTTATACTCCGTTAATGCCACCACCCTGATTTATTAATTAACATAATCACCCCTTCCCATCCCTTCTATATTATAGAGACCAATCAGTAAATAAAATATCGTTGAAATTCTTTTTATTTTTCTATTTTTTATTTTTTATTTTATTCTTGATTTTTACTTTGTTTTAAAATATATAAAGCTGTTAACATTTTTCCATTTGGGTTTGAATTGTGGTTGGAAACACATCCGAGGAGACCTAGTTATGGTCGAAATAACTTATAATGTGTACAATCCGAATATATATTTAGTCTTTTTCAACCTCATAACTTATTCATGCTCTGTTTGAACGGACATAGAGCTCTCTGATTCGAATTCCTATCGAAAATAATCGAACCTGAAAAGTATATATATATATTGAGTAGGAATACTGTTAAAAACGAGAAGATAAAGAGTATTGAATCGGCTCTCTTTCGATTTAAAGAAATTTATTTCCATGCAATATATATATATATATATATATATATATATATATATATTTCATTTTTATTTTGTTCATTTTTGTTCCATGTGGATTTATTTCGGTTTCATGACAAATGTGAGTACAGTGTGTTAGGAAATAACGGCAAGGCAATACCTGGTAAGATTTTATCATTTTAACAGAACAGATACTACACTATGCCCCTGAATTGAGCAGTGGAAGATAGTAATAGTATAGTTTCGGCTTCAGACATACATATACTAAACCTCTATCATTATAGAAATAATAGCATAGTTTCGATTTTATACAGACAAATACCAAATCTCCATTATAAATAGAAGTAATATATAGTTTCGGCTTCAGACCGACATATACGAAATTTACATTATTAATAGAAGTTATGTATACCTGTTGCCCCAGACAGACAGATACCAAATCTCTATTATTATAAAAGCAATAGTATGGTTTCGGCTACGGACAGACATATAACAACCCTCTATTAGTAATATTTATTCAACTATAGCTTTGTCTTTTACGCCCATTTAATCTGAACTATGGCAGGTGAACAGTAATGCTTTTTCAAACTTACGCATTACAGGATGATCTATATCATACTTTGAACGTAAGCGCAAAATACTAATATAAATGCTATTATAAATTCATTTTTCAGAAACCATTAATAGTACTTCAAATTTAAACCTCAGAGACAAACGGGCAACCTATTTCAAAAAGAAGTTTGGCAGATCAAAGACCAATCGAAGACCGATCGAAGATAGACTATTTTATAGATATGTGTCATGGCAGAATTTACTGATTGCTCAGATATTAATCTGTTATCTCTTCTTAATTAGCAACATTATCTCCTGCCCAGAAGTAACAAACATCTCATAAACCTGTGTTAGATTTTTAGAACGATATATTATCCTCTTTCTGGCTGTGATCTTCATATCATCGGACGTGTCTCCAATGATTGAAGCCATTCATTATGTTTTAGGATGCTTTCTTCATATCAGGTATTATTATTTTATGTCTAGGCCTCCCTTTCTTAATAATGAAAGGAGAAAATAAAAGAGCACAGTTAATAGTCGGTGTTTTTTCTTTCTTTGAGCCATCTAAAATGACTCGTGTTTGTTTCAACTTGTGATAGTTCAGTCTTATTTTATTGCATTAAAAAAAAATTGAAAAAGACTTACATTGGAAAGCAAATAAGTAAATAGCGAATCAGGGAACAAGGACGTCTGAAATGAATCTGGAACGAAATCCTCTACTCTAAATAAACTTTTTTTACGATAGGTATTTGTTTTAGGTATTCAAGAATGAAAATAATGATTAATATATGAAAATATTCATTAGTGACGTCATTCTATAATTTTATATGAATATTAGTTCGAACACTGACAATTCGAAATTTTTTCCTGTAATTTGATGGAGAGTGTACACACGTATATTATTATAAACACATCATTGTTATACTAAAGATAATTTCGTTTAGAATATAATATAACCCGGATGTACCCTGACGGGGGCTGAGGCAGTAGTCGGAATGGGGAATAGCCTTGCTAAAGAATTGCTCCTCCAGCGACCCACCCAACCGGGTCTAATAAAAAAAAATTGAGTCTCTGCATGGAGCAATGTTGTACAACTGACTGCGTCTCGTCGATGGATGAATTCCTTAGTGTTGAAGTTCTTTCAGCATCGTAACTGTTTGTCCAATTGTGACGACGGCGCCGCAGATCAGCCACCACCGATCGTAGATCAGTCACATAAAAGGAGAAAAGGCAGAACCTAAATATAGGTTCTTGCACCACCTCTCCTCCCTCAACCAAACATGGAATCATCCAACTTTGCTTTGTTGGGTATATATCCCCCACCCTCTGAAGGCCTCACCCACTCAATAAGCACGACCGCCTATATATTTTTTACAATACAAAAGCGTTATAATTTATCATCAGATCTTGGTATTCGCAGACGTGAAGATACACCTCAGAATTATGTGCAAAAGAATTCAGATTCTGTCTTGTGGGTACTTTTATTCCCCCCCCCCCCACCAAGTTTAGTTCTTGCACACAAAAAAAACAGAATTCCATGTGTAGATAAACATTAAAAGTTGAATCGGATCGACAGTTTTTGAAGAAAAGGAACGACAACCGTGTATATCAATTGAACAATTTTACTTACGCAATTTACATAAGAATGATAGACAAATGAATACAAATTGAATATACATAAAGAAGGTTTGCGAAATTTTAAATTGATGGAACTTATCTTATGTGAAGCATTGTTCTGTTACAAATTGCGATGATTCGAGCCTCAAGGTGTTGTTGGCTCTATAGTCACTGGGGAAGGCTTGAGATAGTCGTCTAAAGCTTGTATCGTAGTTCTGTCAATAGTTAACCGATGCCCTACGAAGTATTAAAAATGGCAAAAGAGAAGCGGAACCCTAAGCATTTGACTTGTTATAATCTGGCTCGCATGACCTAAGAGAAAGCAGTGATTGAGTATACCATTTTGCTAATCTACGAGAGCCTGAAGGGACAAGGGACCACACTCGTTTAGCGTTTTATACACATCAATCTACGATCAAACAGACAATAAAAGAATTATGATTCTTTATTCATATCTTCATGTAATACCATCAAGTTTCGTATATAGGTTAACATATATAATAGAGTATTGATTTACTCCTCTCCAGGGGTTAGGCACAAGGCCAGTTTTATCTTACTCCCACAAGTAAGATGTGACCCAAGGTCGGGTCGGGAAAGTGGGGTTTGAAAAGCCAGCTCCCAAGAGGTGAGCACTCTGACCATTAAAAATTGCCTGGGCAGCCCCGTCGGCATTGCCCGGTAGGGGTGCCTTAGGCAGTAAGCAATAAACTTAGTCCTCCCCAAAGAGGGGAGGCGGAGCCTGGGAGGGTGTACCTTTTAGAACTGCACAGGACAGACCCATAGACCGGCGTAAATCAAGCCCCGAAGGCCAAGACAATACCAGTCTATGGGATGCAGTATCCATCAGAACAGATACTACACTTTGATCTTAGCCAAAAGGCCAAGAACATATATAATAGAGTAGACTGACACTATTTAATCTACTTTGATTCATCTGGAAATCCATAAACAATGGCGTATCTGTTAGGAATATCTCCTTGTATAACTAAAAATAATAAGTCTCTTTACACATATAGTATCTCTATTATTATTATTATTATTATTATTATTATTATTATTATTATTATTATTATTATTATTATTTAGCCATTACATACGTCTTTGCAGTGTGCACAAACAAACTATATAACTTAAATAGCAAAATATAGCAACGCTGTAAAAAGAGCGTCACTCTTTTTATAAAAGCTCACAGAGATACTAACAACATATTAGAAAGTGGTTTAATCAACATACAATAAGAGACGATGAGAGCAATAGATAGAAAGCTAAGTTAGAGTTTGGAGAATTGTTCAGTTAATTATAAATTACGGCAAATTCGAAAAAGAAATACAAAATGGAATGATTTACAGACACAACTCAATCCCAGAACGATGGGGTAATTTATGCCGGTTTTGTAACCAAATTTGATCGTAAAAATGATTTTGAAAGTTAAACATTCTTGTTATGGTATTCTTTAGTCATTAAATTATTAATAAAACTAAATTGTTATAGAATTATATTTTATTAAAGCAATGATATTTAAATCTCATTTTATAAAAGTTTTATTTTATATAAATAGCTTCGAAAATATTTAATCTTTGAATACATGAGGATTTGTTAAAAATGATGTTTCACAATTTTTTTAAATTTCAAAGAGTTATGAAGTAATTCATTCTTATTTTCAATTACTAACAAAAGTTGAAAAAACTGGCTAACTTGTTTAACAAATAATATAGCATTGTGGTATATTTAATTACGTATTCATGTTTTTTAAATAGGATTTTTAAATTTTATTTTTCGCACTTTACGCCATTACATTTTTTATGTCAACAAATTATCGATTAATAGTAAACACTAATCGATGTGAAAGTCACGAAGATACGGGAAAATCACATAGGCACACGAAAAGTAGTCGCACAATTTTTTGTTAATATATAGATTAATCAATAAAAATAAATACTATTATTTTTATTTAATTACGTACGGCAAAATGCACGGAATACAGAATGTCTGGAACACAATTATCTCGAATACAAATATCCGAAATTATTCATGTTTTTTTTAAAATAAATTATTTCTTGGTAAAATTTATTGCATAAGACTCCGTGCATACGAATAATTTAAATTTTCTCTGTATTAATGGTTTGTGCAGAAAATATTCCTGCTTTTGGAAAGGTAAGGTGACACACGAAAATGTTCCGGTTCGTCTGCAGCATATCGTTGCGAAACGATGTAACAAACAACATGATGTATAGTTGCCTTCCACGCATATCTGCAGTTGTTCAACACTTACTTTTAGCACTGGCTGGACTTATATCCTGACACGATGAATCTGCTGGAGACAGTGATTCGATGATCACCAGAGGTCAAGCGACGGTCTCAAATGTCTCATATTAGGATTACAACTTTGGCATCTGCGATTTTAGCTTCTGGGCGCAATGAGTGAGCGAGCATCATGGCGCATGAACTTCGTTAATGTTTCACCATGAATTGATAGATGAGTCACAACTAGGCATAGTTAAAATAACTACTCACCTGGCTTTTTGGCTGGGAACAGAGGGTAGTGTCTGCTCTGGTGCTGCACTTTGTCTATTCTGCCCTCGGTTAGTGAAGGAGATCCTTCTGGATTGAGGCAATTTTTATTTTGTTCTAATCCAGAGTGCCCCTTTTTGGGAAGCTGCATTTTCCTTATAGTAAAAACAGACTCTGCGTCTAATTTTGCCCTCGTGGAGAGGCAAGTAAATAGGAACAATACTTCAGACATTTCAGATAATTGAGAACTTTGAAAATGTAGAGAAAGTTGATTCCATAATGAATTCTGATGATCAGGGTCAGTTAATGTGAATATAATAAGGTGTTTCAAGCGACTGCAACAGAAAACAGTATTCAAGATGAAGATTCCTCGCAAGAAGAAGATCAAAGTAGTTGAGATGATTCAACATAGAATTGGTATAACATTTTTCATTTCATAGAAGGAGTATAACACTCTACCAATTTCTGGGTCAGTGTTCAGAGGTCAATTGCAAAAGTGGTTCTATTCATGGAAAGCCGATCAGTATTTATTGCTATGGACTGCACAACGGCGCAGCTAATTACATATTATCTCATGCATAGAATGATTAGAACAACACACAGGGTATGAATTTCTAGGAATCATAAGGAAGGTCATTGAAGAAAATAATCTAAATGACAGTTTAGAACTTGTTTAGAAATTCTAAAATTATGCACGTACTCATTTGAAATATACTATACTAGCCGTGATGTTTTGGTCAGTATTATGATATATATATATATATGTATATATATATATATATATATATATATATATTGTTCAAAATACAAGTTATTAAAGTTAACATTGTTTGATCATCATATTTTATAAAGGGATTACAAAGAAAAAAAAACTTTCACAAATCAGAATGCATCGCCGATCGATTAGACCAGCAAGCCTCACTGCTAGACCTGCTCTTGACCTCAATGCCCGAGGCTTATGTGACGAAAGCTCATAGCCCACTCGGAAATGTTGATCACATTGTGCTAATGATTCATGTCACGATAAAAAGCGTCTCAAAAAGCTGATGAGCCGTTGCTCAAAAGAACGAGATACTACGAGCAGTAGCTGACTTATGGCCGCCGAATTTACGGAATGCTTGCTGCCTCTGAGAAATGGCTGCTGCACATTCTGAGATGAACCATACGGGAAAGTGGGGCTTTCTAAAGAATTTTCGCATGGAGACATAGGCTTCAATGCCTGGTTTGATCCATTCAGTCAACTTATTTGCACACTGATCAGAAGGGAGTGAGACGGTTTCCCTCCATAGGGCATCGCTAATGTGATCTCTGATTGACTCAAAATCAGCCTGCTCGTAGTATCTCGTTATTTTGAGCAACGGCTCATTAGCTTTTGGTGCATCATCCACTAGTCTCCCCCTTCTAGACAAGGTCAAAAAAAGAGTCGCCGACTTAATAGGTCCCTCACTATCAACCAAGCTCCAGCCCATGATCCATCGCCGCTATGTAGCATCCTTGTGCTTGTTTTACAAATACTTAAATGGATTGTGCTCCGATGGGCTGGCCACTCTGGTGCCCCCTCGACGTAAATTCACTAGACACTCAGCTAAATCCCATTCATGTGGAGGTTCCCAGATGCAAGAAAGCCTTCAACTCAAATAGCTTCTTTCCTCGTGCTGCTGGCGTCTGGAACTCCCTCCATGCTCCGTGTTTCCCCGACAGTACCGACACGCAGAGGTTTAAAACTAATGTAAACATACATCTCGCTACACTGCTCCCAACTAGGGGTGACACCCAAAATTATACACCCTAATTCTCAGTCACCCGTTACGTCTACAGTGGCGTCCTGACTTGTTTGGGGTGAAATATGTTAAAAAAAAGGGTTGCGCAATTTGCAGCTATACGTCTCCTGAGCTGGTATTGATTGGGTCTAGTGGCAAGGAGGAACGCATGACTGCCGGAAATAATGCTTGGAAAAGAAGAGCCCTCCATTTTCCAACACCTGCTGATTCTAAATGGCCATACATATAATACTGATCAAGCTCAACGTCCCTTAACTTCAATATCTTTACAGAAACCGGTGTGTCAACGTGATTATGATGTACTTTGACTATATATATATATATATATATATATATATATATATATATATATATATATATATAAATGGATAATATAAAAAAAAATTATATTAGATCCCATCGAGATACGGTGAAGATCAATATAGTAGATAGAGCTTTTATATACATATAATGAAGTGATTAAATAAATCAGATGTGCACAGTTTACAAGTTTATAAACTCATCATGTGTTCAAACAATGGATACAATAACAAAATTGCCTTTAAACAACGTATTCTTTTTTGCAAATGTTATTTATTTCATCACTTCATTATATATATATATATACATATATGTATATATATATATAAATGTGTATATATATATATGTATATATATATATAAATGTGTATATATATATGTATATATATATATATATATATGTATATATATATATAAATGTGTATATATATATTTATATACATTTATATATATATATATATATATATATATATATATATATATATATATATATATATATATATGAGGTAAGGTACACGATAAGTCATGAAAATGAAATGCCGTGGTAGACAACATGTGTGAAAAAAAGACAAACGGAAAACAGGTTAAAATGCAGGAGAAGAACAAAAACGAGAGATTTGATCGGTTTCGTTCGTATTTTCTGAAGACGTTTGTTTATGCGAACGAAACCGGTCAAATCACTTGTTTTTATTTTTCTCCTGCATTTTAACTTGTTTTCCGTTTGTCTTTTTTTACACACACACACGCACACACACATACACACACACATATATATATATATATATATATATATATATATATATATATATAAGTGTGTATGTGTGTAAGGTTGGGGAATATATGAAAAAATATATATATAAACAAAGAAATAATTGAAAATTTAACATATTAAATGTTTATTTTCTCTAATATGTTCAACTGAGAGCGTTCTAGCCTTTTACATGCACACATTTTGAAAATGATATATTATTGATCGGAGGGAGAGCATCTTTTAAATACTAAACGTTTTATTGCAAGAAGATTTTTCAAATATCATTTGAAATATTAATTGAAAGAATTTTTTAAAAAAGATTGAAAAATGTAATAATAATGTTTAAAATATTTGAAGAATATGACTTATTCCGTTAAAAGAGTCCCAACGTTTTCTTTGACACACACACACACACACACACACATATATATATATATATATATATTATGTAATATTTTCATAAAGTATTTCAAACCTATTTTGATGTTTTATTAAAAAAGTAACTTTTAACCTTATGTAATGAAAACATGATACAAATATATAATTTAGTTAAATGAAGTTTCGTTTTCCTTATTTTGCCGTTGTAACATTTCATCCGTAATACTTAATTAACAGAAAACTCCAATCACCCCTAAGAAGCACTACTGTATTTTGTATAAAGAAATCCCCAAATATGATTTACATCCTGGTGGCAACCCTTATTCGCAAAGACTTCCTAAAAATTGCAATTTCTAACTTTCTAATTAATTAGAATGTTTGCAATTGAAAATAACTATTACATTAATTCAAGAATTTAAACAAAATAATAAAAAAAATGTAATTAAAATTAATGAATCGAATTTCCGGAAATAGCCGATGGCGTACGCCGAAAATTACCGATAAGAAGCAGTGACATCGCATAACTAGTGCCCACTGCATGTAAAACCAAGGTCGACATGACTTCTTTCATTAATTCTGCCGTTTTTATTACGTTGCATATCTATTTCTATTTTTATCAAGTTAGATATATGTATATGCCTTTATATTTCTATTTATATGAATCACTCCTGAACTAATTAACTGATCATTATGATGTATGAAATACCGCTGATAGGTGTAAAAGTTGGTTCATGCGAGTTATATTTAGTTTAATTTAGTTGTATGCAAAAGAGGCAAATAGCAGTTAGAATCTCTTCGTGAAAAAAACAGACACCTCCAATTTTTGTGAAATAATTAATAAATATTTCACCAATTTACTTTGGCGCATTTATAGTTGCTTTATGCGGCATAATGAAAATTCAAATATTTCAGATTTCCATTAAATTTGATACCCCTTAAGCATGAGCCTTACATTTAGAGACATTTTCTAGAATCAAAATTATGTAATGGGAATAAGGATTCTAAACTTAACGTTTAGTAGAATTATCTTGACTTTAATCTTAGTAGAGGTATTGGATAATGGCCATGTGAGGCCGGACGCATTTTGAAGTTGGCGTATGTGGGAGATCGTTTGGTTTGGCTTGCGCGATTTAGTGCGGGTAGACCCGTACGGTCGAGTGAAAAATAAACTTGTTCTCACACTCGGAGCTCACAAACGTTGACAGGGCCACCACGTCGACGAGACAACAGGGTCTGGGTTTTGGAAGCAAGCCGAACAGACGATTTCTCTATGTAGTCTTCAAATGTTTGGGAGAATTAAATTCCCTAAGAGAATACAGGCATGAGATTCCTTCTTCCCTCCCCCTCTTCGACGTGCTAAGGACTTAAGCTAGGAATAAACTACGATAGAGTAGTAATTTGGTCTCTCCCTCAACGTTGGTGAAACATCTCTATGGCCGACAGAAATCTGACGCTTGAAATAAACAAAGATTGTTGCCTCGTGAATTTTGTGTTATGAAGGTTTTGTTGTAGACGGTACGAGAATTTAAAGGTATGCAACAGGGGCACACAGTGCTGATGCGAAACGGTTCTGTTCGAGGAATTAAGTATACCCTTTCTGGGACGCGTATTCGTTTGGTTTCCAATGAATTTCAAATGATACAAAATAAACATCAATTTTACGAGCGAGAGAGAACAATTCCCGTTTAATGCTGTAGTATTTGTATGTTTTTTCTGCTAATTCTTTAGAAAATAAAGAATATACTAATGTTTTCATAGAGGAGGTATATCATTGTTTTACGTTTATATATTTTTAATATTCTTTTAATGTTTATAGCGTAAATTCAACACAGAAGACGCATAGTAATTTAGTAAAAAATCGCAAAATTTGCTACGAATGGATTTATAATAATCTCGGGAGACAACAATGGATTACGCTTCAAGTCAATCTAACCATGCGCAATCCACGGCATCATGTATGGCGCTTCTGGGTTTTATAATTGTCAGTATTTCTCTTGCTGCGTTACGACGCAATCCTAAGCATGATGTATAGATATTCCGGGTTTCTAATTATTAGGATTCATTTTTCTGCGTTACAGCTCAATCCTGGACATAACGTATAGAGTTTCTGGATGTCCAATTGTCAGGATTGCTTTTCCTGTGTTACAGCGTAATCATGGATATGATGTATGGAGATTCCGGGTTTTCAATTGTCAGGATTTATTTTCCTGTATTACGGCTAAACCATTGACATAACGTATTTATATCCCGGCGTTTCAATTATGAGTTACGGCGCAATCCTAGGCACAAAGTATGTAGATTCTGGACTCCCAATGGTCAGGATCATATAATCTGCGTTACGACGAGATCCTTTACATGAATATAGAGATTCCGGGTCTTTATTTTCAGGAATCTTCTTTCTTCACTACTGATAGAACCAGGAAATACATCTAAGCTTGACATTAGGTTACAGTTCGGCTGTAGAAGCTTCTGATAAGTTATAGTTCATTGTAAATAATGTATTCAAACTAAATCCGTGTACAATAAAATATCCCGAATAGCCTATCAAGGACGATGATGCTAATCTTAGGGAGTACAAACCTTTCCTCGTATACATTACAAGCGAGTTATCCAAGATGTAACTACCTATTTCATTGTTCACTTACACCAATAAACTCTTTTATATGTGTATACAGCGTTTGGATTGTTATTAAATATTTTTGAATAACATTAAAAAACAAATATTTGTTACTCCTGTTTTTAGAGCCGCTCTTATCATAACGGACCGTAGATACCAAAAGAGGGTTAATCTGCTTTTTGTCTTGTCTTGTTTTTTATTCTGTAAAGTGTCTAATTACCCTCCTCATCAAACAAGAGTAATATAGGATTCGATCCTTGACCAAAGATCCATACGTCCAGAGAGAACCGAAATTATACAACAATTCTTCTAAGACCACACCTGTACGTGTCTCATCTTGCACTTTGTGGTATTCTTTTCTTATGTCTAGCTTCGCGGACTACATAATCGCTTACCAAGAAATATTATCCCCGAAAACAATAGCATCGACAAAAAATCAGCTTAATGCATGACATAATATATATTGTCGGAAACAAATTTGTAATATTAAAAACATAAAAACGACAGGTATATATTAGTTAAGTATTTTTATCACTCAGTATTAATTTATAACGTGAACTACGGTGCGTGCGTATTGATATATACGTTATGAGTGTTGGTTAGATTTTCAACACATCTCGATGTTTTATGTTAAAATCGGCGCCATTTTGATTGGGTTAACTTTTGCACCGAACACACTTCATGAGGAAGAACAATGGTACTATTCTTTTCGGGAGAATCTTAATATGTGAATTGCGAAGTCGAATTCAGCAACAACAGACATTGAAAATAAAAAGGTAATTTAAATGCAGAATTTATACACGTTTTGAAATAATTGGATTAGTTTTATTTGTTATGTTTTCTTCTTCTTCTTCTTTGGCAGAAATGAAGAAAGAGAACGGATATGCGCTTTATCTGCATTAACTGCAACATAGGAAAGGCGATAGCGTTATTCAAATATACACTGCTACATTGATTTTATTCGATATTACTTCAAGATATATTCATTGAAAATGTTTTCATGAAGGTTAGAGATTCATTGGGTGAATGGTTTTAATAAATTTACACATATTTGTTCGCCTTATAAATTCGTAGCATTGCAGAGAAAATAACGCGAGATACATCCAACTGTAATCATTTTCCTAGAAAAGTATACCTCGTGAAAGTCCCCACATGTGAGTTTGCTCTTTTCTTTGTTTTTCATTTGTTTTCGCCCCAAAAATGACCCACTGCATAGTGTAGTTTTTTTTCAAGACATTTAAATCCGAGAACTTTTTATTCTTTGTGGATTTTTCTGATGATTTTGTTTTGTTGCAGAGAGGATATTGACGAAAAATTCTTCTTTACGCGCGGCTAATGAAACGGACCGTAAAAAGTACATATCACCAAAAATGTTATGGTTTAGGGAAATGTGAAAAAAATAAAAATAAAAATAAAAATAAAAACATGGTTATTGGAATATAAGATAAACCTGACTTATATATGCTCTGTTGTTACTGATTGACAATCATCGAGCTGAATCCTTTAAAGAGACTGCTAATTAAAAGGGAGTGATATTATATTCTAATACATATATTGTCATAATTAATTAATTATATATATACTAGCGGGATCCGTGTAAATTACACGAAATGATGTTTTCAATAACAATTATCTTCTTCCTACTTATACATGTTTAAATAAAATATGATCAGATTTGACTTATTTAAAAAAATGAACAATACATGAAACCATTTACAAAAACTTCTTTATTATTCAACGAAATAAATGAAAATAATATTCATCTTCGTTTTCCAGGTTTAGTGTCTGTTGTGGTGGCAACCACTCATTTGCATATACGAATAACGTTACACTATAAATGGCAAGCCTAGGTTGGCCTTAGTGTGTGTTACCTAAATGCCACCGGAAGTGACGCCGAAGAGCGTACATGTCCTCCCACCAAGACTCTCTGACTCGACACCTTCATTTGTACATACTGTAACTATACCTTTTCTTTAATACACTTATTATTGCATTCTCCTTGTTGTTTTCATTGTATTCCTCACTAATTATTGTTCAACCTTGCAACCACAACAGTTGGCGACGAGATATGAAGCGTCAAATATAACAGTTTGACGAAGAACTATTTAAAAAAAAAAGTACAATGCAAAGTGTTGACGAGCAAACGGAGTTTACGCTAAAGAAAAGTTTCAACTTAAGTGAAAAAAAAAAAATCGAACGTGGCAAAAGCGACAATTGACGCCGTTTTCTGGGAATCCGACTTGCAAACGAGTGTAAAAGTGAATTTTTGTTTTGTCGCTAAACGACAAATCTGTTTTGTATTACTAAAGGACCAACTTGCAAACGAAAAGCGGATTTTGTTCTGTCGCAAAACGACAGGTCAGACTCGTATTACGAAAAGCAAGGAAGTAACCTACGAAAAAAAAAAGTTCACCAGTGGATTCTAATTACTGCTCCCCGTTAGCAAAACAACAACTAAAGAGTAATCGAAAAAAAAAAATGGAAGACTTATCAAAAATGTTCATGCAATTTTTACAGGCACAAGCTGACCGCGAGGAAAGACAAAATCAGGCACAAGCTGACCGCGAGGAAAGACAAAATGAACGTTTTGCTAAAACACTGGAACTACTAAAGAGTAATCGAGAAAATGTCGACAGTGTTAATTTCTCCCATACAACTATCTTTAATAGTATGGACACATTTAATTATGTGCCGGAGGAAGGAAAGACTTTTGAAGCATACTATACAAGATACGAGGATGTCTTTCAACTGGACTGCAAAAATGGGCCAAATAGCCAGAAAGTGAGCCTCTTACTCAGGAAATTGGGTACATCAGAACACAGCAAATTCATAGATTACATATTACCTAAAAAAACTGCGGAATTAGAGTTCATGGAAGCTGTGAAATTACTAAAAGAATTATTTAATCCAAATATATCTCTTTTTCATAAAAGATGGCTGTGCATGAATCTAAGAAAGATGGACAACCAAGATTATTTGACATACGCATCAGTTGTCAATAAAAACTGCGATAATTTTACACTTGCGGAACTAACGGTAGAAGATTTTAAATGTCTAATCTTCGCACAAGGGTTAGTTCCACGAAAAATGCAGAAATACGCAGACGAGTGTTGTCTAAGCTGGAATCTGAGCAAGATTTAACCCTCCAGAAACTAGCAGAGGACTGTGAAAGGGCCATTACACTAAAAAAGGATTAAGAAAATATAGAAGAATCCGGAGTGGCATATGTAAGAAAAGTTAGAAAACCATACACACCAACCAAGAACTTTACAAAGAAAAGCAATCGAAATGGAACGGGATATTACAATCCTAATAACCATAAATATAGGACAGAATATAACAAGCCTCTTCCTAGATATAACTGTAAGAGATGTGCAGAAAAGCATTGGGAATCAGATTGTCCTTATAAGAAGAAAAAATGCTACATTTGTAAGAAGGTGGGACACAAAAGTGATTGCTGCAGATATAAAGATTACACCAGAAAGAGAATACAGCAAACAAAATCAAATACAAAATTAGACAAAGATCGGCGAAAATACGTAAAAGTGGAAATATTTAAAACACCAATAAAGTTACAACTCAACTCCAGCTCCGATATTTCTATTATAAACCTGAATACATGGAAAAAGTTGGGTAAAAAACCAACCATGATGAAAACGAGTAAATCAGCCCGGACGGTAACTGGTGGTGGTATAAAATTTGAAGGAGAAGTTGTCCTTCCGATAAAATTAAAAGGGATTACGAAGAAATTAAAAATATTCGTACTGAAAAATAGTGAAAATCTGTTTGGAATAGATTTAATTGAGAAATTTGGACTATGGGATAAGCCAATCAATACATTCTGTAAAAAAATAGAATGTTCTTCTCCAACAACAGTAAATATAAAAGACGATTTAAAAGAATTATTTCCTGAAGCATTCACGACTAACTTAGGTCGCTGTAATAAATTCAAGGCCTCGTTTGAACTTAAGGAAAACGCCAGCCCAATTTTTAGAAAAAAGCGAAACGTTCCGTTCGCTGGGTTGGAAAAGATTAATAAAGAATTAGATAGATTGGAACAGACAGGAATTCTATCAAAAATAGAACACAGCGAGTGGGCAGCCCCCACCGTATACGTAAAGAAAAAGAATGACGAAGTTAGAGTGTGCGCAGATTTTTCGACCGGGGTCAACTCCCTATTAAAAGATCACCATTACCCTCTACCAAGCCCAGAGGAAATATTCACGAAGTTAACTGGTGGTAATATCTTCTCTAAGATAGACTTGAGCGACGCATATTTGCAAATACCGGTCGAGGAAAATTGCTCAAAAATAATATGCATCAATACGCATAAGGGATTATTCAAGTACAACCGATTGCCCTTTGGCATCAAAGTAGCGCCTGCCATTTTTCAGCAAGCGATGGACACCATGCTAAGTGGTATTGAGTGTGCATGTGCATACCTGGACGACATTGTTGTCAGGAGCAAATCCCTACAAGAACATAAGGAACATTTGAAACACGTATTTACTCGAATACAAGAATTCGGCTTTAAAGTAAAAGAAGTAAATGTGACTTTTGTATGAGCGAGATTAAGTATCTTGGACACATAATAAACAAACATGGACGACGTCCAGACCCAGACAGATCTGCGGCAATAAAAAATATGCCAGCACCTGATAACGTAACAACCTTGCAGAGTTTCTTAGGACTCGCAAATTATTATCAATCTTTTATTGAAGGAATGCATAACTTGCGAGCCCCCTTAAATAATCTTCTTAAAAAGGATACACCTTGGAACTGGAGGCAAGAATGTCAAACCGCTTTTGACAAAATAAAGAGCGCACTAACATCCTAACGCACTTTGACACAAAATTAAAAATAGTCGTCGCTAGTGACGCTAGTTCCTACGGCTTAGGAGCATGCATTCAACATATTATGCCGGATGGGTCTAGAAAACCAATAGCGCACGCTTCGAGAACGCTGATACCAGCCGAGAGGGCATATTCACAAATCGAAAAAGAAGCATTGAGCATAATCTTTTCCGTGACTAAATTTCACCGATATTTATATGGTAGACAATTCTTACTTGAAACCGACCATAAACCGTTAGTCACGATCTATGGATCAAAAAAGGATTGCCGGTATACACCGCAAATAGATTGCTGCGCTGGGGTACAATCTTACTTAATTACGATTTCCAGCTACAACATCTAGCATCAAAAAAGATTTGCCATGCGGATGGACTGTCAAGACTGATACCACAGAAACACAATCTGGAAGAATCAGTCATTGCAGCAATTCGGACAAATGTTGAAGTAAAAAATATGGTAGCAAACATCATTAAGGAACTACCCGTAACTTTGTCGGACATTAAAAGGGAAGCCGAGAAAGACGAATACATAAAGGACATAAAAGAGAAAATTATAACGGACACAAAGGTGCAGGAAGCTTTCTCCATATGTAACGATGTGTTACTGTACAGTGAGAGAGTGGTAATACCCAAAACATTGCAGAATAGGATGTTAAGAGATTTCCATACGGGACATCCGGGGATAAATCAAATGAAGTCGTTAATGAGAAGCTACGTGTACTGGCGTAACATGGACACTGACATAGCAGCAACAATAAATAAATGTAAAGGATGCCAGTCAGCAGCAAAATCCCCACCTATAGTACACAAACCTTGGCCGAAAACCGACCAACCATGGTCGAGAATCCACATGGACTTCGCTGGTCCAGTAGGAGAAAACTATTATTTAATTGTAGTGGATAGTTACACAAAATGGCCGGAGGTAATGCGTTGCAGGAATCCAACAACGAACAACTCAATAGGGTTCCTACACGAGTTGTTTGCAAGATTCGGTGTACCAGACACACTGGTCACTGACAACGGTACGCAGTTCACATCCGCAGAGTTTAAGGAATTTTGCGACACGTTCCGAGTGAAGCACATCCCGACTCCGCCGTATCATCCAAGGTCGAACGGCCTTGCGGAAAGGTTCGTGGACACGCTAAAACGAGCGTTAAAGAAATCACATGGAACACCAACAGAAAAAGCTTTGCAACAATTCTTGCAAGTTTATAGGATCACCCCACATCCTAGTACACCATCAAACATATCACCAGCTGATCTAATGTTTGCCAGAAAGGTAAAATCAGCGTTTGATAAACTGTTGCCAAGACAGGCAATTATCCGAAACACTACACACACGAGAAGAAAGAAATATAACTCGGGAGATCGAGTATATTTTAAGTGCTACAAGAATAACACATCTTACTGGGAATGTGGAGTAGTGGATAAACGCATTGGTGATTGTACATATATGATTAAAGGTCCACAGAGTATACATAAAAGGCACCTAAATCAGATAAAAAAACGTCATATCCAAGATGATGATTATACGACAACAGTCGAAGAGGGGGAAACCATAGATATCATATACGAATCCTTTAATTTAGAACCGCCTCAATATACACCTGAACCCCGAAGATCAGGTAGGAAAAGAAAACTTAATGAACCATTGATGGTAAACCCAAAAAGAAAAAGATATTGAAATCTGTGTGACTTCAAATCTTGGGAGGGGGGTGTTGTGGTGGCAACCACTCATTTGCATATACGAATAACGTTACACTATAAATGGCAAGCCTAGGTTGGCCTTAGTGTGTGTTACCTAAATGCCACCGGAAGTGACGCCGATGAGCGTACATGTCCTCCCACCAAGACTCTCTGACTCGACACCTTCATTTGTACATACTGTAACTATACCTTTTCTTTAATACACTTATTATTGCATTCTCCTTGTTGTTTGCGTCTTCATTGTATTCCTCACTAATTATTGTTCAACCTTGCAACCACAACAGTGTCTAAGGTTTCGTGGTAGCAGAAACGATGTTATGAGATAAAGTGTGTCACCTCCCTACTTCCCACCCCCTTCGATGTAGAAAACATCTTAGAGGTTGGTTGGGATCGAACTATACACCAGTCGGCCGACGTCAAAATCCTACGTCGCTAACCGTTGCGCCAAAGGGAAATACTTGAAATATTACGACAATTAGGTGATTTAATGCTTTTTGAAATCTAGGTGCGGCACGCATGCGCTGAGCTTTTGATGTAAGCGTGACACACGGATACACATGCTATCGTATTAATATGCAATGCCTCCGTTCAGTCTAGAGAAACTATGGACACCCCTGTAAGGCGCTGGGTGCGCATGTAATTGTGAAGCAAGGGTTGCGCAATTCTAACAACACTTCTCCGGCTTGATTCCAATGGTAAGCAATTCAAGACGACTGGAAACAATGCCGAGATAAGCAGAGAGCACATACAGCACCTGGTATTCCCAAATGGTCACCTATTTAGTACTGGCCAGGCTCGACGTCGCTAAACTTCGGTTATCTAACGGGAACCGGTGTGTCAACGTGATTGTGCCGTATACCGTATTAATATATATATATATATATATATATATATATATATATATATATATATATATATTATATATATATATATGTATGTATATATGTATGTATATATGTATGTATATATATTTATATATATATATATATATATATATATATCAAATTAGTTATTTATGTGTTTATCAACGTTTCTTCTTCATTTCAAGACTTCCACAGGATGATTGTCATAAGAGAAACAAACACAAGTATAACATGTTTGAAACAACAGGTGATGGCGGGTGCGCTTAAAATTGCGGCCGCTTAAGAATAAAATAAATGATGAGATATAGGGCTTTACGGAGCGCTCTATAAAGGAGCGCGCTCCAGGAGCACGCTCTCTTTCGCTGGAGCGAAAGAGAAAAGGGCTCCTTTTATATTGAGGTTGAGTGGAGCGTTAGCAACTCCATTTGAGACAAAAGAGCGTGGTTTTATCTGTTCGCGCTCCACGCTCCTTGCTCCAAAGGTATTTGATTTTTTTAACATTAGTTTTCTATTAAGCAATGAAAAGGAAAAGAAATGAAGTCCCAGCTAAACTCTTTGAGTTATTTTTTAAAATGATATTCTGGTAAATGTATATGGGATAGGGAGATAGAGAGTGGTAGAGAGGAAGAGGGAGAGGAAGAGAGAGAGAGAGAGTGAGAAAGAACGAGAAAGTTACATATGAAAACAGAACATTTGAACGTCTCAGTTTTTTTATAGACGCAAGCAGATTTTCACATCTACATGTTACATTTTTGATGCGACAGTCTTCTTAAGGCAGGAGACAATTTGGCAACAAATGTCTTCAAATGCGCCAGTGAGTTTATGGATGTCTTTGAAGTTATTTTCTTAAAGATTTTAACAATTTTTTTGTATTTATGACAAGGGTTTTTATTGCTGATTTAATAAACAAGCCAATTTTTCTCTTAATTCGGGTTTTAAAAAAGTAATTTTAGCTTCAATTGTACTATACTATCTGTTAGAGTTTTTTGCCCATTTCGCTCGATATTCATCCAAATGTTCGATAAAACTGATTTTTGGGGTGAAATAGTACATTTTGTCCTGACAAAATTCTAATTTATTTTTTTAGTATATATCAAATTGAATTTTTATGACACATTTTTGCCCGTCGTCTTTTTGGCGATTTTTGTTATTCTTAAATTAACGGCTAGTATGTTTTAACCTTTTCATGTTTGCTTTAAAATTCGTTAAATTCCGTTAAAACTTGCTATACTATTAACCTATGCTTATCTGGTTTGGCTATTTGCCTATTCTGATTTGGCTATTTGCCAATTCTTATTTGGCTATTTTCCTCTGCTCATCTAATTTCGCTATTTGCCTATTCCGATTTGGCTATTTGCCTATTCTGACTTACCAATTTGACTATTTTGATTTAGATATTTGCCTAGGGTAATCTAGTTTGGCTATTTGCCTATTCTTATTTTGCAATTTGCCTATTCTGATTTGCTATCAGCCTATACTGATTTAGCTATTTGCATATTCTTATTTGGCTATTTGCCTATTCTGATTTGGCAATTTGCATCTAGTCATCTGGCTACTATTGGTCTAGGGTCATCTGCTTTAGCTATTTGCTTATTCTGATTTGGCTATTTGTATATTCTTATTTAGTTATTTACCTATTCTGATTAGCAATTTTTCTATGGTAATCTGGCTATTTGCGTATTTTTATTTGACTATTTGCCTAGTCTTATTTGGCTATTTGGCGGTTCTGATTAGGCTATTTGCCTATACTGATTTCTCTATATGCCTATTCTGATTTGGCTATTTGCCTCTGGTCATCTGGCAACTATTTGCCTATTCTGATTTAGCTATTTGCCTATGAGTATCTGCCTATTTGCCTATGGCCATGTGACTATTTTACTATGGTAATCTTGCAATTTGCCTATTCTGATTTGGCTATTTGCATATTTTGATTTGGATTTGCCTATGGCCATCTGGCTATTTTGCTATGTTTATCTGGCTATTTGCCTATCATGATTTGGTTATTTGCCTATTCTATTCTGATTTGGCTATTTGCCTATTTTTATATGGCAATTCGCTTATTCTGATTTAGAAATTGTGCTATTTGTCAATGGTAATCTGACTATTTGCCTATTCTTATTTAGCTATCTGCCTATAACATATCGTGCTATTGATGTAAGCGTAACACTAATACACACGCTATCGTATTAATATGCAATGCCCCTCGTTCAGTCTACAGAGACTGTGGACACCCCTGTAAGGGACTGACTGTGCGTGCAATTGTGAAGCAAGGGATGCGCAATTCTAACAACACTTCTCCGGCACTGCTTGATTCCAATGGCAAACAATTCAAGACGACTGGAAACAATGCCGAGATAAGCAGAGAGCACATACAGCACCTGGTATTCCCAAATGGTCACCCATTTAGTAGTGGCCAGGCTCGACGTCGCTTAACTTCGGTGATATATATATATATATTTAACAAAGAAAACCAAAATATATTATTTATGTGTTTATCAACGTTTCTTCTTGATTTCAAGACTTCCACAGGATGATTGTCTGAAGAAAAATAAACGCAAGTACGCAATTTTTGAAACAATAGGTGATGGCGGGTGCGCTTAAAATTGCGGCCGCTTAAGAATAAAATAAATGATGAGATACAGGGCATTACGGAGCCCTCCATAAAGGAGCGCGCTCCAGCATCACGCTCTCTTTTGCTGGAGCGAAGGAGAAAAGGACTCATTTCATACGGAGGTGAAGTGGAGCGTGAACAACTCCATCTGGGACTAAAGAGCGTAGTTGTATCGCTTCGCACTCCTCGCTCTTTGCTCCCAAATTATTTGATTTTTTTTCAACATTAGTTTTCTATTAAGCAACAAAAAGGAAAATAAATGAAGTCCCATCTAAATTCTTTGAGTTATTTTTTCAATGATATCTCTGGTTATGTTATATGAGATAAAGAGATAGAGAGAGGGGAGAGGGAGAGGAAAGGAAGAGAGAGTGATAAAGAACGAGAGAGTTACACATGAAAACAGAACATTTGAACTCCTCAGTTTTTTTATAGACGCAAGTAGATTTTCTACATCTACATGTGACATTTTTTATGGGACAGTTTTCTTAAGGCAGGAGACAATTTGGCAACAAATGTTTTCAAATACGCCAGTGAGTCTATGGATGTTTTTGAAGTTATTTTCTTTAATATTTGAACTTTTTTGTAGTTATGACAAGGGTGGTTATTGCTAGTTGAATAACTAAGCCAATTTTACTTTTAATTCGTGTTTAAAAAAAAGAATTTTAGCTTCAATTGTACTATAGGAGCTGTTTGATATTTTCGCCCATTTCGCTCGGTATTCACCCAAATGTTCGATAACATCGATTTTGAGGTTGAAATAGTACATTTTGTCCTGACAAAAATTATAATTGATGACGGGTAAAAATGTGTCACAAAAGTTCAATTTGATATATGCTAAAAAGCATATATCAAATTGAACTTTTGTGACACATTTTTACCCGTCGTCTTTTTGGCGACTTTTGTTATTCTTAAATTAACGACTAGTATGTTTTAACCTTTTCATGTTAGCTTTTAAATTCGTTAAATTCCGTTAAAACTTGCCTATGGTCATCTGGTTTAGCTATTTGCCTATTCTGATGTGGCTATTTGCCTCTACTCATCTGGATTCGCTATTTGCATATTCTGATTTAGCTATTATTTTATCTGACTTAGCAATTTGCCTATTCTGATGTAGATGTTTGCCTAGGCTCATCTAGTTTGGCTATTTTCCTATTCTGCTTTTTTCGATATGTCTATTCTAATTTAGCTATTTGGCTATTCTTATTTGGATATTTATCTATTCTGATTTAGCTATTTGCTTATTCTTATTTGGATATTTGCCTATTCTGATTTGGCTGTTTGTCTATTCTCATTTAGCTATTTGCATATTCTTATTTAGCTGTTTGTCTATGGTAATCTGGCTATTTGCCTATTCTCATTTGAGAATATTTTGATTTGGCGGTTCTGATTTGGATATTTGCCTATTCTGATTTGGCCATCATGCCTCTGGTCATCTGGCAACTATTTGCCTATTATGATTTAGCTATTTGCCTATGGCTATCTGGCTATTTCCCTATTACCATCTGGCTATTTGCGTATGCTGATCTGGCTATTTGCCTATTCTGATTTGGTTATTTGCCTATTCTTATTTAGCTATTTGCCTATGACTATCTGGCTATTTGGCTATTCAATCTTGCTATTTTCCTATTCTGATTTGGCTATTTGCATATTTTGATATGGATATTTGCCTATGGGCATCTGCCCATGTGCTTATGTTTATCCGGCTATTTGCTTATCATGATTTGGCTATTTGTCTATGGTTATCTGCCTATTTGCCTATCATGATTTGGTTATTTGCTTATTCTATTCTGATTTAGCTATTTGCCTATTTTCATGTGTCAAATTGCCCATTCTGATTCAGCAATTGTGCTATTTGTCAATGGTAATATTGCTAGTTGCCTATTCTTATTTATCTATCTGTCTATAACAATCTTACTATTTACCTATTCTGCCTCTGATCATCTGACTCCTATTTGCCTATTCTGATTTGGCTATTTGCCTCTTATAATCTGGCTACTATTAGCCTATTCTGATTTAGCTATTTGCCTATGCCCATCTGGCTATTTGCCTATTCTGATTTGGCTATTTGACTATTCTGATGGGCCTATTTGCCTATTGTTATCTTGCTATTTGCCTATGGCTATCTAGCTGTTTGTCTATGTTTATATGTCTATTCTGATTTGGCTATTTGCTTATTCAGATTTGGCTATTTGCTTATGGTCATCAAATTTAGCTATTTGCCTATTCTGATTTAGCTGTTTGTCTATTCTGATTTGGCTATTTGCCTATTTTTATTTGGCTTTTTGTCTATTCTAATTTGTCCAATACATATATTTAATCCGAAACATTCACATTAAGGCATCTTACATCTTTACAATAATTTTCCCTTTTTTCTATGACTTCTGTCCAACGATCAACTAGCTCCTTGATGCCTTCTTCAAATAATTTCTCTGATTTTTGAGAGAAAAACAAATTTAAGTTATTTTTGAGTCGGTCGTCATTTTCATCAATTTTATTGTTTAAGTGATGCTGCAACGACTGGAAGAGATTGTACTTGGATGGAGCAATGTCAGGTGAATAAAGCATATGAGGCAAAACTTCCCAATTGAAACTGATGATTTTTCCTGAGTGAGTTTTGCTGTGTGAAATCTCGAATTATCATGCTGAAGCACTACACCCTCCTTCATGAGTAATGCTGATCATTTTTTTTTGACAGAGCAATTATTTGATCATCCAATTGTGAACAATATTTTACTGTGATTGCTTGATTAGGCTCTAGTAACTCATAATGAATCACTCCTCTCATGTCAAACCATATAAAGAGCATAACCTTGTTTGGGTGTGGTACTTGTTTTAGAACAATCTGTGGATTTTGGTTTCGGTCTAACAATTGTCCTTAGCGTTGGGTATTCTTTACATCTCCAGTCACAATTATTTGCAAAATAGCTAAATTGGAATGGCGTAATCTGAATAGCCAAATATCCAAATACAAAAAAGTTAAATCAGAATAGGCAAATAGCCAAATCAGAATACGCAAATAATCAAATTTAAATATGTAAATAGCTAAATTAGGATAGGCAAATAGCCAAATCAGTTAAGCAAAAAGCCAGATGACTATTAGCCACATCGGAATAGGCAAATAGCTAAATCAGAATGGCAACTAGTCAAATTAGAATCGGAAAAAGCCAAATCACAATAGGCAAATAGCCAATCAGAATAAACAAACAGCTAAAAAGAATAGGCAAACAGCTAAATCAGAATAGGCAAATAGCCAAATAAGAACAGGCAATAGACAGATTACCATAAGCAAATAGCCAAATATATGTATATATAATTGTATATATATACAATTATATATACAATTATATAATTTATATATATAATATAAGAATAGGCTAAATAATGATAGCAAAATCAGAATAAGCAAATAGATAAATAAGAATGAAAAGGCAAATCAAAATAGGTAAGTAGCTAAATAAGAATAGACAAATACCCAGATGACCATACATAGCTAAATAAGAATAGGCAAATAGCCAAATACATGTACATATATGAATACATGCATACACACATATATGAGAAGAGACAAATAGCCAAATAAGAATATACAAATAGCTACACCAGAATAGGCAATAGCCAGATTACTATAGGTAAATAGTCAAATTTAAATAGGAAAATCGCAACATAAGAATACGCAAATAGCTATATCAGAATATACAAATAGCACTATTAAGAATAGATAAATAGCTCAATCAGAAAAGGCAAATAGCCAAATCAGAATAGCCAGATGACCATAGGCAAATAGCCAGATGACCATAGGTAAATAGCTAAATCAGAAGAAATAGCTAAATCAGAAAAGGCAATAGCGAAATAAGAATAGGCAAATAACAAAACCAGATGAGTATAGACAAATAGCTAAATCAGAAAAGAGAAATAAGCAAATACGAATATATAAATAGTGACATAAGAATAAGAAAATAGCTTAATCAGAATAAGCAAATGTCGCTATTTGCTTATACTATTCTGATTTGGCTATTTGCCTATTTGCCTATTCTGATTTAGCTCCTTTTTAAAAGTTAATTATAAGTCGCTTTCTTTCTTTCTTTCTTTCTTGACGTCCCACCACAAATTGTGTAAGATAATGAAGAGTAGCAAAAATGAATCGTAGACGAGTCGTCTACAATTCATTTTTGCTATTCTTCATTATCTTACACAAATAAAGGAGATGAAATAGATAAACAATAATGAACGGATGTTGTGCGTGTTAATTAATTATTTATTTATATGTACATCTTATATATATTCTTCTCTATTAATTATAAGCATTTGTAAAAGGAAAAGAATAAAGAGGATTCGATTGTCATAATGTATCTGTTTTGAACTTACTTTTACTTACAAGTGAATAGGGTGTAAGAATGATGAGAAAACAGAGATGTATGACTTAAATAGATAATTTTGGAATGTTGACGGTTGTATTTTGTTATTTTTTACCTTGCTTGATTGCGGTAGATAAAATGTACACCAATCTAACCTTTTCGTTAATATTTTATTTTGTTTATCAACAAAATATGTTTTCGAAATGGACAGATGTAATTGTTTGATATTATAGTGTTTTTTTAATTAACTAGGTAACATATTTAAAATTATTTTTATATTACATATTATGAGCTCTAGTTGTATTGTAAGCTATTGAGTTACTGCATAATCTTTTTTGTGGACTTAAAAAAATTATATAATATTTATATATTTTTTCTTATTTTTACTTCAGTGTAAGTCTCAGAAATAAAGGGCCCCTTCCTGGGGCTAACACTTGATCTTATTAAATATATTTCTTGTTGATCCTTGGTTTTACCGGATTCTAGGACAATAATTTATCCGGTCTGGTGGAGTATCAAGCTATATGCTGTTACTAAAGGCAACATCATTTTAAGTAGGTGCACCATTCCGTCTATTAGCCAGTGTGTAGGGAATCTTATTTGGGCTTCGAATACTATGTTATTTTGAGTATTTGATCAGAGTTTACTTGTAGGAAGAAATGTCCTCGTGCAAGGTTGTTCTGACCAACCCTGCACAGATATACCTTGGACAATTGAAGATAGTGTCAAGTAAGCATTACAATTCTTTCCAATAAACATACAGATTCTCTTTAAATTCCATTTTTTTTAAAATTTTCTTATCTTTTGCTTTTTGCTACCGGATCCCGGATATTCACGCGATATTTCAGAGACTCAAACCGAGAGATCTTTTTAGATTGAAACCGTTTAAGCACAATTGTTTTATCTCTCTTACGCTTGGCACATTGGTTATTTTTAAAATTCTTTTTCATGAGCTCTATTGATCCTATGATTACTATAATTATGGAGATCTTCCTATGTGTGTGTATGTGTGTGTGTTTTATAAAAAAGTTTTTACTTAATTTTTAAATGCAAATTAATTACAAAATCAATTAACAATTATTTCGAAATAATTTTATTTTGAAGCGAGTTTTTAAATAATACAAAATTGCAGTTCACTGTGTATTTCTTTCTTTGGACATCCACAATCAGTGGATTATGAATCAAGATCAACTTTCACCAGGAAACATTCATGAAAAGATAAACCCCTACTTGGGCAGAAATACAATTTGATTTTGCAGAAATTACTTGAATAAAAAGGTTGCAAACAAGATTTATATTCGTCATCAATTATTTCTAATGAGAAATCATATTTATTGATAATCCATTCTTTTTTAACTGTCTTAAAAAATAAAGAAATAGCTATTAAGCTACTTATACATATATATATATATATATATATATATATATATATATATATATATATATATATATATATATATATATATATATAATACCAAGCAAGCGTTGTTGAACGTCATGGAACTTTCTCGTTCGTAAATCTTCTTCGTGAGGTTCTCAAACCGTCGAGCTATCCTTCTGGTTTCAGGTGCCAATCCGTAGAGTATTTTCCCGATTGTTCTTAAATCGGTCATTTTTTTTTCGACCGCTTTCGACTTTCTATGTCGTGTCCAGGAGTAGTTTTTTTTTTAACTAGGAAGACTATATTTAATGTTTTATAGGTGCCGTTAAGAACGGATGAAAGAGAAGAGAGGGTGTGTGGTAGAGTTGCTTTTATTCTATCGTTTGTTTGTTTGGTTTTAGTGTTATTTATTTCTTATTACCATTATTTATTTATTTTTTAATTACTTTATTTTCATTTAATTATGGAATAATTTTAATATGTTAGTACCAGTGTTGAATGGTAAATTTCCGTTGAAAAGAAATCTAATGCGTCTGAACTCACCTATGTTTTGAGCACTTTTTCCACACTGCTCCCACGCAAAGAGTTTTCTTCACATTCTACAATTCATTTGACTTCTTTTCAACGAAAATTTACCACCCGGACAATCTGCATATATTTTTCACGGAATTTTTCTTTTCATTCACTGTGTTTTTTTAATAAAAATTCCTTTAATAATAATTTTCATATTTTTCAAATATTTTAACCTTGTTTTTTTCGAAAACCAACTTATCCATCTGTATTTCTCCTCTGATGATAAGATTTCGATCTTTGAAAAGCCTTGGCTTAAGGAAAGAATAATAAACACTAGTTTATTACTGAATACACCTTGCATTGAACAATTGAAATTTTAAATGAATTTGGACAATCGTCGCATATTTATCACTCTTTTTTCAACTCTCTCTCTCTCTCTCTCTCTCTCTCTATATATATATATATATATATATATATATATATATATATATATATATAGAGAGAGAGAGAGAGAGAGAGAGAGAGAGAGACAGAAAGAGAGTGACAGAGAGAGAGAAGAAAAAAGAGTGATAATTATGCGACGATTGTCCAAATTCATTTAAAATTTCAATTGTTCAATGCAAGGTGTATTCAGTAATAAACTAGTGTTTATTATTATTTCCTTAAGCCAAGGCTTTTCAAAGATCGAAATCTTATCATCAGAGGAGAAATACAGATGGATAAGTTGGTTTTCGAAAAAACCAAAGTTAAAATATTTGAAAAATATGAAAATTATTATTAAAGGAATTTTTGTTAAAAAAACACAGTGAATGAAAAGAAAAATTCATATATATATGTATATATATATATGTAAATATATATATGTAAATTTCGCGTACAACAAAATCGTAGGATAAATTTCAGAGGAAACATTTTTTTAAATCAATGAAACGGGCGGGTCGAAAAAAAAAAGAAAATTGCTAACATTTCTCTATACGGCATGATCGTCTGACCCTCTAAGAGGAAACGTCAGAATGATAAATCAAAAACTAAGAAACTCGAATGAGATATGATGGGAATATTGTTTAAGTTGGAGAAAACGATTGAGAGAGTAAAAAAGAAGTAAATCTCTAAACGTTATGGTGGATTAGAATCATTAAATATCTCCAACTGATACTTCAAAATATTTTGTCTACACAGGCTAGGTTGAGAATTGTTAATAACTAACGCCTAAATAATATTGAGATGGTAGTTCGACCTGGCGCTGTGTAAAACAGAAAACCACCCATCGGAATACTTGTCAGAACAACTATTTGTACTAACCAGATGAGTTCTGATGGCTGATTCTTAGTTTTAAATTTATCATTCTGACGTTTCCTCTTAAGGGGTCAGACGATAAGGCCTTAAGGAATATATATATATATATATATATATATATATGTATATATAAATGGAGAGATAATAAATATCAAATTTTATTTTTTAAATTAACATATCAAGCACATTCAATGTTTAATAGGCAAGATAGAGCAATAATACAATGAAACGAGAGATGAAAATAAAAATTGGAAAAAGAACAATATTGATTTCGTCCTTCCCTAAACATATGGATTTTCAAAAATGCAAACTTTTATAACCAGAGGAGACCATAGAGATGAGGCTGTTACATTATCTAACAGCCAGCACATATTTTTAAATATAAAAACACTATACAAAAATACAAAAATATTTTTATAAAAATTCAGTAAAGAGAATCTACTTCGAGGAAAAAATGTAAGATGTCCCAAAACTGTACATCCAAAATAATACAAATATTCAGCAGATGTAGCAGAAAGTCTTTCAGAAATTCGAATAATGAAACAGTTCTGTAAAGAAAATGTCAGGATTCAAATCAGATGTTAAAGATTAGTTTGACATTTGTATGCAAATGATCTTGTTTAAACGACTAGATGATTCAATAAATAGTGTTCTTTTAAAAAAATTTTATTCTTATCTCTCATTTAATTGTATATATATATATATATATATATATATATATATATATATATATATATATATATATAAATACATGCTAACTGCTTATTTTTTATTTCTTTCGTTTTCTTTTTTAACATTTCTTTTATTCTTTCTCCTTTTCTACTGTGTATTACACGTGACTATATTTTTCTTTCAAAATTGCGTCCTTTGTACAAATTTGAAAACTTTTCTGTTTTTAATTAAAGTTCTGCTGCCAACTGATGCTGATTGTCTTAACACTTGAAATATTTTGGTAAAACTATTCAATATGTGATTATGAGTTTATTTTTGCTTGTTCTTGATTTGCTTATCCTGTATTCCATTTTTGTACATATATATATATATATATATATATATATATATATATATATATATATATATATATATATATATATATATATATATATATATACTAGGAGAATACACGTTTTATAACGGTTATAATCAATAAATATTAAATTAGTTTTACATTTTAATGCTTTTCTTTTCTTTGTTGGTTATGGAAGGCTTTGGTTTGCACCCCTTAAATAGTAAAGTTTACTAAATCATGTAACTCACGCCATTTCCTAAAATATATATTCCATAATTCATGATAAAAAGTCAATGGTGAAGGATTTTACCAAGCACATACATACTATTAATGCTGAGGCGCGTGAACCGATACATTTAAAAACTAATGAATTATGTTACTCATCTTGTTATCGAGAAAATACATTCCAAAATTTATAATGATCCTTTCATTGGTTTAATCGTTTATCCCGTACAATAGTATATATATATATATGATAACGGCGAGGAATACGGACGTTTGGGACATTTTTTTGGAGGGTCGAATGAGATTAAACAAATATAAAAAAACGAGAGAAAACGATTAAAAAGAAATTAATTAATGTACTGAACCGGTTTTCGTCCACACTCATCAGAGTAAAACGTGGAAGTGATTGAATACGACTAAAACCTAAAAATAATTTGTAATGAACACTAGTGACAAGTTTAGGAGAAAAAAAAATTATGGGGAGGAGAGTCATAAGTTGATCACATTAAGTCCTAAAAGCCATTCCTTTTGCTTACAAAGGGAAGGTTTGATTGACTATATATATGGCTTCATATATATATATTGACTGAATATATATGGCTTCCAGGACTTTGAGGTGGAATAGGGAATGCGATCTACTTATGACAGAAAACCAGTCACTAGTGTACGTCGACGCACATTCGGCGCTATTTATGAGATGGGCAGCAATAGCAGACCCGGTTGTATTAACTAAATTATTTAAATTATTTAGTCGGCCCTGGCGTATGGCAGGGGGGATTTGTTGTTTGATTCTGGATTCAAACCTTTGCACTGTCCTTCCCACGTATACGGCATCGCACCGACATTTAAATAGATAAATAATATTACTAATATGTTGGGGTGGGAGAACATCCTTATGAATAGATTTGAGCAAAGGTCGAGCAGAAAAAACAATTCTAGGATTAGATGCCTGGTAACACCGACGCACAGCTACAGAAATTTGATTGGCAAATTTTATGCTAATATTACCCAACCAAGGTAATCTGAGGTACGCCTGGCATTTTGGAGGACCAAAAAGTTTAGGCTTGTTAAAATGAGCGATCTTAGTAACGATATTGGAATTAACAATATCGAGAGAGTACCCATTTTCAACGAGCACCTCTTTGATAAATTCAATCTCCGAATCAATACTATATGTATATATATATATATATATATATATATATATATATATATATATATATATATATATATATATATATATATATATATATATAATCATTACTAATTCAGGTATCCACATATATAAGAAGATATAATTTTTTATGCATCAATTTTCAGTATTTACTTCTACAGTGCTCGATACGTAACGAGAGCTAGGTAGCAAGCTATGAAAATATATTTATGACAATTAATCTACACAGAGTCTCCCGCGTTTGATTCCCGCGGAATATCTTCACAAGCTGAAACCATTTTAAGCCCAGAAGTTCAGTTGGGTTAGCTCGATGTTCACACATTTTTTAACAGACTCATCATTTTGAGTGCTTATATATATATATATATATATATATATATATATATATATATATATATATATATATATATATATATATGAACTATGTTTGTAAGCATGATTTGATATGCATAGGACTTAGTTCTATACTCGTCGGGTAACGGTTAGAATTTGCCTGAAGATCCCCCCCCCGGATGAAACGCGGGAGCCTCTGTGTAGCTTAATTGCCATACATATATTTTCATAGCTTACTATATATATACATATATATATATATATATATATATATATATATATACATATATACACACATATACATACTTAACTTTATATGTGCACCTCCTATATGATAATTATACAAAAAGATAATAATGTTCCCATGTTTCTCACCATGTTGCTTAGAATATATATTCAGAAATTCATAATGATCCGCTTATTAATTCATAAATTATATTATCCTGTAAATAATATATATATGCATATATATATATACATATATATATATGTACATATATATATATATATATATATATATATATATATATATATATATATATATATAAGCACTCAAAATGATGATTCTGTTAAAAAATGTATGAACCACACGCTCACACAACTGAACTTCTGGGCTTAAAATGCATTCAGCTTAACAATCAACAAATCCAGTTTTTATAGCTTATTAAACGCCAACACACAATATCTCATAATCCCACCCTAAATAAGAACTTCTTTAAATGATTTCATTTCGCGTACATTTTAAGAATCTGCATACATTTATTTCGTTTTCTCATTATTACCTTCCAGTTGTTCTTCCTCGCCATTTCTTACTTCTGGACTATAATTCTTAATCTCTTCAGCCTTATAATTTACAGTCGTAATAGCAATACTCATAATGAAGGAAGTCTCTTTCAACTGATTGGGAATTGCTTCCGGTCTTAATATCAGATTTCATAATGGCGGCCTGATTATCTCGATTCTCGCTAATTGACGGCTTTGTCACGACAAGTTTTCTATATGGGCTTGTTATTGTAAAGTTTATCAATATATCTGAACAGAAATACACTCAAACACAAAAAACAACGAAAATATTAACAAAAAAGTCATCGTATTTTCTATTTTCGAATCAAAAAGCAATAAATATAAAAAAACAATGAGAACACATACATACATACACACACACACACACACATATATATATATATATATATATATATATATATATATATGTATATATATATTTATAAATATATATATATATATATATATATATATATATATATATATATGTGTGTGTGTGTGTGAAGAAATGAAAAACGGAAAACAAGTTAAAGTGCAGGAGAAAAACAAAATATATATATATATATTTATGCATATAAACTATGTTTGTCCACATGATTTCATATGCATAGGACTTAGTTCTCTACTCGTCGGGTAACGGTTAGAATTTACCTCACAGGTAAGAGTGCTCAAATATAAGTTAAAGGTTACTCGTCTTCCTGGTATCAAATCAAATACAAATTGGTTTGTTTAAATTCCTTTCGCCCTAGTAAGGAATCGCGTGTACGGATAATTTCTGTTTATGCAAATATATAAATATATAGCAACGGTAAAACTATCTGTTTTGATAGATCAATAGCGAATAAATGTTTTGGTAACATCAATGAACATATATATATATATATATATATATATATATATATATATATATATATATATATATATACATATATATATATATATATATATATATAGAACCCCACTAATAATTGTAATTGCCTTACCCGCATCAATGCCTACTCAATAATAACTGCATACATAAATACGTGGTCTATTCTTGTACTGTAACCAAATTATCCTCTAATTCCAACAATACCAACACATCTCCATCATTCCAACAATTACAACTATATAATACCAGAAATACGACCCAAACAATACCCATAACCTTACAACTTCTAACAACAGAGATAACTTTATTAATACTAGAACAACTAGACCTGCTATATACACATACGTAGGCTCTACGCCCCAATTAATAAAGAGCCGCATCTCCTCCCACATGTATTAATTCAACAACACCAATAATAAAACCTCCCTAACAAACATAGTCAAATATTTTAAATTAAATAACATCTCATTCTCCCTAAAATGGTCAATCCTAAAAAAGTCAAAATCCTACACCCTAGGCGCAAAACATTGCCACCTTTGCACCTCTGAAGCACTAATGATAATCACCACTGCAAGAGAAAAGAATATCGTAAACTCGAGAAATGCGATAATTTCGTACTGTCACCATTAAAGAAAATTTAAATACGCCCAACTTATAACCCCAATTGACACCCCCACCCACAAAACCCGTAATTCCGACCCATCATATATGTATGTCTTATGTGTCCCTTATGGATGGATACCCGTGTATGTGTATCTATATACACGTATGTATATGTGCATATGTGCATATATGTATGTGTGTGCATGTGTGTTGTCTGTCTATGAGGGATATAGGAGATGTGTTTGTATATGATACGGGTGTCTATATGCATATATGTATATGCGCGTGTGTGTGCACACACACACACACATATATATATATATATGCATGTGTGTGGCTGTATTCTATGTATTATATATGTGAGTTCTACACCCATATAATAAAAAACGGGATTAGTAGAATTTACAATTCCGAAATACTCTTACCCTGTCTTAAACTATTACATAATCCCATAACCCTTCCCCATTGATTGATAATAATTCTGCTAGTCCACATTCCAATCCAGTCCTATCACTCAGTAATTTGTACTAACCTATGTGGGGGCATTATCATTCTTTTGCTCATATATATAATTGTATAAACTTTCTCTGTTATCTGTGTATGCGTGCGTGAGTGGGAGTATGTATGGATGTGGCTATGTGGACGTATATTTGGATATATTTTTACATATGAGTATATGTAGATGTATGTGTGTGTATGTATATATGTGTGTATGTGTGCATGTGTATGTATGTATATGTATATGTATGTATATGTATGTGTATGTATATATATATGTATATGTGTGTATGAGTATGTATATGTATTTATATGTATATGTGTATGTGCATGATTGTATAACCTGATCTTATCGGATTTGGATTTTCCCGGCTTCTGTTGGTGCAACCGGGCTTAAGGGATGTTGTTGTTGTTGTTTTCCACTTTCAAATATGAGATCGTGAATGCACACGAGATAGGTATACAATTTAGGGTTCATATTTTTTTTAAGTATCTAATTGAAATTTAATAAGGAATAAGGTAAAATAAATACCTTTGAAGCATTTAAAGATGCTATTATTTGAAAGAGAAAAACAACAACAACATCCCTTAAGCCCGGTTGCACCAACAGAAGCCGGGAAAATCAAAATCCGATAAGATCAGGATATACAGACACATTGAAAAGGCCAAGTTTTCAATTTTGCGAAGTATTTGTATCACTATAAACTAAAAAAAAATGAAAGTTTATAAAAGAAAAATAAATCGGGTTCGATTTATTTTTCTTTTAAAATTGATATCGCATCTTTAAAAGCTTCAAAGGTATTTATTTTTCTTTATTCCTTATTAAATTTCAATTAGATGCTTAAAAAATAAAATATGAACCCTAAATTTTATATATATATATATATATATATATATATATATATATATATATATATGTTTTTGAACATGATTTGTGGAAAACTCTCTAGAGCTCTTTCGACTATCATCTCGTTAGGAGAACTCGATAGTATAATCAATCAAATATATCAACGAAAATTATACAGACGCCGACATTTCAAGCTTTTGCTATCATCAGTGGTGGAAGTGACAATTTCAGACCGTTGGAGGGAACGAGACAAGTACAGAATAAGCATATACTACGCAAGCTAGAAGTGTACGGAAAATAATAACGTAAAGAAAGTAAATTACGTTCTTATTTTGCCGTAATCATATATATATATATATATATATATATATATATATATATATATATATATATATATATATATATATTATATGGTAATTTTACGTGCGTTTTGTGTATGTATATATGCATGTATATGCGTATATTTTATTGTGTATATGTATGTATGCTTATATATATATATACATATATATATATATATATATATATATATGTAGCTATCAAATATGGCATATTACTTTCTACACGCTACATCTTGTTCTCGCCCGCTGCCACACCCTCGGCCCTTCCACCTTAAACCGTCATATAATGCGAACCTGATTTCAAACCCTTCCGTGCTCTCACCTCAAGGCTAATTTTGAAAAGGTTCAATAAACATGTCTCATGCCCCTTCTTCCTCTTTCATGGTATAAATTAATTCCGACCACTAAAAATGTTCGCCCCACACCTCCCACAGTTATTGTTGGTTCCGACCATCTCGATGAGTCCATAACTGAGCTTATCATGAGCAACATTTTTCACTTACATAACACTAGCTCACCCCCCTCCCTTATGATCCTATGACTCAAACCGCCACCATTTCCCTCCACACTCTCAACGGTCAACTCAATTCACTACTGCCAATATCTATTTGTATCTCTTAATTTATTTTTTATAAGCGGCTTTTTAAGAAAACTACTGCCACCATCTCTGTTTCAAACATTTTGTACTTATGCGTGATATTCTCTAGACAGTCATCCTAAGGAAATCTTGCAATAAAGAGAAAACGTTGATGAATGCATAAACAATATTTATTGGTTTTCCTTTATATATATATATATATATATATATATATATATATATATATATATATATATATATATATATATATATACCAATACTTAATTACCTGAATATTAAAGTATATGTACGTACATACGTCGGTGTCTCAATCTTTTGCTATCATCTGTGTGGAAAGGAATAATTCCAGACGGTTAGATGCCACGAAACCAGTACAGAATCAGCCTAGACTCCGCAAGCTAGAAGTGTATTAAAAAGTATCAAGACGTAAAGAAAGGAAATTCAGTTAAAGCGGCCAGCACACAGTAAACAGTCCAGATGGTTCAACCAACGTTTTTCAGATCATTGAGTATAGCTAAGTGACAGCCTATAGGGTTCAACTTTAATTTCTTAGAGGGGGTTATAACAATATTTTATTGAATACATACTAAATAATGTTTACCTACAGTCGACGTTTAAAGTTTTTGCTATGATCAGTGTAGGAAGCGACAATTTCAGACATTTAGAGAGCACGAACCCAATACAGAATACGCTTAGACACCGTAAGCTGACGCTCTGACTTCACGGCCACGGGAAATTATCGCGTAAAGAAGTAAAATTAAGTTCTTTTCGTGTTTTTAGAAAGTGCCCAACAGACAGTATAGAGTGGAGAAAGTTAAACGAACGTTTTTCGGTACCTTGCGCATAGCTAACTCCCCGAACAGCGCCCAACTTTAATTACTTAGAGGGGTCAATAATAATATTTTATTAAATAAATACGTAATTATTTTTACAAACAGATGTCGGCGTGTACAGCTTTTGCTATCGTCAGTGTAGTTACTCCAGTTGTGAATATGTATATATACTAACAAACAGACACCAGGCGAATATTTATTAATTGATATCTAATACCTATTGTGAACATTTCACAAAGATTAGAGGTATCTTAATTTTCACGAAGTATACACACATTTTCATCCCATTTCCATAAAACTAAGTAAAACTAAATATAGGACAGCTTAAATAGAGGCTCCTTACGCCTAGCAGCTCTTTTATTAAATTCATAATGATCGGTTAATTAGTTTAGTCGTAAATCATGTACATACACATATATATAAACATATACGCATACCTAACTTTATATATAGAGAGCTTTTTCCTTTTAAATACAAGTAAATTATAATATAATAATTCTGAATATATGAGTAACATTATACAATATAAAAATCTGCATTTTAAGTGTCTTTCAACAAATAGATATAAATCATCATTCATTTATTTAATTGTGAACTTTAAGGCTGGGTGTAATTAATTGAGTGCCTTAACAGAGGGAACACAACTCCACCCTTCCTTTTCTGGATGTATTAGTGCATAAATCTGATTCATTGTTTCTAACATTCTGTTTACCGCAAACCTACATTTACTGGTTTATATTGTCACTGGGACTTGTTTTTTCCCATACAAAGAAAAATAAATCTGATTAAATGTTTGGTTCATCATGCCTTAAAGATTTGCTCTGAATCCCTGATTGATTCGAAGATTAAATTTATCAAAGAGGTGCTCTCTAAAAATGGTTACCCTTTCGATATTGTTAATTCTAATATCGTCACTAAGATCGCTCACTTTAACAAGCCTAAACTTTTTGGTCCTCCAAAATGCCTGGCGTACCTCAGATTACCTTGGTTGGGTAATATTAGCATAACATTTGCTAATCAAATTTCTGTAGCTGTGCGTCGGTGTTACCAGGCATCTAATCCTAGAATTGTTTTTTCTGCTCGACCGTTGCTCAGATCTATTCATTAGGATGTTCTCCCACCCCAACATATCAGTAACATTATTTATCAATTTAAATGTCGGTGCGATGCCGTATAAGTGGGAAGGACAGTGCAAAGGTTCGAATCCAGAATAAAACAACACATCCCCCTGCCATACGCCGGGGCCGACTAAATAATTTAAATAATTTAGTCAACACATCCGGGTCTGCTATTGCTGAACATCTTATAAATAGCGCCGAATGTGCGTCGACGTACACTAGTGACTAGTTTCTGTCATAAGTAGATCACATTCTCTATTCCATCTCAAAGCCCTGGAAACCATATATATCAAGTCAATACAACCCTCCCTTTGTAAACAAAAGGAGTGGCTTTTAGGACTTAATGTGATCATCTTGTGACCCTCCTCCCCTATATATATTTTTTTTTTCTCCCAAACTTGTCATCAGTTTTCATTATAAATGTCTTTTAAGTTTTTAGTCGTATTTAATTACTTCCACGTTAATACTCTAATGAGTGTGGACGAAAGCCGGCTTAGTACATTCAAGAATTTTTTAACATTTTCTTCTTGTTTTTATACTTGTTAAATTTCATTTTACCCCCCCCCCCCCGAAAAAAAATGTCCCAAACGTCTTCATTCCTCGCCGTTATATATATATATATATATATATATATATATATATATATATATATATATATATATATATATATATATATATATACTAGGAGAATACCTGTCGTATGCCGTGCCAAATTAATTTATTAAACAGAACAGGCTTGCACAAAATTAATGTTGCCATACAAAAATTAAAATAAAGATTATACGATATTCAACGTTTCCTCTAGAATCCTTGTTTCAATTCTCATAAAAATCCATTGCATGATTTTCACTCGAAAAGATGTTTAAAATAACAAGCTTTAGCTTAACGACTCTCGGCAAGAAATTGAAATTCTGGAAGGCTTGTTTGATTGGTGAGATTATTAGATAATTCAATGAAAATCTCAAAAATTAGAATTTAATGTCTCCTAAAACACTTTAAAATACTCCAGACAAACAAAAACATGGAAATGATTATTAATTAATATATCACACCTATTGTTATATTTTCACCAAAACGAGGTACATTAATTTTTACGAAATGATTATTAATTAATATATAACACCTATTGTTTTATTTTCACCAAAACGAGGTACATTAATTTTTACGAAGTGATTATTAATATATAACACCTATTGTTATATTTTCACCCAAAAGAGGAACATTAATTTTTACGAAGTGATTATTAATTAATTTATCACACCGTTTGTAATGTTTCCACCAAAAAAGAGGTACATTAATTTTTACGAAGTTATTATTAATTAATATATAACACCTATTGTTATATTTTCACCCAAAAGAGGAACATTAATTTTTACGAAGTGATTATTAATTAATTTATCACACCGTTTGTAATGTTTCCACCAAAAAAGAGGTACATTAATTTTTACGAAGTTATTATTAATTAATATATAACGCCTATTGTTATATTTTCACAGAAAAGAAATACATTCATTTTGATGAAATGCTTATTAATTAATATATAACACCAAAACGAGGTACATTAATCTTTATGAAATGATTTTTAATTAATATATAACACCTATTGTTATATTTTCACTAAAAAGAGGTACATTAATTTTTACGAAGTAATTATTAATTAATATATCACACCTATTGTTATATTTTCACCAAAAAGAGGAACATTGATTTTTACGAAGTGATTATTAATATATAACACCTATTGTTATATTTTCACCCAAAAGAGGAACATTAATTTTTACGAAGTGATTATTAATTAATTTATCACACCGTTTGTAATGTTTCCACCAAAAAAGAGGTACATTAATTTTTACGAAGTTATTATTAATTAATATATAACACCTATTGTTATATTTTCACCCAAAAGAGGAACATTAATTTTTACGAAGTGATTATTAATTAATTTATCACACCGTTTGTAATGTTTCCACCAAAAAAGAGGTACATTAATTTTTACGAAGTTATTATTAATTAATATATAACGCCTATTGTTATATTTTCACAGAAAAGAAATACATTCATTTTGATGAAATGCTTATTAATTAATATATAACACCAAAACGAGGTACATTAATCTTTATGAAATGATTTTTAATTAATATATAACACCTATTGTTATATTTTCACTAAAAAGAGGTACATTAATTTTTACGAAGTAATTATTAATTAATATATCACACCTATTGTTATATTTTCACCAAAAAGAGGAACATTGATTTTTACGAAGTTATTATTAATTAATATATAACGCCTATTGTTATATTTTCACTAAAAAAGGGTACATTAATTTTTACGAAGTTATTATTAATTAATATATAACACCTAGTGTTATATTTTCACTAAAAAGAGGTACATAAATTTTTACGAAGTTATTATTAATTAATATATAACGCCTATTGTTATATTCCACAGAAAAGAAGTACATTAATTTTTATGAAATGGTTATTAATTAATATATAACACCGTTTGCTATATTTTCACCAAAAAAGAGGTACATTAATTTTTACGAAGTGCTCCCTAATCCTATTAAATTATTTACATAAAATAAATCAAACAAAATATAACCCGAATTTTGTTTCAAAATTCATAATGATCGATTTATTAATATATGAGTTAATCGTGCACATACAATTATATAAAAATTAAATCATGTCTATCCCTGCATGATAAAGCTGACTTACTGAAAGTTTGCTTGGCTAAGACCTTTTTATATATTTTATACCTACTAAATACATGCTTGAATATTCGTCAATTTTGGGATTGAGTTATATTTGGAAAACGTCCATTTATATTGCTCTATTAATCGCAATTTTCAAATAAATCATCAACTGCCTCATCTCTTACTAACTTTCTATCAGTAACACTCTCTCACATTGGATGTTATTATTTTTAACGTCGTATATGGCGCTCGCTTCCGTAACTCGTTCTTTTTTCTCTATCGCTCTGTCTTTGTCTTTTGCGCCCTCTTTCCCCTTCTGTGTCATTCTTTCTCTCTCTCTCGCTCTGTTTCTTAACAATCGAAGCTTACAAAGTAAAGAGAGAATAAACAGATCTATTACACCCACATTTTCAACGCAGACAGTAATACTGTTAAATTCGAATTTGGCAAGAAAAAGATAGTAGGTGATAACACTAAAGAAGGAGATACATAGCGAGTAGAGAGAAGATATCTGTAGATCTTGTTTTTGTTTATACATTTTTATATTTAACTGACTTTGCAAATGTCCCTTTTCCTGATTCAAACGATGTAACCCATAAGGTTTGTGACTATATATATATATATATATATATATATATATATATATATATATATATGTATATATATATATTAATATATATATATTAATTAATATGTATATATATATATATATTAATATATATATGTTTACATATACATTAATATATGTATATATATACATATATATATATATATATATATATATATATATATATATATATATATATATATATATGTGTGTGTGTGTGTCGATTGAACAATGCCAATTGTATTTTGCGCCAAACAGAAACAAACTGAAAGCAAATGTTAAAGTATTTGTCAAACCTCATGATGAATGTATAAAATATATTGGAAATGCCATCTTTCGAATTAATAATAGTTTTCTAATATTAAAAAAAACAGTTGTAATACACACACATATACATATATATATGCATATATATAATTTATGTACATATATATGTATATAAACATAATTTATGTATATATATACATATGTACATATGTATATATATATATAATTTATGTATATATACATATGTACATATATATGTATATAAATATAATTTATGTATATATATATATGTACATATGTATATATATATATAATTTGTGTATCTATACACACATATATATATACATATATATATATATATATATATATATATATATATATATATATAAATATATATATATATGTATATATACATGATATTGAAGCACCACAAACCAGACTTCAAATATAAGCCGGCGACCAGATTGATAAACCCAGCAAGACCCGAAATCGGGAAAATCAGCAAGACCATTCTTTAAAGGATAAATAAAACGATCAACATCAAACTACACCTGAATCAATAGATCAACACCACAAGTACCATTGATTGGTTTAATTTAATAGATGATAAGAATCACTGTACATTCATCCTATTCGACATCATTTATTACTACCCTTCCGTAACAAAAGATTTATTACACAAGGCACTAAACTTCGCAAACACGAACACGGATATTACCGTGGACGAAATTCGTTCTTATATATATATATATATATATATAAATATATATATATATATATATATATATATACATTTTTTTATGTGTGGTAGTGCACAATATCACTTATTAAAATGAATGAGACAACCACTATCCCTGTGACAGGACCACAGGCAAAATAAGCCTGGGCCTCGTGTGGCCACACACACTAAAAATATGAATAATGCACAATAATATCAATACAAGCCGTGGTACTCAGGGGAAAGACCTGAGTGTCATGATGGGCAGGTGCTCCTTCGTTAGGGAACATGGGGGACCCTGTCCGCATCCTGCGAATGTTAGCCCTTCTCATTTCAGAAACAAGACAACGGACAAGAACCAGGTAAGTAACCTCTCTGATTCCAGGTATGAAAAGGACACAGACCAGAGACAAGAAAACCAGAGCGAAAACAGCAAACTGAAAAGATATAGAAAGAAATGGACCATGAAAGAGAACAGACTGGTGATGGAGTGCTATTATGAAAGCCGCTACCCTACAGAAAGAGGCTACCGAAAACGAATGAAACATCTCTGGGATATTGCTAGTGACTACCATACAACGGAACAAAGGATAGCAGATCAAGCAAGACAGATCCTCAAGCGAGGATGGTTCTCGGAGATGGAACTGACGGAAATCAGACAGAAGGTTAATGGCGAAACGGAGCAAGTAACACCACCAAAGGAGAAACCACAGGAAGAGGACGTGCAAAACATACACACTGAAACTGAAGAGATTGAAGACTACGGAATCACAGAACCAGGTAAGATAGAAGACTGCAGAACCACAGAACCTGCTGAGATAGAACTCAACGAAAAATAAGCAAGTGAAGTGGAAAACATTAGACGATACATGTAAGAAAACAAAACAAAACTCCCATCTCTCAGGAATGAAGTTGCGAAGAAGTTACAAGCAGAAACAGAACGAGTAAACAGACTCCTCACACACATCCCAGAAACTATTACAGACCTAAACAACCTGATATATGCAGGGGCAAAATCGGTAAGTATGAAACAAAGAAATGAAGAGAATGGACAAAAGAAAGGACCGACAAAACCTGGATGGGAAATCAGACTGGAACCCCAGATCACCAAACTTCGGAAAGAAGCTAAAACCGTGAACAGAAGGAAAGAGGGCATGAAACTATTAAGAAGCAAAAATCAGAAACGCAAGGAAAAACTAAATGAGAAACATGAAGAAATAAAACAAAGTATAGCAGCAATAGAAGGAAGACTGAGACGATACAGGTACAAATCAGAGCAGAGCAAACAGAAAAGGACCTTTGAAAACAATGAAAACCAGTTTTACAAAAACGTAAATGGAGAAAAAACAACGACAGAGCAACCGAACTCAACAGAAACAAAACAATTCTGGAGCAAGATATGGGAAGAACCAAAGAAGCACAACAAGAATGCCCAATGGTTGAAAAACATGAAAGATGAACTGCAGGAAATCGAAGAAGGAACCGAAATAGAAATCAACAAAGAAACGATCAAGAAAACCCTAAGAAAAATTGCAAACTGGAGAGCACCAGGCCACGATGGAATACATGCATACTGGTTTAAAAAGTTCACGACCCTGCATGAAAGACTAGCGCAGAAACTGAGTGGATGTATCCGCAAAACAGATGTACCAGAATGGATGACGGAAGGAAGAACAACATTAATACAAAAAGACCCAAAAAAAGGAACGACCCCCAGCAACTACAGACCGATAACATGCCTACCAATAATGTGGAAAATTCTCACAGCACAACTGAGAGAACAAATCTACCAATCCCTAGACAAACCTGGACTGCTCCCCGAGGAACAAAAAGGATGCCACAAAGGACAAAGAGGGGGACATGATCTACTATACATTGATCAAAAGACCCTGAAGGAGGTGAAGAGCAGATAAAAGAACATAACCATGGCATGGATTCACTACAAGAAAGCCTACGACAGGATCCCCCAAACATGGATAATTGAATGCTTCAAAATATACAAGATACCAGACAGGATTATTAATCTAATCCAGAAAGCAATGGAAACATGGAGACTAAAGCTGACAGCCGGAGGACAATACCTGTCTGAGATAAAAATACAGAGAGGCATTTTTCAAGGAGACTCTCTATCACCACTATTGTTTATAATAGCCATGATGCCACTCAACTACATACTCAGAAAGTGTGATGCCGGATACAGGTTTACGGATACAGAACAAAGAATACACCACCTGATGTACATGGATGACCTGAAACTGTTTGCAAAAAACAAAAAAGAACTGGAAAAGCTGATAAATACAACCAGGATATTAAGCCAGGATATCCAAATGGAGTTTGGAATAGAAAAATGTGCACTGCTAGAGATCAAAAGAGGAAAACTGGAGACGACAGAAGGTATAGAACTCCCCAACCAAGAGGAGATGAGGGCGCTAGGAGAACAAGATAGTTATAAATACCTGGGAGTTCTGGAAGCAGACACAATCAAATATACAGAAATGAAAGAGAAGATTGGAAAAGAATATCTACGAAGAACAATGAAACTCTTAGAAACTAAACTATATAGCAGAAACCTAGTAAAAGGGATAAACACATGGGCTGTATCACTAATAAGATATTCTGGACCATTCATAGGCTGGACCAAAGAAGAACTCAGGCACCTTGACCAGAGGACCAGAAAACTAATGACTATGCACAATGCATTGCACCCAAAAGACGATACGGACAGACTCTACATGAAAAGAAATGAAGGAGGTAGAGGACTGGTAAGTATAGAAGACTGTGTGGAAGACACCAAAAAAGAGCTGGAGAAATATGTAAACCAGAACACGGAAATACTGATCACCACAGCAAGAGACACCAGCCCAACAAACAACTCCGGAAGCACTGAAACCAGAAACAAAAAGACAAGAAAGGAAAAGTGGGAAGAAAAACAACTACATGGACGCTTTATAAGACTCCCAAGCGATGAAACCAATGAAAATAGCTGGGCATGGCTAAGAAAAGGACACTTGAACAGAGAAACGGAATTTCTGCTGACGGCCGCACAGAACAATGCGATTAGGACAAACTTATTAAAGCAAAGATAGATAAAACCCAGGAAAACAGCAAATGCCGATTATGTGGACAAAGAGACGAAACGATAAATCATATAATAAATGAATGCAGCAAGCTAGCCCAAAAGGAATACAAGAATAGACATGACAGCGTGGGGAAAGAAGTACACGGGGAAATGTGCAAACAACTGAATTTCGAATATGCAAAAAACGGTACAGACACAAACCAGAAACTGTACTAGAAAACGAAAAACACAAAATCATATGGGATATGAATGTACAAACAGACAAACCCATAACAGCAAAGAGACCGGATATGATAATAATCAACAAGAAAGAAAAATCCTGCAAAATCGTAGACTTTGCCGTTCCAGCGGACCACAGAGTGAGGATCAAAGAGACGGAAAAAAGAAACAAATATATTGAACTTGCCAGAGAACTGAAAGGAATATGGAACATGAAGAAAGTCAGTATAACACCAATAATCATAGAAGCACTAGGAACAGTCCCCAAAAACATGGAGAAAAGACTAGGAGAAATAGGAATCAAAGGGATAACTGAGACCATACAAAAGATAGTAATGATCAAAACAGCTACAATCCTGAGAAATGTCCTTGAACGCGGAAACCAACCCATATAAGCAACGAATGGAGAACAAACACATGGAAGCACAAGAAAACAGAACCGGGGAAAATACAACCACACGAGAGAGGCGCAAGCATAGGCTGACACCACGAAAATTATGGACAGAGGGTCGAGGAGGAAAGGCGCAAGGGAGGCTTGTTGCACTCGGGCCCCAGAGGGAGCCAATGGCCCTTATCAGCGGGAAATCGATGGTAGGTGGCTGTTGCGATACCACAAGGTCATCAGCGGTGATGAGCGAAAAGAAGTGGAGCATACTGGAACTCTGAGGAGACTTGTTGTCACTCAGACTCCAGGGAATACCACAGGTTGTTGGCAGTGGGCGATCACTGACGATGACCAGTGTGATAACTCCTAGTGAGTAAATAATAATAATAATAAAAATGATTTTAATAGTTGGAATAATAATTATAGTAACAGTGATGATAATAACAATAATGACAATAGTGATAAAAATAATTGTAACTACCAAATTAATAACAAAAATAATAAATATAGTGAAATGTACTAAAAATGAAACGGAATTGACGGAGATAAAAATTAAAATAGTAACACTAATAACTGTAATAATTATGACAGTAATAATATTTGGAATAGCCATAGTAATAATGATAGTGTCAATAATAATAGTACTTATATCAATAATAACAGTAACAATAGGAATAACAGCTACAATGTTTATTATGATAATAGCAATGCAAATAAATAATAATATTAATAATAATAATAATAATAATAATAATAATAATAATAAATGGTAATTTATAACAACGGAAAATAGCAAGTAACATACAAATGATAATATTTGATAACAAAAGTAATGTATAATACGGTTACTTATCTATATAGCCAAAACCTATCCAAATACGAGAAGATGACAATTCTAAATATTGGTGATTAAATCATTCTAGCGTTTTTTTTTAAATATAAATATTTATATTATCTGCCACTCTGACTGCTTAATGACCGGAGAATTCTGCGCACCACCAACATGCCTGTCCGGCCTACTAGGCGTTGAGCCGGTGACCAAGTGCAAAATGTGACTCACAGTTAACCATAGTGGAATCTAGTCGGCTTGTCAAGCCTACCAAGCTTCTTTGCTCCTCTCTTTCCATATTAAAATCTGGCCTCGGTTTGAGATCTTCAAAAGCGAGACGAATTTCTCACTTTTAAATTTTAATTTATTTTGACTCTGCCTTTGACAAGATGCAGTAATACGCATTGAAACGTTGGTTGATTGACGTAAGGTTTTAATAGTGCTTATGTTAACCCAAGATAACATGAATTAGGACACATACGTAAAGGGTATAGTCAAAGATGCAGCAAAAAAGGTGGGCTCCCACTACAATGCTAGTAATCTTCTCCCACCAGTTTATCAGAGCACATTCTGTTAAAGTGCTTGTAAAATAAGAACATGCACCTGGCATAGGCAAATAGTGGTTTTGTAGAGATATATATCTACACAACCACTATTTGTCTTTTGCTTGGAGTCACATCTGATTGGGTACACCCACTACTAGTCTCTTCTTCCATAAATATCCTTGAATCTCTTAGGCCCAACACTATCTACCACGCTCCAGCCCTTGCCCTATCGTAGCAATGTTGCATTCATATTCTTATCGTACAAGTACTTTAATTCAATGTGCTCTGACGAAATTGCTGCATGGTGCATCCAGGACGTAAATATCCTCGACCGATCTCACAATCACTGTAGGGGTCTCCAAATCCCGCAAGGTTATTTGCTCTAATAGCTTTGTTCATCAAAGTTCTCGCCATAAAACTCCCCTCTCTGCTCACTGTCTTCCAGACTGTACCAAGATGCAGAAATTTCAATGTAATGTGAACAAAGAATCTACTTTAGATTTCTTAGTAGGTGTGGCCCCTAATTCACAGTCGCTCCTTACGTCCTTGTGGCAATTTGTCGTGCTTGTGTAAATCATAGTAATATATATATATATATATATATATATATATATATATATATATATATATATATATACACGTCAGAAAGATTAAAAATACACATTCACCTAAAAATATCAGTACAACACCCAGACTCTATTGTTGAGTGCTATCGAATGTTTAGATGTCTATGCTAGCTTTCAGTGTAAACATCACTTTATTTCTGTTATCACGTTATAATCTCTTGTGGCTCAATAGGATTAGGTGAACGCCTAAAGATTCAAGGTGTATTGTTTTTTTAATTTATGTTTACATCCGAATTAGTCGTGGAATATAATGAAATATTGGGAAACGACAAATTCGATCAATCTTCTAAAATTTGTTTGTAAGTTTAGAAATTCAATGTATTTTGTTCACAGAAAATACCATTGAAATGTCGTATAGAAACATTGCGTCTCATCGTAATTTATCGGAACTTACTTACAACTTATCTTCCTACACAGGATGTCTGTTATGTATCGCTATTTGAACATTGCTTATTAGCATACAATTTGGCACATAAATCACCAGTAATATGTATATATATAAATATATGTATATATATATATATATATATATATATATATATATATATATATATATATATATATATATATATATATATATATATATATATATATATATGGGAAAAGAAGGATGAAGGTAATCCGACGTAATGGGAAAATGAAAAAGGAAAACCAAAAAGGGATGATTTTATGTGTACATCAACGTTTCTTCTTTATTTATAAGACTTCATCAGGATGATAATATAAAGAAAAATGTCATGCAAGTACGTGCACATATAGGGTTGACATTATGGGAAGAAGTTAACTATTTTGGCTAGTATATTACTATCAACCTATTGCCTGAGAAGTAAAAGAGAAAGTTATCGCTTCGGGGATTGTATAATGACTACAGAGCAGATATGACACTACTCCCAAAAAAGGAGGAGGTAATGTATGAGAGGATGGTATGACGGACTAACATATACTACACTGCCTTCTCAAAAGGAAGAGATAATACTTAGAAGGATGGTATAATGACGAACTAACATATACTACACTACTTTCCACTCAAGGAAAGATCTAATGCCTGTAGCAATTGTCTCAGAATAACAGAATGGATGCGACATGACCCACAAAGAGGAATTAATGCATTTGTAGTATTATAGCATGCCAATAGAACACATACAAGACTAACCCTTAAACAGAAAGACAAGATGAAGGAGGGAGTATTCTCTGAGATGATAGTAATCATAGCATTAGAATTTTAAAACATACTACAAAAAACTGGGTGTGGGGCAAGCTAGTATAGCATAGCATGACATGGCGGCCCAAGCCGTCTATGTCTCTCTCTATCTCCCTCTTACACAATGGCACCTCTCTTAATGTATATCTCTCTAACCTATTTAATTTCTAACTCTACTAAATGCTAATACAACTTGAATCGAAAAAATAGAACTTTCTACTCTGGGGGAGTCTGTCGAGGTGACGATAACGATGAGGAGTTGAAGCCGCAGTGTGTATAATGCGATTATACACGCCGCAGAGATGCGATATCGCAACGAAGTAATGGGAGTTTTGTGAGTCTTATTGTCGCTCAAGTTCCAGAAAAAGCTAACTGTATTTATCAGCGAGAAATCAAAGATAAATGGCAATAATGCAAAGTGATGCATGATGGTTATATAAAGAGGCAGATAATGTTGAATAGCTATGGAGACTTTTTTTGTTATTTAGACCTTAGGGAACACCACTTTTTATTGCCAATAATACATCCCTCATAGTGACTCATGTGAGATTAAATTAGAGAGACCCAGCGGACGTTATTAAGGGAAAAGGTTATATCGTGCCCACTTACCCGTGAGCGCTTTATTTCTCCGTTCAAGTATTAAACCCCCTTCAAGTTCATGCAATACATTTTAAGGAAATGGAGATGTAATTACCGAAAATGCATTTCAATGTGCTTATAATCAAATTCATTAACACTCGCTTAGCGTCGGTTTTTTTTAATAGTTTTCCGAAGTTTAAATTTTGCTCGCATATTAAGAGCGGCGCATTAATCACGTCCTCTGCGCTTACTGTAACGTTCACCCTTAATGAACTCCTTTAAACAGGATTACATTGGATAACTATTTGGGTTTACCTCGATTTACAACAGTATATCGTATTTTTATGCTTTGTCTCACTCATTCGTTTATTGATTTCGTATGAATCAGATGATTCTATTGTTGGCATTGGTTTCCCCGACATATTTCATGTTCAGATTATTTCAAGAAAAACATCAAATACGTACAAGAGGGAGCACATGACGGTTACCAACATCCTAAGAAAAAAATGTTTCTGTGGAACGAAGTGGATTCGAACTTGCCACACCCAGTTTGTCAGTCCGTGTCATTAACTTTTATAACCTCGTAATTTAGGTTAATTATGAATAATAACTTGTAAATAAATGGATGAACTATCAAGAGAAACGTTTAACAGATGTATTAAAACTGAACACAGAATGAATTAATGAGTTAATTAGCTGTTGGACGCGATTGATATATTAACAGTCTGACGCCATGGTCTTTGGTTTTCTTTCTCTCTGGGCAGACGACCATTTTCCAAGGGCGATAACTCTTAACTCCCGAAATTGTTCAAGGGAGGTAATTCCGTTTTCGTTAGGTGCCCTAACATTAACAAGTAAGCCACCGTCAACTCTCATTGTTTTGCTCATATTCGTATTTTTGTATGTCTTCCCACTTGTTCTATATATCGATATATACTGTATTTTTATTTTCTTTGTTTATTGCAAGATTTATTTTAATCATATGTATTTTGTTGAATTAATGAATACTGGAGTTGATTGGTAGGTGGAAGTGAAAACAATACGGTTTTATGATTTGGTTTTGCCCAGTTCGAAACCAGAACCATTTCCACATATGGAATCTACACGTACTCTTTCTATAAGTAGCATTTTCTAATAAGGAATTGAGGAAAATAATGCCGACAACAAGATTCCAACCAGTCTAAATCCGCTCATCATACTGATTAAAAAGACTTTACTTATTATGGGGTTAAGCGTATAATAACCCCCTCCCGATACTAGAGTTTTGTTAAAAAAAATAGAAAAAAGAAAGTAAAAAAAAACCTTTCTCCCATCCTCATCGGGACTACATCAACCGCCTGGGTCTATAAATAACACTCCACACTGGAGACCATTGTTAATAAACATGGCTTTATGAACGCTTCTTCGTCGTTATTATTTAAGGCAACGCGTCGTGTCAGCTCTTGGCCTTTAAATCAGTAGGACATTTGAAAAAAATCCTGATGTCCGTGTATACCAACAAAGGCATTTTTTAAATTGAAAGTAAAACAAATTATTTCGAATATGGGCAACAACAAAGCAAATATTTGCATTATTTTTAAAACTTATATCACATTGAACTTTTAAATGTAATTTAATATTTTGTACACATTTTTATTGTGTATTCATCGTAATTGAATTCTACTGCCAGCGTTACAAAAATGTGACACACATTATACAATATACAATATACAAAAATGTGAAACACATTATATAATATACAAAAATGTGAAACACATTATATAATATACAAAAATGTGACACACATTATACAACATACAAAAATGTGACACACATTATACAATATACAAAAATGTGAAACACATTATATAATATACAAAAATGTGACACACATTATACAATATACAAAAATGTGACACACATTATACAATATACAAAAATGTGAAACACATTATATAATATACAAAAATGTGACACAAATTATATAATATACAAAATGTGACACACATTATACAACATACAAAAATGTGACACACATTATACAACATACAAAAATGTGACACACATTATACAATATACAAAAATGTGACACACATTATACAACATACAAAAATGTGACACACATTATACAACATACAAAAATGTGACACACATTATACAACATACAAAAATGTGACACACATTATACAATATACAAAAATGTGACACACATTATACAACATACAAAAATGTGACACACATTATACAACATACAAAAATGTGACACACATTATACAACATACAAAAATGTGACACACATTATACAATATACAAAAATGTGAAACACATTATATAATATACAAAATGTGACACACATTATACAATATACAAAAATGTGACACACATTATACAATATACAAAAATGTGAAACACATTATATAATATACAAAAATGTGACACACATTATACAACATACAAAAATGTGACACACATTATACAATATACAAAAATGTGAAACACATTATATAATATACAAAATGTGACACACATTATACAATATACAAAAATGTGACACACATTATACAATATACAAAAATGTGAAACACATTATATAATATACAAAAATGTGACACACATTATACAACATACAAAAATGTGACACACATTATACAATATACAAAAATGTGAAACACATTATATAATATACAAAATGTGACACACATTATACAATATACAAAAATGTGACACACATTATACAATATACAAAAATGTGAAACACATTATATAATATACAAAAATGTGACACACATTATACAACATACAAAAATGTGACACACATTATACAATATACAAAAATGTGAAACACATTATATAATATACAAAAATGTGACACACATTATACAATATACAAAAATGTGACACACATTATACAATATACAAAAATGTGAAACACATTATATAATATACAAAAATGTGACACAAATTATATAATATACAAAATGTGACACACATCATATAATCTAAAAAATGTGACACACATTATATAATACACAAGATCGTCGTTGGCTTAAACTCGGTAAACAAGTCAAGCATAGAATTAAGTTTATTTGTACCAAATATCGTTGGATCGCAGAAAAGATTGTGAATTTTATTAATGATTCTTTTGGTGGTATTTTTAAAGATCTCCCGGTATGTAGGTAAGTAATTATCTTCGACAAAATTGATATAGTCAGTAGTATTTTTAAAATTATTTATTGTTACTAATCGGTCACAGCTTATTAAGGCCAAAAGCCTACTCGAGGATCAACGTCAATGAGATGTCAGTATGACGATGATCGCTACAACACGAGGATTGGAAACGGTGGGTAGAATGGGCATAAGGTTACTTAAAAAATGATTATTCAAAAGAAACGCTTAACAAGTACTTGTTTACATTAGACTTGAAGACAATGATGTTGTAGTCGGCTTGAAAGCGGTTGCGTGGTATTTTGTTCCACAAATTGAACGCCCCAGTCCAGAAACTTTGTTCGTGGAAGTCCCACTTGGTCTTTAGTACAGAAAGATATAAAAGAACGTGTTCTGCTGTGGTTGTAGCAAGGCGGGTTATTGCTGGGAATGTTTTGCATGAGGGGGCGGGAGATTGAAGCTCAGTCGAGCACATACCATGAAAATAACAATAGAGTAGAGATAAAGACTATCAACTACTTGGCCTTTTAGCTAAGATCAAAGTGTAGTATCTGTTCCGATGGATACTGCGCCCCATAAATTGGTATTGACTTGGCCTTCGGGGCTTGATTTACACCGGTCTATGGGTCGGTCCTGTGCAGTTCTAGGAGGTCCACCCTCCCAGGCTTCGCCTCCCCTCTTTGGGGAGGAGTAAGTTTATTGCTTACTGCCTGAGGCTCCCCTACCGGGCAATGCCGACGGGGCTGCCCAGGCAATTTTTAAACCCCACTTTTCCCGACCCGACCTTGGGTCACATCTTACTTGTGGGAGTAAGATAAAAACTGGCCTTGTGCCTAACTCCTGGAGAGGAGTAAATCAATACTCTTCTGTTTGAAAGGAAGTTGCATAGATGAGAAGTGATTATCACCCACTAGATTACGAAGTCGGTTTTGTGCACTCTAGGAAAGAAACTCTCTTCATGGAAGTTCTGCTTGGTCTTTGGTTCAGTACGAGATACAGAAAGAGAGAGAGAGAGAAAGAGAAAGAAAGAGAGAGAGAAGAAAGTTATCGGCTGTGGTTGTAGCAATGCGGATTCTAGCTGTGTATGTTTTGAGCATCTACCATAGACGTAACAATAAGTAGAGAGAGGCTTGCAACTGTGAAATTACCGAAACAGAGTATTGGACCGGTTATCGAGTTAAAATACCGTTAGGTCATCTGAATCATTAAGCAATCCTCTCAGTTATGAGTAAAATAACAACATCTACTCAATGAACTGTTCATAATATTCATAATATATTGACGTTCAGAATCAAGTTATCTAAAAAGAAGTAGTTGGAATACCATAAAAAGGAAACCAAACCAAATATATTTGTATAAAAGAATATATTTACACCATTTCTATCTATTTCTCTGTCTTTGTCTCTGTCTCTCTCTTTCTCTCTCTCTCCTTTTGTCTCGCGTTGTTAGGATGAATAACATCATCCGCCCTTTAAGGATAAGAAAATAATGAATAAATGTGCTATATAGCACATTTATTCATTATTTTAGGACGAATTAGTATAAAAGAATATATTTACACCATTTCTGTTTGTCTCTCTCTCTCTTTCTCTCTCTCTATTTCTTTCTCTCTCTCTCTCTCTCTCTATCTATCTCATACTCTCTCTACCTCCTCTCTCCCCCGTTGGTTTGATTGATAACGTCACTCGCCCTTTAAAGAGAAGAAAATAATGAATAAGTGTGCTATATAGTTAGAGCGCCCGGCCCTCATTATTAAAATGAGAAAAAATTGCTGATTTGTAAAAATCAACATACTGTAAGTTATTGAGGGCTCTACGTTTAAAACGGAAATAGGATCTGACTTAATTTCCTCTGAAGGGGTGTGTAGTCTATTTCATGAGTTAGACTTGTAAACGTGTAGACGCACAAAGTAGGTGCTCCCCTCAAATCTCACACGGATGGAGCAAGGTGTGAGTGACGAAATAGTTTACAATAAGGACGGCCAATTAATGTCTTTATTCCTTCATCGCTATCGCCTTGCCATGTACGAAATCATATATATATCGAGATGGGGAGAGAGAGTGAACGAGTTATGTGGATAATATGAAAACATATTTATTATTAATTAATTAATTATAGAATCTTTTCGGATGGGCACCTTGAAAAGAAATGAAATAATCTGGCTAATTTGAGCTAAATGCGATCTGTCGAACACTGTTTCAACGGATGGCTATATTGCCCGCTTTATATGCCATAAATAGGGTTCAATTCTCGAATTGTTGTATAGCTGTTGTAATTGGGCAGTTTGTTAGAGCATTCAGATCTACGTTAAAAGTGTCTAGTACCATTGGGAGTTCGAATCGTGCGACTGGCTGAACAGTTATCTGCCACACTGATCATTCAAGTAGGATGAAACATATGCGTATGTCAATAGCAATTAAAAAATAATAATTAAATAATTACATATAAATATATACATCGCTCCATATATATATATATATATATATATATATATATATATATATACCCCTACATTTAATGTAGACACGTGTTTCTGTGAATTTATCAAAGGCAGAACAAACCAGAGCACGCGTGAGTCTAAGCAACAAGTATGTATGTCATTATACGTACCTTAGACAACGACCTCGCAACCTTGCAAATGTACCTCGTCACCCAAACATAAAAATCTACTGATTTTGTTATCACTGGTGAAAAACAACAAAATGTCATCGAAACACATTACAGAAAAAAATGACCCCATCTTGCCACAAGAGTTATATTACCAATTCATCGGTACCAAATATCCGCAAATAAAAACCGTATCACAGTATTCCTACAGTATTGTTGATAAGTAAAAGAATAGAACAAAAGCTTTGTATTTGTCTTTTGGCTAAGATCAAAGTATAGTTGTTCATCCTTGGTTTAAACTGATAAAAATGTATATCCTTTGGCCTTTTGGCTAAGATCAAAGTGTAGTATCTCTTCCGATGGATACTGCTGGTATTGTCTTGGCCTTCGGGGCTTGATTTACGCCGGTCTATGGGTCTGTCCTGTGCAGTTTTAGGAGGTCCACCCTCCCAGGCTTCGCTTCCCTCTTTGGGGAGGAGTAAGTTTATTGCTTACTGCCTGAGGCGCCCCTACCGGGGAATGCCGACGGGGCTGCCCAGGCAATTTTTAATGGCCAGAGTGCTCACCTCTCGGGTGCTGGCTTTTCAAACCCCACTTTCCCGACCCGACCTTGGGTCACATCTTACTTGTGGGAGTAAGATAACACTGGCCTTGTGCCTACCTCCTGGAGAGGAGTAAATAAATACTCTCTGTCTTTTTGTTCGAAACAAAACAGTTAACTGAACAAAGAAAACGTTAATAAACAAAACAGCTGTCATAGGGGAAAGGATTGTATTTAAGATGGCATATTGCGTTTTAGACGATACCGTTGCTGGTATGAAAAGCTGATATCGTAAAGTTTGGCAACAAATGGCGACTTTGATTGCAACTTCGTGACAAATAATGTTATTATAGAAAAGAGGCGGGTAAATAAAAAAGTGTATAGTTTTAACTACATTTTGAACACAGCAGATGTTTTCATGGTTTTATACGTTTCTTTATGTATTAATGATGTTTCATTTAGTAAACAGAAATACGTTCTCTAAACTACTTACGTTTTTTTCTTAGAATCACTATTTTGTTGAAGATATCAATAACAAAGATTTAATGATTAGATAAACTTTCAAGACATAAAAAGGAACTTGCGTTGCACTGCATCTATACGTATAGAAGCCATATATATTTACACATAATACATATATATATATATATATATATATATATATATATATATATATATATATATATATATAATTATTTGCAAATAATTATTTTTTAATCATAATTCTTAATTATTCTTCTTAATTATTAAATTATTATTAAATTATTATTTTATTGTTATTTAATTATTTAATTATTTAAATTACTTAATTATTATTTAATTGTTATTATTATTTAATTATTATTTAATTATTAATTTACTATTATTTAATTATTTTATTATGTAATTATTTAAATTATTATTCTTAATTGTTTTTAATTATTATTCTTAATTATTCTTCTAACTTATTTAATTAGTATTTAATTATGTTATTGTTATTTAATTATTTAATTATTTAAATTACTTAATTATTATTTAATTATAATTATTTAATTATTATTTAATCATTAATTTACTATTATTTAATTATTTAATTATTTAAATTATTATTCGTAATTATTTTTTAAACTTGCGTTACACTGTATCTGTATGTATGAAAGCGACATATATATATATATATATATATATATAATATATATATATATATACACGTACATACACAAACATATATATATATATATATATATATATATATATATATATATATATATATACATAATCATTTTTAAATAAGGTTTTCTAATTAACCCATGTGATTACTGCCTAACCTGTAATCATCAGTATGGTTCAAATTCAAATACGAAAGTTATATCTGCCTCAGTAGTCGTACGGCATACCGATGTGTCCACCACGCATTGCCTAGAAATGAGAGAGTGAATTAACTTCTAAATTCAGCGGTTATATCAGCTAGGGGTCTAGAGAACACATGACGCTATAAATTACGACTTGTTTTTAATTTAATTCAAGTGCTAACTCTAGCGAGAGCTTTGAATTAATAACTATCTATTTATCTCTCTCTCTTTCTCCCCCCTCTCTCTCTCTCTCTCTCTCTCTCTCTCTCTATATATATATATATATATATATATATATATATATATATATATATATATGTAATTTTACAAAAAAATATATATTTAACAATATACTCTTTATAGTATCCGAAAATGTTTCATATTGCAAGCTCAATAAAATTATATGAGAACTTCAAAGTATATATATATATATATATATATATATATATATATATATATATATATATATATATATATATATATATATATATGAGAAGAATGTTGTAGTTTGCTTGGAGCATTGTGTATAGTGTAGTATAATATTTTTTTTTGAAGGCGATAACAATGCGTTGTTAAAGTGACACATACGACACGTGGAATCGTAAAAACAAAACAAAGTGACAATATTGAAAAGTCAATAATTTTCAAATTTTTTTTTTTATTTACCAGTGTATCGTGACCGTGGTGTTGGGTTGGAGTGTGTCTTTTCCATTATTATTTTTTTAATTTTCGAGGGTATCCCTCATCCTCAGAATAAAATAAATACTACCACTCGTTGGAGTGTGTTTTTTTTGTGTTTTATATATATATATATATATATATATATATATATATATATATATATATATATATATATATTAGAGTTGCATTCCAATGACCTTAAAACACCAAATGCATAACAACTGTTCCTATATTCAGTGGAATACAACTATATATATATATATATATGGGAAGAGAAGGATGAAGGTAATTCGACGTGATGGGAAAATGAAAAAGGAAAACCAAAAAATGGATGTTTTTTATGTGTACATCAACGTTTCGTCTTTATTTATAAGACTTCATCAGGATGATAAAATAGAGAAAAAATGTCATGCAAGTACAGATACATGTAGGGTAGACATATTGGGAGGAAAAATAAAATGAAATAATGGCCCATACTGGGTGGACGTCCGTACTTGTTGGAGAAATAGAAATGAATGTTGAAGAAAATGAGTGGGGAAAAAAAATGGAAGGGTGGGGTGAGCAAGGACTACTGTGGCTGGTGGTAAGAGAAAGAGGTGGGGGATGAGCAAGGGTAAAGTGGATGGCAGAGAGGGAGTGGAGGAAAGCCACAGTAGTCCTTGCTCACCCCACCCTTCCATTTTTTCCCCACTCATTTTCTTCAACATTCATTTCTATTTCTCCAACAAGTACGGACGTCCACCCAGTAGGGGCCATTAATTCATTTTATTTGTTAAGAATCACTGTGTCTAGGGCACAGCATATAGAAGGCGGAGCCCATCCCTCTCCTTCCGCTGCCTTCCTGAGTTTTAGTCAGGTACCCATTTACTGCTGGGTGGACAGAAAGAGTTTTCAGACCCGAAAATTCGCATGCCGTGAGTGGGATCGAACCCGGGTCGTCCAAAGACAAGTGCTATAACCACTCGTCCACAAGCCCTTTCTTCAAGTGTTCTTGCTTAAAGACGCTTGACTGCTAAATACCAGTCGAGGATCTGTTCTTGACAATCAGTCCGGCAAAAACTGGGCGATTTTGGCGGCCTTATATGTGCCGGGCTGAGGTATTACTCTTGGGTAGTCATAGGAAGTCCACCCTCCCAGGCTTTGCCTTCCCGCTTTTGGGTGGAATAAGTTTATTGTTTACTATCTGAGGCGCTCCGACCGGGTAATGCCGACGGGGCTGCCCAGGCAATTTTTAATAGTTTTTAGTGCTCATTCTTTAGGAGCGCTGGCCTGACTCTCCCCACTTTCAGGAAGGAAGTGAATACAAGTATACTTTCTGTAACATACTATTGTTGCATTACCCGTTCTTTCAGAGTACCCGGTAAGATCCAACACGAATGACACAGAACAACACGTATATGAAAACACTTTGGTTTTCTTTATTTGCCATTACCGGATGGTTTATGCCGGCTACGCACACATATTACACAATCTTTTGACATATTTTTGTCTCATGAAAGCCTATTTATTGCTGAGGTCAGAGACTTGGTTTACGCTAGACACTCGTTCGTATATACATCCGATTGGAAAGCAATTTGCTCTGCATTGTCTATCCGAGCGTGAACTGAAGCACTTGTTCTACAAGCACTTTCGTGAAGTACAAGTGAGGGGATTCTTTCAGGGTACCAACTTGCTTATCAGCCGGATTTTTAGTCAGGGGACATAAAAGTCTAACAGCAAGACGGGCTTGGGTAGTATAGCCAATAAAGCTTCATCAGTGCCGTTAATATCGGTAAACTCGCATTCTTCCGGTACATCGATACTCCGATCACCAAGCGTTTCGGCTCTTCGCGTTTTTGAACCCGCCGTTTTTCAAGTCCATTTTGCACTACGGAACCTTCTCCTTTTTAACAGTTATCAAGTCGCCTTTTTTTCTTTCTCGACGTCCCACACACAATGGACTCGCCCACGATTCATTTTTGCTACTCTCTGTTATCTTACACTACAACGTACTTCTGTTAATGCACACTCTTGTAAACTTAGAAGCGTGTTGTCTTATTTATTATCGACCCTTCAAGTTCACAAGAGTAATGTAGAGTGATCAGCACAAAAAACGTAAACGGAGCCTAAAGAAATATACGTTGATGAAGCAAATAAAAAAAAAAATTATAAAACATCTCATGAAACACTTACTTAATATAAAATTAAAATCATCGTTAAACCATAATTCGATCGACGTATAACGTTCTTTCATTATAGAAACGGAACGAAACACCATTTTAAGGTTGGACTGAAATTGGGAGATACTAACAAATTATTCACATTCAGGTAACAATGAATGTCTAATATTAAAAGCTTAACAAGAACCTAAAGGAAATTTGATACGAATGAAACCTCTTAATAAAATTAAAAATATTAAATTATTAATAAAATATATGAATAGAAAAGTAAGGCAACATCTACTGCGATTGTGGTCTTGAAAAACTTTCGCTCGATATCGAGCCGGAACAAAAATGTTTATTTCGTAGGCCACTGAATTAAGGTGTGTTAAAAAGCAGAACTTCCACCTACAACTAAAAAATTACATCATGCACTACTTAGCATATATATTAAAGTGATTAATACTAATTATACATCATATAAAATATAGTCGAATGAATAAAATATTGTTAAATAAATTTAATGCCGAATATTGTTACTGGTGCAATGAATCGTTCACTATAACATGTTTAACCACGAAAAAACCTTCCTTAGTTTGGTTTACGTGTAGTACGACATACATGCAAAACTAACAAATTCATATAAATAAATTTTGATCAAATAATTTGTTAAATTAAATTAAGATAATATGAAATTAATACAATAAAGTGTGATCAATTAAAAAAACATTTTGATGTGAGTTTCTTTTTATGCATTTTGACTAGCCGTTACCTTTATCAAAAACTCTTTTAATACTTACCTATCTTCCTTTCTTGTCTCTTTTGAGTTATGTATTTTCTTATTGGATGGATATTTTCTCTGATGATAAATGACATTAAGATGAACACTTTTGAGTTTGCTGTGAAACGCGCGTAAGATGTAGAAAAAGTATTGAATTGTGAAAGAAATAAACATAAAAAATAAAATATAATTATATATGGAAACATTTTGTTTGTGAGTCTAAGAGGAATCCTATGTATGCGCCGATGTATGAAAGTAAATAAATTGAAAGAACAACTAAAAGTTATGGTTATCATTGTTTGACGATATAGATAAAAAACAAATGAAAGAACGGATGAAAGTTATTGATTGATTAATCATATGATCATTGGAATGCAATTAATAAATATATATATATATATATATATATATATATATATATATATATATATATATATATATATATATGTGTGTGTGATTTTTGAATGCTTACCAAAGCATTCCGTTCAGGAGCCCAAACAACACCACAGAAGATATTTTCATTCAAAAATCATTTATTTATCATTTTTCAAAAATAATAAATGATTTTTCAAAAATGATAAATGATTTGAAAAATGATAAATAAATGATTTTTGAATCAAAATATCTTCTGTGGTGTTGTTTGGGCTCCTGAACAGAATGCTTTGGTAAGCTTTCAAAAAATCACATATGAATGCGCTGTACCCTGTAATCGAGTGTCATTGAGCTTGTTTTTATTGGAATAATCCCGGTCTTCACTGAACAATCGTTTTTCTTAAGTGAAAAAAAATATATATATATATATATATATATATATATATATATCATATATACGATGCCTGTAAAAAACGTATCCGACCGTAGTCCAGAAAAAAATTCAAATACGTGACGAGGTCTGGATCCTAATCTCCCTCAAAGTAGACCCCTTGTGCTTGCACACGCTTAGCCCACTGATCCATCCACTGCCGAAAACACCTCGGAAAGTCTTCTTTTGGAATGATGTTTATCTCCGCCGTCGCGTTCCGCATTATTTATTTTTTTAGAACCCTCTCAACAACAGCTGCACTACAAGTAGTTAAGGGCTTGCTAGAACGCTGGTCGCTCTCCGCTGATGTGCGGTCATTTTTGAATCGGTTGAACCGCTCCTTAATTTGTGTTACACATCGCATCTTCTCCAACAACCTGCTTAATATAACGCGACGGCGGAGATGGACACCATTCCAAAAGACGGCTTACATAAGTGTTTCCGGAAGTTGATGGATCGGTGGGATAAGTGTGTGCAAGTACACGAGGCCTACTCTGAAGGGGATTATAGGCCAAACACCGTTAAGTATTTGGAATAATTTTTCTTGCCTGAGGTTGGATACCTTTAGACAGGCGTCGGATATATATATATATATATATATATATATATATATAATTATATTAGAAAAATATTGACTTAGAATAAGTAGAATTAAATCTTCGAATTGAACAGTTTTCACCACTTTTATATTTCGTTACGCAGATTAAAATCGAGATATTATAATACGAAAACTTATATCTAGAATCTTAATTTCAATTTTGTCCAACATCCTTTCAATTATTTAGGTTAGAAAGTGTCTAAAATTTTAGGCTGAAAGGGGTGCACAGGAGGAATTGACATTCAAGAAAACTTGCTTTATTGCTGCCAAATGAGTATGGGTGAAATTCAATGCACCTCTGTTATATATGCATGTTTAAGTGAGAGAATGTGCCCATATTATGCCCCTAAAATACTTAAACTATCCCAAAAGAAACAGAATCTTTACAAAAGATTTTCTACCCCTCTTTTACCCCCAACTCACATTATGCCCCTTTATACGTACCAGCTTTGTTTCCGAATTTCACTATGATCGGTTATTTAATTTAGTAGCGAATTCTGTACATACACATGTATACATAATTAGACATACCATTGTTATATATAGAAAGATGGAATATTTTCAAAATTATATTTTTTTTAGTTCTTATAGGAATAATATGATTTTATTTATTAATTAGATTCTTTAAAAAACAACAAAAAATCGTGTTCATATCAATACAAATTTCACAAGTGTATACAATTTGTTGATAATGGTAAAATATTTGTCTTGATTGTGTAATGTTTTTTGTTTACCTCTGTTTTACTCACTCTTCATCTCAAACTAATGAGTGAGCCAGAAGCATACCTGTGATAGTTTGAATTGTATGAATTTGAGCTCGATTCATATGAGCTGATCAAAGTTAATACAGAATGGATATTTCTCTATTTCGTTTGATCAAGTCAGCCAAGCCGAAATATTACATGTGCGTGGCATTCATTTTGATGTATATAGGGTTCTGTTAGATTTGTGGTCGGTTTCTAATAGATTTAAAATATTATCCCTTTGATTCGAGAGAAAAACCGTTCCTTCTATGACCCAGTGACATAGTACGAAGCCACAGTTTCTAAAGAAACTGTCGAGATGGTCTAATTTCGTTTGAATTGACCGGAAAGCCGATTCTTCATCTTTCTCGCTCTCTATCGTGCCCGTGTTGTTTCTCTTTTGCGCTCTTTAGATGAAGATGAACTCAATGTCGCCTGATCCTCGAATTGAACCAAGTGTTAACAACAATCTAGTAAACATTCGACTTCACACAATTAGCTTATTATAGGGCGTCTATGACGTTTGATCTCAGTCAAGTTCAACGTCTAACTCAATACACATTTTTAATAATTCTATCTTTATATAGTTAATACTTTCAAAAGAAACTGGACAGGATGACACATAATCACGTGTCTGTATACACACAGAGGTATGTGATCACACAGGAAATCTCATTATATATATATATATATATATATATATATATATATATATATTTCATGTATTCGCGTAAAATTTTATAAGGAGATATAATTTTTATGTATCAATTTTCAGTATATTACTGCAACAGTGCTCGATACGTAAGTAGAGCTAGGTAGTAAGCTGTAAAAATATATTTATGGCAATTAAACTACACAGAGGCTTTCGCGTTTCATTAGCCTGATTTTTTCCGGGGATGAAACGCGGGAGCCTCTGTGTAGCTTAATTGCTATAAGTATATTTTCATAGCTTACTATATATATATATATATATATATATATATATATATATATATATATATATATATATATATGTATATGTATATATATCTATATATATATATATATATATATATATACATATATATATATATATGTAGATATATAGGCAAACCTTATCAAATAAGATGCAATGGGTTTGCTTGATGAGACCCCTTTAAACTTTTTAAATTTTCCGAATAGTCTATGAGTTTTTCGATCAAATTAGTGTGTCTAAGTTCCGTGGGTTTCTTCCTCCTTTTTTTGTCGCGAGTACTTTCGATTTGATTCGTCAAATCCGCTTGAAGATGATTTAACTAATCAAATCGAACATATTCGCGAAAAAGGAAAACAAATGGAACAAGAAACTCAGGGAACTTACATACACCAATTTGATCGATATACTAAATTGACTTATCGGAAAATGGAAAAAGTTTTTAAAAGTCGGCACTTCTGCCGTATATATGAAGCAGCAGATTTTCTGTCCTTCTACAGAAAATAAAGGGAGGTAATTCAACCGGAAGTGAGTTATTTCAATATAAAAAAATGCAAGACTGATTTATTTTTGGGTAACAAGAAACAATTAACAATTTCTTTTTTTTATTATATGAAGTAAAAAAATTTTAAATACAAAACCTAACCCTAAACCCTAACCGTAACCTAAACCCTAACCCTAAACCTAAGAAATCAGGCGGTGTGCCTGTAAAAAAATCTATTGTTTTTTTGCGGCTGGTTCATTAAATTACCAATATCTCAAAGATTAATCTCATTTAACTCCATTTTCTAAATACTAAATTCAACTTCCGGTGAATTCTGAATGAATGGTACTTGCTGAAAAAAAAACGGAACTCTTCAATTTCGATTTCTTAATCGGCAGCTGCTTCATATATACGGCAGAAAGTCTTATGAAGCAAAAACATCCAGTGTTACTTAATAATGTTTTCACAAATCATAATATGGTGCATAAATGTCATGCTTTCCGTTCAGTCTAGAGAGACTATGGACACGCCTGCAAGGGGCTGGCTGCGCGTGTAATAGTGAAGCAAGGGTTGCGAATATCTTTAACAACACCTCTCCTGGGTCGGCACCGCTTGATTCCAATGGCAAGCAATTCAAGACAACTGGAAACAATGCCGAGATAAGCATTAAGCATATACAGCACCTGGTATTCCCAAATGGTCACCCATTTAGTATTGGCCAGGCTAACTTCGGTGATCTAACGGGAACCGGTGTGCCAACGCGATTGTGCCGTACACACACAATATATGTATATATATATATATATATATATATATATATATATATATATATATATATATATATATATATATATGTATATGTATATATATATATGTACAGGGTGTCTCAAAAAAATGTACTCACTCTTAGAATGACGAGAAAACCTTTATTTATGAACATAGAGAGAAATGAAATAGCTTCAAATACATGAAACAAATGTAATTGAAAAATCATGTTCGCAAATGTTCAAATTGATGTCCATTATAAATTTACTCACTCTTTTTTTTTTGTTTCAGATATTCTGAATTAATGAAGCCATGGCAGGAAATCAACTTAGTTTCGAAGAGAGAAAGTTTGTCCTGAAATGCTATTGGAAGACCGAAAACGCCACTGAAGTGCAACGCCGGTTCACAAGGAAATTCGCAAAACCGCCATCCACGCGCCGGACCATTGCGCGAATCAGAGACAAATTTGAAGCAGATGGAACCGTACAGAATACCAACAAACAACGTCCAGGACGACCACGGACATATACGTCTCCTGAAAAAGAACTGCAGGTGCAGGAAACACTCCTTCGATCACCACAGAAATCACTTCGCCAAACTGCTCGGGAAACCCACATCTCAAAAGACAGCGTCAACCGCATAATGAAGCGTCTGCATTGGAAATGCTACATTCCAAGGCTGTGTCATGCTCTCAACGAAGACGATCCTGACCGGAGAGTCGAATTTTGTGAATGGTACCTGGCAAAATGTGCAGAAGATGTCGAGTTTGCACACAACATTGTGTGGAGCGATGAAGCAATTTTCAAATTAAATGGTACCATTAACCGTCATAATTGCACGTACTGGTGTCCTGCAAATCCTCACGTAACAATTGAACACCATGTAAACTTACCAGGAGTAACAGTGTGGTGTGGGATATCCGCATTGGGCATCATAGGACCTTTCTTTTTCAACGAAACTGTCAATGGTGAGAGCTACCTCAACTTGCTTCAGGAATTTGTTGGTCCACAAATTACAGAGAGGTTTGGTGATGACGGCGATATTTACTTTCAGCAAGATGGAGCTCCTCCCCACTACCATCGCGATGTACGAGCTTACCTCGATGCAGTGTTTCCTGACACATGGATTGGACGAAGGGGCCCCAATGAATACCCTGCGCGTTCCCCAGACCTAACACTCATGGACTTTTTTTTGTGGGGATACTTAAAAGACAAAGTTTATGGCAACAAACCAAGGACAATTGATGCATTGAAATTGGAAATTGAAAGACACTGTCGTGATATTCCTAATGACATGTTTCGCGACGTTTGCGAATCCCTTGGTGTGCGTTATCAGCTTTGTTTGAACAATAATGGTCATCAGTTTGAACATTTGCGAACATGATTCTTCAATTACATCTGTCTCATGTATTCGATGCTATTTCATTTCACTCTATGTTCATAAATAAAAGTTTTCTCGTCATTCTACGAGTGAGTACATTTTTTTAGACACCCTGTATATGTATATGTATATGTATATGTATATATATATATGTATATATATGTATATAGTTATATGTATATATATATATATATATATATATATATATATATATATATATATATATATGGGAAAATGAACAAGGAAAACCAAAAAGGGATGTTTTTATGTGTACATCAACGTTTCGTCTTAATTTATAAGACTTCATCAGGATGATAATATAAAGTTAAAATGTCATGCAAGTACGTGCACATATGGGGTTGACATTATGGGAAAAAGGAAGGAAAGTAGTAGCCACTACTGGAGAAAAAAATAGGCCTGAAGTCCGGACTTAGTAGAGTCAGTAGTGAGGAATGAAAGTAAATGTTTATGAAACTCAGTGCGGCTAGACCAGTTACTGTCTCAAGCCGGGATCGAAACGCAACCGTCGAGCTGACAGGCGGCGATGCTAACCCCTACGCCATCATGCGACACCGACTGAATGTAAGTGATATCTCAATGTAACGAAATGTAAACATTGCAAAAAAATGCTTGAGCTCGAAATTAGTTTTACCTAATAAGCATTGCCTTAAAGCTAATGGCCGTTGACGATATTAGCTTTAAGGCAATGCTCATTAGGTAAAACTAATTTCGAGCTCAGGCATTTTTTTGCAATGTTTACATTTCGTTACATTGAGATATCACTTACATTTAGTCAGTGTCGCATGATGGCGTAGGGGTTAGCATCGCCGACTGTCAGCTCGACGGTTGCGTTTCTATCCCGGCTTGAGACACTAACTAACTAACTAACTAACTAACTATATATATATTAATTATTTTAATACCTACAGACATCGATGTTTCATGCTAACGCAATCTTCAGTGTAGGAACTAATTCTCAACGGTCGGTGGGCGCGAACCGCGATCAGAAATCGCCACTGATTCGTAGTCAATTAGTTAGTAAATAGAGAGGAATTTTAAATGTAAATAGCGAGTCGGCGGCTAGATACCAAAAAGTATAGTGATCTACGAACGGCGTTCGGATCGTGCATGCAGCTATTTGCACGGCTTGTTATTAAAGTTACTCGAGAGTGCCCGACCTTTGTTGGAGGGGACTGGTAAATAATAATATTTATAAATAAATATTTATTAATTATTTTAATACCTATGTTACGATACACGCTACATGTCTTCTCATATCATTTTACTCTATACGTTTCGTAACCACAGTCTTAAATCTTCACGTATCAATTTACGGCCCTTCAGGCCTTTTTAAAACCACGAATCTGTTCACGGCATCTCAAGCCTTTTTCAATTACAACCTCTGTTCATTTATACGTACGATAACTGTTTACAGATCTTATTTTTCAAATAACGAATCTTCCATTGGTACACGTCTCTTAACGCTCTCGGCATCAAATAACATAATGTTCACATATAACTTTCATAAATCTTATTCCACATATAAAAACGTACTGTTCCCAGTCTCGAAAGAGTTCTTTTACCATTTATAAACGCTTCTGTTCAACTTATATCAAATCACGGAAAGTTCATTATACATTTCTTAAAGTTCCCAAAAAGTTCTCAAATAAATCTCAAGGTTTACCTTATCTTCTGTTCTCTTCTTTGGCCTGTGATTCGTCTAGTCTTCGCTGGCTGTGTCGTCTTGATCGAAGGAAGAGGTCTGTCTCAGACAGAATGAACACACGAGACACGAATTTTCTTGAAGGGAAATTTCACACAAGTTTCTTTATTCTCACACAATTTTCTTATTTCTTGGTTCGGTTGCTGTCAGGGGGATTCCGGTCTCGACTCTCTCATACTTCGGCTATTTTCTTTCCTTTCGGGATATCTTCTGCCCTCCCAGAACGGGGCCTTACCAGTTTGCCGGCTACATGCTCGCACCCGGTCTGAACGGTATCGCCTCTAAGCTCAGACTGATTCTAAAAGGCTAAGTTTTTGTTTTCCGTGGTGACGTAATCATCATTCCCACGCACGATATGGGGACAAAAACGACTCACTCTGATCTCTGACTCAAAGTTCACGTCAGGTGTCTAAATTTATTATGACTATTCTTGGATCAAACACTTCTCTGAACTCACTTCTGAGTCCAGAAACAAAACTTATTTTTCAATAACAAAATTAGCTATTTGATACTAGTTAACCTACTGTGCCTTGCATAATGGGGCCCTACAGTATTGTAACACTCCTTCCTTCCCTATAAACAAAAAAAACAAAAAATCCCAAGATTTTCTCCTTTTTTTAAAAACCAACCACTCCCTGGGACTGGTAAGAATCCGAGCCTGAGCACTCCTGGGGTTACCATCATTTCACCCCTGCCGGAATTTCCTTCGGCACCACATGACAATGTTTCCGGTATGTGGGAGAGTTTGCTCCCTACGGTCGTTACCGGCTTAAAAAAGCCATCCCCTGTCACAAATCAACATCAGGCGTTTCTCGCCTATATCTCCTGCAAAATCTACCACATAAATTCGCTCTTGCTCACACACGTTCTCCGTGCTCGACCACTTCCCAAAAATTCCCGGTATGTTACACTTTCGGGCCACCATCACTTTCTTAGATAACTTCAACAAACGGTCGGCACACAACCGATTAAAACTAACTGCGCGTTTTATTCTCGCGAAATAGGGGAACAAAAAACAGAACAAAAAACCTTCATTAACCTATTCTCTAATGGTCAGCCTCGAAGCTTACTGAAGGTACCGTCGCTATGCTGCTTGCTATATATGGACCATACATTTCTGACACGCCCGTGCTCCCGTCGCGAATGACAGCGAACAAACACCCAGTTTCTAACTCCCAACCCCATCGGCGTGGCGTGGCACCCATCCCATGGCTCTAACTAAACGGCGTGACGGGGGTGAAATGTCGACACCACCGTTCCTGGAACACATCGGGTCACCAATCCAGGTCCATCATTTTCTTCCCTAAACCAAAATTAATTTGACTGAGGTACCCTCTCTTAAATATAAAGCTTAAATCTATTCCACTTCCATACACGGTCTACCGACGTGATTGGGGAGCAACCCTGGGTCACGAAAATTAATCACAACTTCAATATCGACCACCGTTATCGTGGCGCACCAATACGACTGTCCTGTCGTCTAACCACCGGTTCGCAGTTTTAACGCGTGTAGAGTTCGAGCACCTTTGCCCATTCTTCTCCGAGCCAAAACCCATGGCCGCCTCGTTTGCGAAAACCACGCGAGCGAACTTTATTGATCCCGCAGGCCCAACTGGGCTGCACATGCTCTGTGCACAGGGATATTCTTCGAAATAACCTAATTGACCCCCGTCCGGGGTCTCCATCAACCGACCCAAACCTGCTATCAGTGCCCCCCAAACAACTCAAATACAAGATCACTTTAACCCTAACACTTTGCTGACCCACGTAACATTCAATTTAAGAACTGTTTTTTTTTTTAATTACATTTTTAAATTTCTCCATCCTCTAAATAGTAAAATATCATTCACTCAAGCATTAGGAACCCGGAATCCTCCATGTAACAAATACATCAAAATACATCAAAAAAAAAAAAAAAAAATTCATTCCACCCAACAACAACAAAAAAATCAAACCGAAACCGACAGAACCAATGGAGAACATATCTCCACAATACAATACAACATAATTCAAAAGATAAAGGGAAAAGAGAACAGCGCCCGACACCATAACGTATTGACATGTCGTCAAACTCCAACCCGGACACCATCAGATCACCCGCCGCTGTCGTCGTTATTTTCCTGCAATACTTTTTAGCAGTTTTCAAAACCCACGGGCGCTTTCTTTCTCTCTCTCTCTCTCTCTCTCTCTCTCTCTCTCTCTTTTTAACACGCATATACATTCTAAAAATAAAAGATTTCGGCCACAGAGTGGCATATCAATCCCTTTCTTTCTATACTCTTTCTGTCTCTGTCTCTCTCTTTCTAATACATTCTTTCTTTCTTTTTTCTAAATACGCATATTCTGTCCTCGCGTGCACATGTCATTTCAGCACATCCACCCTTTTTAACATTCCCATTCTACCTCTCTTTCTCTCTCTTTTAATCACATACCTCCCTCGTTTTTTTTTTTCTTTTTTCGCCCGTTATTGCTTTCACCTTTGTCCCCCACCAACACAAACCAGAAAAAAAAATTACAGCAACAAATTCTTAAAACACAACAGAAAAAAAAAACATAATTACGGCAAATCGTCCTTTTTTTTCTAACTAGAATGTTCTTTTCCTACAAAGTCTTAACAATTGTTTTTGCGTGTGTGTGTGCGTGCGTTCTTTTTTTTTTTTTTTAACAAAATGTGTCTTTCTTTTTTATTTTTTTTTGTGAATCTTAACAATTAACAAAATGTGTCTTTTTCTCTTTCTGCGTAATCTAATAATTGTGTGTGCGTTCTTCTTTCTTTTCTTTTTTTAACAAAATGTGTCTTTTTTCTTTTCTTTTTTCTTTTCTTTTTTTCTGTGTCTTTTAATAATTAACTAGATGTGTCTCTCTTTTGTGTATCTCAACAATTTTCCCCTCGTGTCTCGCTCCTTTTTTTTCTTCCTTTTTTTATTCATTTGGACCACACGATGTGCTCGTACTTCATGACAGCACCAGATCGATATCGAACCGTTTCATGTTGGAAACGGCAGGTCACGGCTACCAAATTAAACCTAATGTAACGATACACGCCCACAATGGGTTAATTTTTATATCATTTTACTCTATACGTTTCGTAACCACAGTCTTAAATCTTCACGTATCAATTTACGGCCCTTCAGGCCTTTTTAAAACCACGAATCTGTTCACGGCATCTCAAGCCTTTTTTAATTACGGCCTCTGTTCATTTATACGTACGATAACTTTCATAAATCTTATTCCACATATAAAAACGTACTGTTCCCAATCTCGAAAGAGTTCTTTTACCATTTATAAACGCTTCAGTTCAACTTATATCAAATCACGGAAAGTTCATTATACATTTCTTAAAGTTCCCAAAAAGTTCTCAAATAAATCTCAAGGTTTACCTTATCTTCTGTTCTCTTCTTTGGCCTGTGATTCGTCTAGTCTTCGCTGGCTGTGTCGTCTTGATCGAAGGAAGAGGTCTGTCTCAGACAGAATGAACACACGAGACACGAATTTTCTTGAAGGGAAATTTCACACAAGTTTCTTTATTCTCACACAATTTTCTTATTTCTTGGTTCGGTTGCTGTCAGGGGGATTCCGGTCTCGACTCTCTCATACTTCGGCTATTTTCTTTCCTTTCGGGATATCTTCTGCCCTCCCAGAACGGGGCCTTACCAGTTTGCCGGCTACATGCTCGCACCCGGTCTGAACGGTATCGCCTCTAAGCTCAGACTGATTCTAAAAAGCTAAGTTTTTGTTTTCCGTGGTGACGTAATCATCATTCCCACGCACGATATGGGGACAAAAACGACTCACTCTGATCTCTGACTCAAAGGTCACGTCAGGTGTCTAAATTTATTATGACTATTCTTGGATCAAACACTTCTCTGAACTCACTTCTGAGTCCAGAAACAAAACTTATTTTTCAATAACAAAATTAGCTATTTGATACTAGTTTACCTACTGTGCCTTGCATAATAGGGGCCCTACAGTATTGTAACACCTACACACATCGATGTTTCATGCTAACACAATCTTCAGTGTAAGAACTAATTCTCAACGGTCGGTGGGCGCGAACCCCAATCACAAATCGCCACTTATTCGTAGTCGAGGGTCTTATATATATATATATATATATATATAGAGAGAGAGAGAGAGAGAGAGAGAGGGAGAGAGAGATACTCATTGACGTATTAACTGTGTTATTCGTACTTAGAGAAACAAAGGAATAGTAATTATGATAAACAAATCGAGTGTATGATAACATTGGTTTTCTTTCAAACCCATTAGGGGAATCTGAAAGACACTTATTAATGTGTTTTTCTACCCGACATGTTTTCTCATCGAGGAAACATTGCTTTTTATTCTTCATTATTCTTGTCGATGCTTAAAGTCCATTTCGTTCATTAAACATTCAAAGGAATTCGAGTTTGCAAAGAACGAAAACTTTGAGTAAAACGAAAATGGCAAGGGACTGATAAAAAAGCACAATAACCCAACTGTTGTTAATTAAGTCCACTAACTCTACGCGCTTACCGATGGACATGTTCTTTTCATTTACCCGTGACGGACAAACATGCAGACTAATAGAGAGTTTTATAGTTATAGATCGGCGCATCTGAACACCATTGTCTTTGCTCATATGACAAATACGAATCATAAACAATTCATACGTGTTTTTATCTTGTTTGGAGAACATAATGGAAAACAATGAAACGGTTGTTTAATTGGAAAATGGTGACAGACAAACGTGAGATGCAAATGCATCTTAGCATCGTTCACATCGAAAGTAAGTGCATCAAACATATGCATTGCAGTTAAAATAAGACGTAAAACAAAAAAATAATTCAATAATACAAATGCAAACATCGCTAACCACTTAATAGGTTGACTAGAAGAATATTCGTCATAGACGGGTCAAATTAATTCCCCGAAAATCAGAGTTTTGGACCACTTTTATGTCCCCGTAAATAGCGGATATAATGCTACTAAAACTTATAGAGGATATAATACTACTACAACTTATATCTAGAATCCTTGTCCCAATTTTGATTAAAACACATTACATGATTTCGATTGTGGAAAATGTCTTTCATTTAAGGCGTAAGCGTAACTTATTCTTTAAAAGAAATTGAAATTCAGAGAATCTTCATTAGTTAGTGTCTAATAACTATAGATAAAATTTGATGCAAATCTGATATATTTTAATTTAAAAATCGGAGGTTATGTATATATTTTCTTCCTTAAAACACAATTAAAATATTCTGAAGGAACTGAGATTTAGAGACTATTTATTAATTAATGTCTAATATCTATTGTTATAATTTCATGACATTTCAAATGTACTTGAATTTTCACAAAGGGCTTCCACCCCCTCTTGGCTATATTTGCATGAAACTAAAGTAAACTAAATATAGCCCACATTACCCAACTTTACCCCTAACTGTTAATTAGAATATATAAACACATACAAGTACCTAACTTAATACTAACATCGATTCACAGCACACCAAACTAACCTTGCCTTCTACTCCAATAGCTTCTTTCCTCGTGCTGCCGTCCGATGGAACTCCTTTCCTGCTTCCTGTTTCCCCGACTGTACAGACATGCAGAGGCTTAAAACTAATGTAAACACACATCTCGCTACACAACTCCCAACTTAAGATGCCACTCAAAACCTACACCCTTATTTTCAGTAACCTCTTACGTCTACAGTGGCGGCCTGCCTTGTTTGGGGTGAAATATGTAAAACAATTACACTATATAAATAAATACCCGTACCTAAGTTGATATCTACATAGATATCACGGCTAAAACCCCAAAACACAACACACCAAACCAACCTGTTTTATAGTAAACCAATCATACTTACCAACACTTACTGTGGATTTAACTAGTGTAAACATGCACTAGGATGCATAATCTGATAGTGTGTTCGAATAGCCCACGTTGTAGGTGATAAATATTCGGCAAAAAGCTAAAAGAGTTAGATGACGATAGGAATCTGAAAATATCTCTGATTTTGTATTTTGGGCCACCCAAAATTCCATTAGTATATTTGAGAGAATAATGTTCATTCAGAGACTGCCAAATTTAATGGCTGTCATCACACAGACTCCTCTGGACTGTAGATTGTTGTGTGTTCATAGATTCTCCAGAAAATAAACCCATGTGAGTGGACACTGTCTAGCTGTTATAGTGGATATTTCTAGCAGTCAGCTTCTGGGTGGTCGAATGGTGACCAGTGAGAAAGAGCAGAATCAAAGATTTCCAGTTAGAAGTGACAATATTTCAGGTGATGGGAAGGGTAGAAGTGACGACCCTTCCCTCCGGGAATGAGGCAGCTAGTTTGTTTTTCTGAGGGCTGGCGGTCAGTTGTGTCGGTGTGAGCTTCCGACCAAGGTGTGTTGATTGGACTAAATAGATCTCATTTATTCAACTCTGCTATTCAATTTAAGAAAACGAGTACCATTTGCATATAGCATCAACTGTATGCTATATGTGTTCAAAGAAAGGGCTCACCGCGATCCATAGTAATTTTCACAAAGAAGTTTAGCATCTATTGTTAGATTGATTAATGATTAAAAGATGTTAGCGAAGAGCGGGAAGATACTGACCGGGCGATTATTTTGCTGATCAGTTCTTTCGAAATCATTCTTAAACACTGATACCTTCACATAAACCTTATTTTGCTGATGAGTTCTTTCGAAATCATTCTTAAACACTGATACCGTCACATAAGCCTCTGTTAGTGTTTTCAATAATCTTTTGAGAAGTGAGCCTCGCTGATGTTCACAATCTAGGAGACGGGTCGGGAAAGCTACAGTCTGTGATTGGGAATGCGCAATAGAGGAGCTATGCGTTCTGTTACGAGCTTCGTTTGTGTAGTTCGGGAAACCAATCCAATTTTTGTGATGGGCATAATAATCTCCAAATACCCTAATTTCGGCACTCGTATACAAGGAAATTGCTGCTTCTACACTATCGGAGACATAGGCGAGTAGGGTACAGCATTGGGTTGAAGAAGAACTGTAGAGAGAAATATAGATAACTAAGCCACGTTGTAGGGTCAATTTAAAAACATAGACACTAGATCACCTGATTCTAGAATAAGTGTGCTAGTCAAAGGGAGGGTGTTATATAGACTCCGAGCGCGTGCATATATTTGTCAGAATGTTTACGTAAGAGTTGGAGGTGTCCCGACATGTCTACATCATTAGAAGTGATTGATGGATGTAGATTAGTTTCACTTAGTACTAGGACATCTGGGGAGTTTGTTAAGTCTTACATAATAGGAGTTCGACCTAAGCCCTCGTATATTTGTGAAAGAGAGTTTCAAGAGAAAAGTCAATTTGAATGATTTGGGTACAGCGCTTTGTTTTGTTTAAACGTTTTTTTGTTTTTGTATTTGTCATTTATATTTTTAATTAGTGAAGTGTGTTGGACAAAGTGGGTGTTTGTTAAGTGTCAGGGGAACAAGTTACTACAAGTAGATTATTAAACGCGGGAGTTTTGGCCTCGGGAAAGATCACCAGAATTCAGTGTAGTTTAACTTTACATGCGCGACATGGCACTATCGTTATCATATTATTATACAACTATTGATGGAGCAACCGCTCTTAATACTACATCAGCTTTATAGTTCTTGTACAACCAGTCGGAAAAAGCTGCCAGACAAGATGTCAAACCTGTATCTTAAACCTGTCAGACAAAAGCTCCAGAGTTGTCGTGTGAAACAAAATGACCAGTAAGTGTTCTGATGTTGCCCAGGTAGATGAGTAAAAGAGATAGTGGGACGGCTTCCATTATCCTAATCAGCGAGCATATGACGTGTTTGAGGTGACCCTAGTATAATAAATGCGCTCGTATATTATAAACAAAAAGACAGTGCAACCATCGGGGAATACTCCTTAAGCAAATTAAGATTTGCAAACCTGATATTTGGTTCGGGTTTCCAGATCTAGGAAGGTTATCGAACAGGATTAACGAGGCCTATCTTCGCCAGTAGTTCGGCGTTAAAAATTCAGACATTAGTACACATGTTTAACATCAGGTTTTTTTTCTTTCCAATATGGATGATATGACAAAATCTACAAGTCTATCTCACCGAGAGAGGGAATCCTGCGCATTGGTTCTATGCAATATATTTCTACGTCCTCACTAGAAAATATATATTCAATAAGCATCTACTTTAATGAAGTGTTGTGAACTATCCTGGAAAATTTGAAATAAGTTCCCTTATAAATATGTAGTTTTTAGGTTATGTAAGAACACGCTTGATAAAATACTGTTAATTAATCACTAAAAAAAATTTGCAAAAAAAACTGTAAGATAAATTTTTAAAAAGCAATTCATAGTAAAAAGTAAGATATGTCAAAGGTCATATTTATCTTGGGAGCTCGAAAGGTATGGCATCCTGCTAAGTGCGACTTTTGAGAGGTAGAATATAATAATGATTGAACACTTAAATTTCAATGTATCTCATATATAAATCAAGTGTTAGACCAAAATAAGGGCCCTTTGATTCTTGAGAACTTACTTACTGAAGTAAAATCAAATCAACAAGTGAAATATATATATATATATATATATATATATATATATATTTATCTATTCAATACGGAAAATCAGTAAAACATCAGTACTGTCGGACCCCTTCCAAACTCGAAACCGATGGTACTGATGTACACTACGCACTTTAATTTTGAATTTTAATCTCTCAATTAATTGAGCACTTTGATGGGGTTTTTCGACCATCTTACAGAGAAAGACATATATATATATATACATATATATATATATATATATATATATACATATATATATATATGTGTATATATATATATATATATATATATATATATATATATATATATATAAGTCAGTTCATATTATATTCCAATAAGCATGGTTTTATTTTATTATTTATGCACATTTCCAAAAAATATTTTTTTTAATACGGTCTATACTAGGTAGAGCAGGGAAATAATAGAATGCACACGACCTAATATTAAGAGATGTAACCTCTGTATTCTGGAATCCTACAATATAGTTATGTCTAAAGAAAATTTATTAAATAAAAGATAGGGAGTGATTCAGAACTGTCTACATAGAACCGCATATATCTTATCCCGTTACAGACTCATATAAAATACCTGTGGTAGTAACCCTTACATCAACATCTAAAGTATTGGACTGGTATAAGTCTATCTTGACAATTTTGGTTTTCATCTGTATTAATTAGTGAAGAAATGGTAACTAGTAAATAGGATTTTTTTAGTAGGAGTATAAACTAATAATACAATAATCATTTAAAATATAATGCCAAATAAATGTTCAATAGGTAAAAAAAAAAAAATAAATAAAATGTATACATATATATGTATGTGTATTGTGTGTGCATATATGTGTGTGTGTGTTTTGGATATGTATATATATATATTATGTGTGTGTATGTATGTATATGTGTGTGGGAGGTTCGGACGCTGAGCGCGATAGTTCCAATTAGTTTTAATTGAGACCTTAAACAATAAAAAATACGAATATATTAAATCTGGACTTCGATTGAAAGCTTATTTTAATGGAAATCATAAGAAACTATTTGGTATCATATTATTTAACACATGTTTTAGGGTGTTGTCGTGTGTTGAAATAAAACTATTTCTGTAGGGACAGTTTTCAGAATTTTGAAAATGCCGCTTGTCGCGTTTTGCGTTCAGATCTCTTAGTATATGTATATTAATGGGCATATTGATAGATAAATAAAAGAATGCACACAACCTAATATTAAATATAAGCATACAATTAAAGTGGGACCTGATAGGGACATTGGTGCCGGTCGGTATTCACATGATAATGCGAATTAGATTTAAAACGTAATCACGATCAACTTTAAGTTTTTTTAAATACCTTATTTTTAAGTATTATGAGGATTCAAAAGTAGTTTAAGTATAGATGTCCTTAAACTACTTTTGAATCCTCATAATACTTAAAAATAAGGTATTTAAAAAAATCATTTCATAAAAAATAAAATAAATGAATAAATATTTAATAGCCCCCTTCGATATTTGGAACCATGTCTAGGTAACTATATAAAATATCTTCGTTGTGAGTGACAATTCACCCCCTCCTGGTTTTTTCGCGTTTAATAGAGGGTTACTGTTTGAGTACAGAATTCTGGGTGATTAAGCTTATCTTAGTATTAATGGAGGCTATTTATTAATAAACACTAAACATCTTCGTATATGTATATTAATAGACATATTAATAAATACATTAAAGAATGCACACAACCTAACATTAAATAAAAGCTTGAAATTAGGGCTGGACCTGAAAATTGATATTGGTGCTTGTCGGTATTCACATAATGATGGGAAATAGATTTAAAACGTAATCACGATTAACTTAAACTATAAAAAGTCCTTAAAACTACTTTTGAATTCTCATAATACTTTAAGGTGGAATATTTTAACACCATTTTATAAAAAAACAAAATAAAATAAATAAATAGGTATTTAATGGCTCCCTTCGGTGTTTGGAATCATGTCTGGGTAACTATAAGATATATTTGTTGTGAGTGACAAATCCCCCCCCCCCCTTAGTGTCGCATTTAATAGAAACTTACTACTTGAGTGAAGACATTTTTGGGGGGTAATTGAGCTTGTCTTGGTATTGATGGAAACGATTTATTAATAGATACTAAACATCTTCGTATATGTATATTAATAGACATATTAATAAATAAATAATAGAATGCACACGACCTAATATTAAATATAAGCATGAAATTAAAGTGAGACCTAGTATTTACATTCGTGCTTGTCGCTATTCACATGATAATGCGAATTAGATTTAAAACATAGTCAAGATTAACTTTAGGTACAGATGTCCGTAACAAAACTACTTTTGAATCCTCATAATACTTTAAGAAAAAAAATAAATTGGATAGTCACCTTCGATATTTTGGAATCATGTCTAGAAAGTTATCTTCGTAGTGAGTGAAAAATCCCTCCCCCTTAGTTTCGCATTTAATTAGAAACTGACTACTTGAGTGAAGAATTCTGGGAAATTAAGCTTATCTTCGTATTGATGGAAATATTTATTAGTAAATACTATATATCTTCCACAAAAACACCGAAGTATAATAATTTTAATAGTTGCTTAAATCGACGGCTGACATTATGAAACTAACTCTAAAATCTTGAACTTAAATGAGTTTCGTACCCAAATGACCTAAATAAACATTGATGTAACTTAAGTAAGAAAAAAATTATCTTCAAGTGAATTAGAATTTTTATAAATAAATTATAGAACTTATTAACTATTTTAGGAAATATTACTGAATTAAAATTATAATTGTTCGCACAATTTTTAGGATGTACTAGCTTTGAACGAAAAAATTCAAAATGGCGTATTAGAACCTTTATATACAAAAAAAAAATAAAGTAAGTTTTCTTTTGAGTGAAAAAATATGTATATATTAAATGAATGTCGGGTTCATTTTAAGGTTTCAGCCCTGCGATGGTATACGATACACTGAGGAAGCCTCTTTATTAACATTTTTATATATTTTTTCTACATCGTCAAACATATTTTTTGTATTTTTTACATATTTAACCGCCAAAACGCAGGCAACCACTGTAGATGTAAGGGGTTACTGATACTTAGGGTGTAGGTTTTGGGTGTCACCCCAAGTTGGGAGTAATATACATTAGTTTTAAACCTCTACATTTTGCAGGGAGCAGGGAGGGAGTTCCAGAAGCCAGCAGCACGAGGAAAGAAACTATTGGAGTAGCATGCTCTCCGGCATCTGGGGACCTCCACAGTGAATCGATGGGATTTAGCTGATTGTCGAGTTGGTCGAGTAAATTTACGTCGATGGGACACCATAGTAGTCAGTTCATCAGAGCACAATTCATTGAAGTATTTGTAAACCAAGCACAGGGGTGCAACATTGCTGCTGTTGGACGGGGCTGGAGCGTGGATGATAGTGAGGGGCATATTAAGTTGGCGACTCTTTTTTGGACCTTGTCTAAGAGGGAGCGACAAGTGGATGATGCAACAATACTCCATGCATATACAGTCAATCCCAATTGTGGTCAATAAAGATATTTTGAAGGAAATATCAAGTGTTTCTTCGAATAAAAACAGATGTTTACATGGTGTTACTTATATGTGTGTATGTGTGTATTTATAAGCATGTACACCTAAATACGAATATAAAACTCACATATAAGGGTTCGTAATTAGATTCTCTTGGCCGTTACACTCAGGTGAATGTGATTATTCACATCCAATTAGATGGATTGTTTGTATTTTCTCATCAGCAGACATTTACTTATCACTTTGTTGGCTAGAACACAAACAACACAACCACCTAAAAATGAAGGGACAATTGTTATTCCTTATCTGATACGATTTTGTTTTTCGAAGTAAACATTTATTGTTCAGTCTACATTTTAAAAGTAATTAATTTCAATTGTTCTATACATTGATCACGTCTTAATTATTTTTTTCAAATATATTTAAAAAAATGTTCTAGCAAGTTGTCTTTATACGCATTGTTATTGATTGAAAAGAACACACACGCACAGTCATCTATATATAGACACACATATACACACACACACACACACACATATATATATATATATATATATATATATATATATATATGTATATATATCTATATACGGATAATAGAGTTATGAAATCTATAGAATTTACATAGTTTACAAATTTATTAACTCATCATATATATATATATATACATATATATATATATTTAACGTTATCTCCATTTACTTTCGATAAGATGTATAGCGTCTCTATTAGTTAAATTTGAATACTTTCCATAACGGGCAACGTAATTCCACGCACGTGACAATTTAAACATGCTAGGTTCCCATCTGTCCAACTGTTAACGTTATTCCCATTTAAATTCTTGCTTTTTCGATGTACAGCGTTGCTGTTGTTTTCATCTGAAACTTTTCCATAACTGACTACGAATATTCCACGCACGTGACAATTTTAAATCTGAAAGTGTTCCATCTTTCCAACGGACAATATTTTGAAATTCCTGGCGGTTGTTCTCACTCATTAAGCTATACGACTCCGCTGATGAAGGTCCGATTTTCTCGGATCTGAAACCTTGGTCCGGATGTTGTTGTAACACTTTATTTAATATTAATAAATATCATGCTTTTATTAATTATTTAGTTAATTTTACTTTTGCATTAATAATTGAGCCCTCTGCTGGGAAACTCTCCCAATTAAGAAATACGGTATATATATATATATATATATATATATATATATATATATATATATATATATATATATATATATATATATATATATATATATATATTTATTTATATATATATATATATATATATATATAATTAAATAATAAATTATTATTTTAACCTACAGACGTTGGCGTTTGTAGAAAGTGACACATTCAGACAGTAAAGAATCAGCCTTGACTCTGCAAGATTGCACTCAAACCATACAGGCACGGGAAAGTATTATGAGTAGAAAGAAAAGTAAGTTCTATGTGTGCGTTAAGAAAGCAGGTCACAGAGAGTAGAGTATCGAGAGTGTTCAACGAACGTTTTCAGAAATTTGCATATAGTTAAGTGACAGTTTGTGTTCACCTCCCTACATATATATATATATATATATATATATATATATATATATATATATATATATATATATTAACAGGGCTACCCAGCGTTGCTCGGGGTCATAAAAAAACAAAACAGAAGAGGTTTAAAAGTGTGTGTAACATATTTATATTAAAACTCCTATCTGCCACTCTGAATCAGTCCCTCTATATTTCTTCTTTCACCCTTCCCCGTTTTTCCCTATGCCTCTCCCTCATCTCTTTCACCTTTGCTCAACCCATTCCGCTCTCTTTTGTTAATTTATTGAAAATAATAATAACGTAATTCTTTTCACCTGAACTTTCAGTTTTACCACATTTCTTCCCACCCTCATTCTTAAAAAAATATTTATTTTAATTTATCTCGGGTAACGGCAAGTTGCTTATCTCGTCCCTCTCCATTAATTATATGAAACTATATTTATTATAGTGTATTCCCGGGAAACACTGAGTTTCATTTCTTACCCTTCTCCATCAAGTATACACCACGTTAAAATATACTAATGTATTATTGCATAAACCTGCTCTATCTAGGATATTGAGCACTGACTTCCAGGCAACGCAAATGACCTTTTCTCGTACACAATAGAACAAGAAAATACTGTGAAAAGCTTTCCTCCGGGCAATGCAGCGTTTTAAAACACTTGATGTATGTAGGATTGCTCTATGAAAATATTGATGACTACCGGGCAACGCCAAGTAAACACAACTGCTCTATCTATGATATTGAGCACTTAGGATTAACTTGTATAACTTACCAAATACAATACTGTATTTTATTATCATGGCTTCCATGCAACAGCGAGTTAAAAAAATCAAAGTGAAGTTATTTCTTCCAGGCAACGCTGCGTTTAAACGCACCTACCATATTTAAGATGTTCAGCACATCCGGACATCACACACAGTTAACTTGCTGTTCATTTAAAATTAAAAATAAATTGTTTTTCTTTTGTTCTTTCCAACATCTTTCAACATGTTTTTGTTCTTTCCAACATCTTTCAACGTATTTTTGTTCTTTCCAACATCTTTCAACATTTTTTTGTTCTTTCCAACATCTCATCAAACCGGCTCTCTGCATTGCCTTCAGATTTCTTAATACAATTATTACAATTCCCAGCAATTCTACAAGCAAACTACCATTCGCTCTCTCTCTCTCTCTCTCTATCTCTCTCTCTCTCTCTCTATATATATATATATATATATATGTATATTTATATATATATATATATATATATATATATATATACAAATATATATATATATATATATATATATATATATATATATATATATATATATATATATATATATATATATATATAGTCAATGTGTTATAGAATATGAGAACATTTCAAACATGCTACCATTGTTTTCGAGCTGTTACGGTTCAGGACGACAAAACAATGTAACGTAAACAACCTACCATTTCCCTCATCATGTTTAAATTCAGTTGACGCATTTGATAAATGAATATAACTATTAAATGGTTTAATAATTTAGGACTCTGTTAGGACCATCCCCCCCCCCCCCCCCCCAAAAAAAAAAAAATTCATATATAGGTAGAGAAAATAAATACACTCCTAAAAAGCGAAAAATGAAATTTATGCTCTCTTTAATAGTATCACGTAGTAACATCTAAGGATAACCTAATCAACATAAATTAGGATATTCTACAGAATTGTGTGCATCGGAATAGGTATTACGTCTCCTATTTTAAACCAGACTAAAGGTCACTAAAAATTAGGGAAAACCTTATAGGTTCAGTTTAATAATAACTACCAGTTATAACAAGAAATATATGTAAAATGCAAAATTTCATCGAATCAACACGTTCTGTCTATAAATTACCCATTAGTATGTGTCATGACAACAATTTAGACTAGCTAGGTAATATAGTTTAATCTCTTCCGAAAATTGCGAATGAAAGAATGTTTAACCAGTTTAATCGTGGGGGTATGTTGTATGAACATTCCCATTAAAATATTCGATAGTTAATGGGGGCCTGGGCATAGTCTCTTTAGTCAGTGAGATACTAAGGAAGGACTCTTAGCTTTTCATGGGTAATATGACTTGTCGGGCGTCATCTAGTATGTTACGAAATATAATAACTCAACTTATCAAATGTCATGGGTGAGGGTTAAAACACCTGAATACCTTCTGCTGGATTTAGGATAATTCCCTATCGCTCACCCAAGTTGTAAGCTAAAATTATGGATTAACAGTGAGGGCAATATATATTGTAACTTATTTCTAAATTAATATATGAAGAAACACAGCCATTATAATTATAGAGTTAATTGACTGAGGCCAATGTTTAATGCGTCATTGCTACCTTAAGTTATACCTGCTTTTATTTTGAACTTAAAAATTAAATTAAGTTAAACTATAAGATCCCATGACTTCAAATTATTAGATTTGAGATCATAAATTTTAAAAATATGTAAAGATATCATCATCGAAATTCGCACATATGCCCATCGCGATAAAAATAAGCCTTTAAATATTAAAGGTTATTTGAATTCACTATCATAAACTGTGTTTTTAGATTTAATCTTACCCATTTATTTTACTTATAACAATAATAATTATCCACCTTAATATCGAACTTTAATTAACTAACAGCTATTTTAACTAGGTTTTTGTTCCATATAACTATTTGAAAACGTAGTTTTGTGTGATAATGTCAAACTAGCGATCTGTTTGAAATTATTTCATCCTACCGAAGGAGTGATCTCTTTGAGTAATACCTGCTTTCTGTTGTTTTTTGTTTGTTTGTCTTTCTGTGTTTTCTCCACGATCTCCGGGCTTGATGTGACACTTTATATATGTCATTTTTTCGGTCTCTAGGGAACAGCGAGTGAATGCGTTTACTAATAAACTTAGTTTTGCCGTAACCCATGATAATGTCCTATAGCTAAAAGAATAGAGTTAAAGCGTGCGGACACAAAGGTGACTCTGTGAACCGTGTTCGTGCGTTGTGACCGTCTGACATAATCACCTCCCTGCACTAATGAAAGCAAAAGCTCGAATATTATATATATATATATATATATATATATATATATATATATATATATATATATATATAATACTTGTTTGTTTATTATCTATGTACGTATACGTTTCGTCTTTTATAATCGGAACTCATCAGCATAGAGATATAACTATTCACTACTGGTCATGCGATTCGAAACCCCGGATTCCGAGTATTTTACAACTCAAATTCCGGGCCACCACTGAATAGTGAATAAACAGTGATAATTTAAATACTTTATTCGGCGGCTTGACCTCATAAGAGCGTTCGACTCAATGAAAGGAACGATGCATTTATAGCTAGCGACGTCATGCTGTGTTAATACTACACTAACAGTGCTCATCTGGAGGGTTTTTAATGGAGCTACAAATAATAAATATTTGTTTTGTTTATTATCTATGTACGTCTACATTTCGTCCTTTATAATCGTGACTAATAAGCATAGAGATATAACTATTCACTACTGACTATACGATTCGAACCCCCGGATACCGATTATTTTACAACTCAAATCCCGACATCTACGACAACTGGGCCACTGCTGAATAGCGAATACACAGTTATAATTTTAACACTTTATCTGGCGGATTGACATCATAAGAGCGTTCAGCTTAATGAAAGGAACGATGAATTTATAGCTAGCGACGTCAGGCTGTGTTAATACTACACTTACAGTGCCCATATATATATATATACATATATATATATATAACATACATAGCATGAGGTTTGTTGTATATATGACACGTAGCAGTAGTAGATGCTGTTCTTTATTCTCTTTCGTTCTGTTGAAAGTCGTCTTTTTAATAACAATACTATTTATTAATTATGACAAGACTCAATTACTAAAAGGTTCAACCACAGCATGTTTTCCTTTTTTTACAGTACACATACATAATACACCGTGGATCTTCCCTCAATTAATTCCTATGAAGAGATTGAAAGCTGTTTTTAACATCTTCGCTTTTCTCTCGCACCTCAGAGACTATATAAAGATTATATCTGCTTATGTGCTACGTGTCACCGGATACTTCTTGTGTGTAATGCGACTTCCTGAACACGTAGCGATAATTCTAATTTTTAACTTCTAATGTAATTCTCCGATTTTGTACGTCATCTAATCATATGTGTGAAATTCCGTTTTTAACAATCGCCAAATATTGGTACAGTACACCGGCATCACCGCATGTTAACTTTTAATGATTATATTATAGTAAGTCTTTTAACATCGCCTTTATGAATGAACATCATGATCATCAGCATAATCATCACAACCACCACCACCATCATCATCATCATCATCATCATCATCATCATCATCATCATCATCATCATCATCATCATCATCATCATCATCGCCTTATGACTAAATTACGGACATAGACATCGGAGCACATTTATAAGTTCTTGGGCAAATGTTTTTCACCTGTTCTCAACGTATGATCAATCCACGTCACATATTTCGACAAAACATCAACTTTCCCTATTTTTTTCAAGCAGATGCTTACACGTATGATCTTGTGTAGCAAAATGGGTTAAACATCTTGAACAGAAGAAATACCCCGAAATATTTAGTAATACAGAACGGCTCGTAATGATTAATAGTAAATGCCAGCAGCTTTACGTGGGGGTGCTATTCCCTATACAATCATACATTCTACAAATGTCCCCTACTATAAATATGAATAATTACATTTACCTTATGAACACTAACACTAATTTACTTCAATGGTGATGGGGTGTACACCTTGAGATACCTTATCACATAAGGGCCTAATGCTCAGATGGTCGGCTTTTCATAATAAATTGTTTACTCGGATATTTAAGATTCGAAAATATAAAAATAATCCGTTCATCAAACAATATTCTTCACTCAACTGTAAAGGATTTCAAGAGATGCATTATGAATTTTAATTAAAATCAAGGTCGGAAAATGGAAGCGATCTCATTTCATTTATGCGCATAATAAAATAAGAACTACCCACAAACCAACCTGATCCAGAATACGTTTATCATTGATTATAAGCTGACATATATAACTAAAAAATCATAATTGCCTAAATTCAAGGATCAAGAAAGGATCAAATACTCATGTGTCATGACTTTGAACTAAACACGCACACACATACAGAGTAACATATACAACGATACTTCAGATGAAATAGACTTCTTTAGGCAACCGGTAGCGTGAATCTGAACAATAACATAATCGCTATTATTTCTTTTGTTTTCGACGCTAGAGCTGTGGGGAAGGCGTAATATTATAAACTGCTGATCACAGTTGCAAGCATGAATATAACCAAATGTCAATCAAAAATAAATAAATATATACATATATATTATGATAATTGTAAAATAGATGTATCTATATCTATATAATGAAGTAAAGTCGATATTCCTTTGTCGCTTTGGCTATTATATATTTTAAACCATAAAGGATATATTACTTAATGCTCAACAGAAAAGGGCTCCCAATTGCAGATATTTCAAGGAGCATACATATGTTGCATTTTGCGTTCCTCGATGTTCGATTCCTCTTATTTGACATGTCGCATTTCTGCTTACCTTCAGGTATCAGCTATCGTTCTTCCCGTCTTAGACACACGTGTGTAGCTGTCTAGCCCGCCGACCATCGCCACCACCTGAAAAAGCCTCTCGTCGCCCCCGCTGTCCCCACCACTATTATAAGAGTTGTGAACAAATTCACGGAACGCGTTCGATGAGTTTCAACACAATTTATTAAACAAACACAGTGGCTTGGGGGGTTTCTTTGCTCACACAGAAGAGAGAGAGAAAGAGAATCACTGGATGAACATACTCATACTATTTTCGCTACTGGTACATGCACCCCCACCTTTAGGGTTTAGCGGAAGACAAGTTTTCACGTAACCGTCTTATTCAAGCGTCGGGAACCGAGAGGCTGGAATGTCATTACAACGGAAGTGAGATCAACCAACTTCCTCTGCCACTGTCCCCCTCTCTAAAGGCATCGTCTGTATCTGCAACCGCCACCACCATCATAAACACACTGTGAAGATTCAGAATTACAAACATTGCTGCTCAATAATAGCTGGAATTACGCTGCTCCTAACTTTACTATTATACTACGTTTGGTTTTATTTTATTTTTATTTTATTATTTTATGTTATTCTATGTTATTATAGTGTAGGTTTCGATTCTATCTATTTCCTCATTTCATTTTTATTAATTTTTTCTTTGTTTCCTATGTTATACTTAACCTTATGTTTATATTAAACTAGAGGTGGGACGTTTGGGTGAAAATTTCAGATTCATGCGAGTAGTATTTTGTTGTGTTCATTTATACATAAATAAAAATAAACAATAAAACATTTTGGAAATTTTGCAAAATTCAGAAGGTGCAGGCCAAAAATTGCCGTTAGGGCTCCACGGGACTCAAAATCTATCATTTTTCGGTGAAAAAGTGGTTACATGCGACATTGCAGGTCCTAAAACCTGTATATGTATATATGTATATGTTTGTAAAGCTGTATATATATATATATATATATATATATATATATATATATATATATTAAATTTTGTAAAAGTAGGCAACAATTCTTTTTTTATACATATGTGGTTGAACAGGAGTGCCAACTTCTGTTTATTCCTTTTTTGATCCAATCTTTCTATTCGTCGAACAATAGATCTCGTACTATTAACCAAGGAGTGTAGGAAATCTCCATATTTGACGCAAACGTTTTCGACCATCATTGGTCGTCTTCAGGCGGATGATTGAACGTGTGCGTCAAATATGGAGATTTCCTACACTCCTTGGTTAATAGTACGAGATGTATTGTTCGACGAATAGAAAGATTGGATCAAAAAAGGAATAAACAGAAGTTGACAATATATATATATATATATATATATATATGGGAAGAGAAAGGTTAAGGTAATCCGACGTGATGGGAATGCATATGTGTGTGTACGGGTTTGTATATATGTACGCATATAAATAGAGTTTATGTATAGATTTCGAGACTTACATTGCTTCCAGTGTATGTTACGCAAAGATGTGTTATGTTCGAATAAATAGTCCACGTTAGTGTTATGAAGAGGACTTCTAGAATACTTGCCGCCATTTCTGTAGCAATGTAAGTATCGAACTCCTTCATAGCCAGTGTTGTGGCGTTGTAGGCCGGTAATAATGAAGACACACACAATGATATACTTTACAAAGATTAATTAACGAAAGTATGTTACATGAGTACACGTCATTAGCTTGGAACCATAACTGCCACACTTTGCTGCAGCTGACGCTTAGATGTTAGTGTTTTTTTTGTGTCGAGGTAAGTCCATTTATTCTTGAAATAGTAAGGTCAGCTATAACATTATTTAAAAATAAATTTATCTAAGGGAGACAACTTCTATAAGTTTATATATATGTATGATATTTAATTGTTAAAGATTAAATTATTCATTGTTTTATTTTGTGATATCAATTATATATTATATCGATTATGTCTCGTTATTATATGATAGGTTCTGTTTCTATTGCATACTTCTCTCTTTGTATATATATTTGTTTCATTTTACTTCAGTCAAAATTCTCAGAAATCAAGGAGCCCTTTCCTGTAGATGACAGTTGATCTCTCTATAAAATACATAGCTATTCGAATATTCCATTCATGTCTTTCTTTTACCTGTCAAACGTCGAGTGAGTACAGAAGTTAAGAATATTAATTGATCTTTCCGAATTAACCAGTTAACTATGTTATACTATATTTTTTTTTGTGCTATCTTCGTCTTGTCGAATTCATAGACAAGAATTCATCGAGTCTGGTAGAGTATCCAACTAAGTATGTTTAGTTGAGGTAACTTTATTTGCAGAAGGTGTGCCATTCCTCCTATGTGCCAGTGTATAGCCGTGTCGACGAGATTTTATTTGGGCTTGAAATATTATGTTATTTTGAATATTTTCCTAGGGTTAACTTCTAAGATATATTATCCTTCTGTCAGCTTGTCCTGAAAAAACACTTGAACATATATACTGAAGACACTAAAGTATGTTGTCTAGTAGGTAATTAAAACTCTCCACAAGGTAATTCCAACTCTCCAGTATGAAATTAAAACTCTCCAGTATATAATTCAAACTCTTCAGTAAGTAATTCAAACTCCCCAGTATGTAATTCACATTTTCTAGTAGGTAATTTAAACTCTCTATTAGGTAAATCAACCTTTCCAGTAGATAATCCAAACACTCTTGTATCTAATTGACTCTCAAGTAGATAATACAGACTCTCCAGTATGTAATTCTAAACTTACCAGTATGTAATTCAAACTCTCCTGTAGGTAATTCACACTCATCAGTAAAAAACAAAACTATTATATTATTTAAACTCTCCAGCATGCACTTCAAACTCTCCAGCATGCAATTAAAACTCTCTTCTAATTCTAAACTATATATATATATATATATATATATATATATATATATATATATATATATATATATATATATATGTGTGTGTGTGTGTGTGTGTGTGTATGTGTTCTTGTCTCTCTATCTATTCCAGTCTCTACATATCTATCTTTTGATTTCATGCCTGCGTAAGTCTAACTGATACGCATTCTCTTTTAAACAGTGAAGACATGCTGTTCATTAAGTTTCTTCTGTGCGATGCAATTTAGTGCTCATGGCAGATGCTTCATCCTAGACTGTTATATGCAGAAACCAGGTTAAACTCCTGCAAGGACTTGCCAGTCGACTGAGCGTAAATTAAATACAACCGCTTTCCAGACACTAACAGGAGCCATTTTTTTTTTTACAAAAGCACGTGAAATGTGGCGATGTTGTGTGTGGGTAGGGATTTTCACTTCGTTTCATTCTGCTGCACTCACCGTAGCCAGAACCTGCAAACCGTGAACAGCGCTTCTAACGATCACCGCAGACGTGTAAGCCTCAAGTTGAAATCGGATTAAATATAAAGAAACATTTCGAGTGGCGCCGCTTTTGAAACAGAGGAAAAACTTAGTAGACATTGACTTTGTCTTACTAGTAAAAACCGCTAATTATTAACTCTTCAATGACTCTCTCTTTTATATATATATATATATATATATATATATATATATATATATATATATATATATATATATATATATATATATATATATATAAACGCTTTAATTATCGCCAGTAAAACAAGACAAGCACGTAGTGTGATCATTTTTATTAATACAGACATGTAAAATATCTGCGACACTGGCATGTCGATGTTATCGAACAACAGCTGTTAGGAACTGAGATCTGATCAGAAAGAATTAAAATCTGATCCTTACATAAGATCATATTTTGAAGAATGAAATGGCAGACAAAAAGAAAAGAAAGGAAGAAAAAAACATTTACAATTGAGGAAGTAACGTGTTTTAATTTTTCTTTTTTTCTCCCTTTCTCCTCTTTCCCTTTTAACTGTCTTTTCTCTATTTTCAATGAGTTTATTTTATATTTTATTTTATTTAATATTATATTACATCTCATAGGTCTCAAATCTACCTACGTGATTTCCCAAATTTTAAATGTTCACTTCTCCCGTTAGATTTTTGAAGAGTAACATTGTTAATAACTTCATAAAATTGCTCCTATTATATTTTGATCATCATACAGTTTTTGTTATTCTATTTTTTGTACTTTTACTGTTGTTTCTTAAATTAATGTGGTACATTCTTAAGTTGTTATCTGATACCCTTACTTGTAAAGACAAAACTAATTGCCATTTGAATAATAATTTCATAAACAATCATGTATTTTATAGATGTGTATTAAATACAATACTAATAAATAATCATATCAAGAATAATTACAAAATACATTATATTGTCTCCAATATATACAAAAAAGAACATTATCAGATAGCAATTCTATTGATATACTAAATACCTACACTAAATATTTCTTTCAAAACACATTCAGTCGCTTAAGAATAGATAACATGCATATTTACGGAATTTACAATTCTTCAAAAAGCAGAATCTAATAAACCCATTTCTACGTTTTTTAAGTCTATATAACGTTTCATCCCCGGGGGAATCTTCATTTTAGCCTGAAGATTCCCCCGGATATGAAAGTGGGAGCCTCTGTCTAGCTCAATTGCCATAAATATATTTTCATAGCTTACTATATATATATATATATATATATATATATATATATATATATATATATATATATATATATATATATATATATATATACACTACTCCGATCACCTCATAAGAACTTTACACTTTGAACATTATAATTATTCAAAACCAAGTGAGTTTTCTGAACATTTCTTATGTTTTGGTTTCTTTATCGTTTTATTAATCTGCATACACATTGGATACATTTTTCACTGTCATTTACTGCATCGATTGCAAACGGGTTTCTTGCTTTGATAACTTTTTCGTTTTAGGAATACCATTCACCACTTGGATCATTTTTCAATCAACATCTTGGGTGTCTTTCCTGAATATGTTTTAAATTTTAAATTGTTTGACTTGGATGAACTGCATAGCGTTAACAAAAAAAAGTAAGTTTTGGGCTGATATATTTGATGTTGTATATACTTTTATGTATTTTTATATATATTTTTATTTATTTTCAAAGTTTAATTTTATTATCTGCAGTAATGTCATTGCGGTAATGGTCATCTGAGGAGAAGAATTTTCTTTGAAAACTCATGAATTAAGGACTATAAGGTACTTTGCTTGAACATTGAATTCTAATGAAATTTGATTCGCACCTTATTTTATTACTTCATTTTATATTATGCTATGCTATATATATATATATATATATATATATATATATATATATATAAAGAGAGAGAGAGAGAGAGAGAGAGAGAGGGAAAGAGAGACAGACAGACACAAATACGTTTTCTTTTATAGATATTTAGTTACATACGACATACACTTTTTATTTGTATATTTTTGTCTTGGTCATTTCTAATTTCTTTGTTTCAAGCGGGAACACGCCGATGTATTTGTTATATTCACTTATAACTCTAGTACTTTCGGATCCATCTCGATTCATGTTCACGGGTAGTTATCCAGTAAAGAACATGGTGCTTATATTTATAGGTATTTTTCCGGGAATATGTGCCTTTTGGCCGTGATCAAAGGGTAGTATCTGTTCGGATGAATACTACAACACATAGACCGGTATTGTCTTGGCCTTCGGGGCTTGATTTACACCGGTCTGTGGGGTTGTCCTGTGCAGTTCTAGTAGGTGCACCCTCCCAGGCTTTGCCTTCTCACCCTTTGAGAAGGGGTTAGTTTATTGCTAATCGCCTGAGGCGAATGCCGACGAGGCTGCCCAGGCAATTTTTAATGGCCAGAGTGCTCAACTTCTCGAGCGCTGGTTTATCAAATCCACCTTTCACAACCTTGTGTCACATCTTACCGCTGTGGGAGGTAGATAAATAACATGTATTAATTACATTGATAAAGTATGTATGTTAGTATTATAAGCATTTCAGTATGTTGTCACTATAATTTAGTTGATAGTTGGCTGTGTTGTTTTAATGTGTAGCCCTTCTAATATATGTATTTTTTTTTGTTTTTTACTTGTTTGTTCTAAACTAGGGGTGTTATCTACTAGACATTTAAGTAAAACTATAATTAATAACAACATACTACCCAATGAACCAAATAAAAAATATAACAGTTTATTTACTATAATAAATTCAAAACATCAAACCTCATGTTATACAATGATGGACGTAACTTGTGGGATTATAAAAACCTTCATGAGAATGTTATATAATGATGGACGTAACTTGTGGGATTATAAGAAACCTTCATAAGAATGTTATATGATAAGGGACGTGTGACGGAGAACGGGTGTGGGGTCGTTGGTTTGGCTGGTGCGACTTAGTGCATAGCTGGTGCCGAGTGCATAGAGTGCGATGCTATTTCCGGGAATCGAAACGTGACAAGTGACGAGACAATGTTTAACCCTTGTTCAAAAGGTCACCCTGCACCTGTGTGGATCACGTGATATTACGTCACAGTTTTCAGATGTGGGAACATTGGAATTTTAAAAAGAGTTCGGACTTAAGAGGCGTAGAAGTCGGACGAAGGAATTAAGATGTTACCAAGTCGGAACGGGAAATGTTTTCCCTAATAATGAATACTGGCGCACAAGATGTCCTTCTCCCCCTGTCTCCTCAAATAACAAAGGACTGATTAGACAATAATCTAGCTAAGAATTAACCACGATATTCATAGGTCTCTCTCTCTCTCTTTCTCTCTCTTTCTCAACGATAGCAAAACATCTCCACGGGCAATAGAAACTGACGCCGAATAAAAAGTAATTAAAATGAAAATATTGTTGTCTTATGAAGCGGGTGAGAAAAGTCTTTGTTACAGACAACTCACGGAGATGGCCACTACAGTGCAGAGGCGAAGAAAGTACTCAACCACTAGACGACAGAGCAAACCAAGAAGAAACGAAGGTATGAATTTTTAAGGGGCTATGCAACACTCATAATTACTAAAAATTCTTCCCCTACGATTAGGATTTTGGATAGGATAATCCTAGTGTATGAATGAATATGTCTTTTGAGAGACTGTCTCTGACAGTGAAGGAAAAAGCATATACATAGGCTTAACCACAACAACCATGTCGATGAGGTTAACTATGCACTTATCTGAGACCTGCGCTATAGCCTAACACCTAACAACCCAACATTTTTGTTCCTACTCTCAATTCGGTAATCTTCTTTTTAGATAACACATTATCAAACGATAATGGAAACTCGAACATAATTCATTCCGATTTTATATTTATTAAGAACACTTTCCTTTCGATCGCAAACCAGACTGACCGCAGATATTCCGTTCCCTCCTCCCTGCATTCGTCACGTAAACGTCTCACTATTTTTCTTCATCTATGTTTGTTTCCTTTCTTTTTAATGATATTTCACCCCAAACAAGGCAGAACGCCACTGTAGACGTAAGGGACTACTGTAAATTAAGGAGTATGTTTAGGGTGTCATTCTAAGTTGGGAGCTGTGCAGCGAGATGTTTGTTTACATTAGTTTTACACCTCTGCATGTCGGTACTGTCTGGGAAACAGGGGGCGCGAGGGAGTTCCAGAGGCCAGCAGCACGCGGAAAGACGCTATTGGAGTAGAAGGCTCTCCGGCATCTGGGGACTTCTCCGAGCTTGTCTACAGTTTTGCACGTTATTTTCATCAAATCATTTTATTACTAGAAATTGAACTAACAATACTTTTACAAAAGTACTTATTGCATCATGAAAATTTGATTCAATTAATAACTAAATGATTAAACGATACAGAAATAATGTAATTTAATTTTATTAAATCTAAAAAAATATATTTAGTTATGAAATATGAGAAGCGACACCAAAATGAAAGTTACACATCTCCCGCCTGATGCTAGGTTAGTAAAATATATAAGAAATCAATTATATTTCCAAGTTCTCATGTTTCAAATAAGGATTCCTAAGTTCAAAAAGATGCACTTAAAAATGTTTAGAGGTTACATCGGCCGAAACGTTATGAAAATAACACCCATTTTGACTTCTTTAATTATTTAGTTCTCACATTCAATGAGCGATGTTTGTGACAAAGGAAGGATAATTGATGTTTTCTGGGTCGAAATCTATCCATCAAAAACTTATCATTGGCTAGTTTTTAAATTTGAAGTAGTATTTTTTTAGCTCCTTACATCAAGTGGCTTCATGCCTTTTCTGGAGCGATTTTCAATTATAAAAATCCAAGATCACAACAGTAGCCCGAATAATGAAAATAATATAAAATATTAATCCTACTTTCACAAATTCAGAAACATACATAAGAATCTGTCATTTGAAAAATTTTGTAAAATATTTCTTGCGTTTTGTAGGTTTCACATAGAGCACTGTCACAAATCGAATTTGATTTGTCAAACCACGACTACTGCTTGACTTACATACATATATCTATGTAGCGTAATGCAATACTCTAGGCCCCGCCAATTGAGTCTTGTTTCACAGTTTGCTTATATGCCCGCGTAATTTGGCATTTAGACGTTAATTTTCTTTCTCATTTACACGACAATACTTGTTGGCCGCAACGATGAACGCTCCGATAATTGAGTCAATAATGACTTTTGTATTGGGGTTCAAATCGTGCGACCGACATGGATTATCTCCTCCCATACTGATGATTGCCCGTGTTGCATGAAAGACATGTGTATATGGGTCAATTTGAAAATAATGTTTATTTATAGATAATTATATATATATATATATATATATATATATACATATATATATATAATTATTTTCAAATTGATCTATATGAACATGGATTTGATGTATATGTATATGTATATATATATGTATATACATACATATATATATATATATATATATATATATATATTGGTACAGAACAATCAGTACAACATTCGTATCGTCGGTTTCAAGCACAGAAGGACTTAGCCATCCGGCTCTCTTCAGCTTCTGTTGTCATCTGTTTCGGAAATATCAAGTCACGTGTCACTCTCGTTTGGGCGCGTTATTTGTTTAGAGTCTTATGCATGTTTATTTAAGTATTATTTTAAGTTATACTTGATAAACGACACACACTGAGGACCTTGGTGTGCCGGGTTCGAATCAATTTCGTTCTACTATAATAAACCCCACACCTAACCTTGTGTCAAACCTTTTGGAGAGTAGGTAAATGAAATACTTTCTCTAGCCAATTGAATAAATGCAAAACTTAGGCGTATTTCTCCAACTAACGGTAAAGTCAAAACGCCCTGTTTCAAGTTAATTCAACTGTACACAATAGACGCACGATACTTTTTGTATATGCAATATCAATCGCAAGGTTATCTAATTTGTATATTCGTTTTGAAAAATAACATTTTGTTTGTTATTTATATGTTATTTATACATGTTATCTCTTATTTGTTATTGTTTTTTTAATTCAATAAAATCTTTTGATTTTAATATAACAAATAGTTTTGTTTTGCAATATTGTTTTATTATTTGGACAGATATTTAGCATTTGTGTTCAAATCTTACTATAAAGGTACAGACGTGATTTATAATATGATGTTTATTATATATTATACATATAAAGATGAAATATGCATGTTTTTATTTAATGTTTTTTTTCACTAATCGCAGAGAACAGGGGATAAATACAAAAAAATATTTTATAAAAATCTCATATAAACAGAACGTTCCTTTACGCGCGCATTTTTCCCGCTTTGAGATCGACTGGGTCAATACAGGCAAAGGAAATGGCGATCAACGATCTTATATCATGAAATACAGATCATCAAAGTGTTTGTATCATTAGCGTATACTTTCTTTTCTCTACTGTCTTTGTTTTCGTGGTCACAAAAACAATTTGATATCTGCGCGTAGTTGAAGCGCTTGAACCTTATGTAAACTTTGACGTCCCCTTTTTGCGTGTTGTGTGTAGATATCCTCTTCGGCTGAGGTTTTCATGTTTCATTTTCTTTTTGTTTGCTGCTAAGATCATTATTTGTAAAAAAAACAAAAAACAACTTCATGGATCAGCCGTCACGATGGAACATGGCCGACTAAGCTTACATAGCGACTAAGGAGCTTCATTGCATTTTCGTTGTTTGTAAATTGATCGAGCGTGACCTACGTCATGAAGACAACATCAAAAGAAGAGCATCTCGCCTTTTTTCCCCAATCGTTATACGCAGTGGGATACGCAATAATATAACAGGATATAAAATCAGAATTCCTGTATAGTAACAAACACCAGTAAGGATCTATATAACATTACGCTAAGGCATTTCATGTCCGTACGTACGTTATCACCTTCACACACATACAAACTCGTCCAACTAGCAAAGATATTGATTGGTTATCATATGATATCGTAAGATAAACTATTCTGACGTTAACAATTTTAAAATGAATTGTTCCCAAATCGTATAATGCTGTCCCGTCGACTAAAACAATACTGGTTTCAATCAGTACATTTTTAAAATTGACATTCGTTTTATTGATTTGAAGAATATTTACTTGACAATTATTTTTTTACGGTAAAAAGACGGGGAATATTTATTGTTTTAAAAATATTAAATTGCTATAATTTGAAATAAATAAATAAAGAATACACATATACGTTTTATTTATTTAAATAATATTTAGCTACAAATGAAAATTATTTTTACGAAAAATAAAAGAGTATTTCTGTAATAGTATTTACTCTAACGGGAATTTATTATTTTAAAATCAAGGGAGACGCAAGAGCGTCCTATCCCTTATAACTCAAAAACCAATAAACCAAATTAGCTAAAACTTTGCACAAAATGTTGTTTGATAGGTTCTATATGTGTGTGGAATTTCAGCATCATTATTCAAGGCAACCCAGAGATCCAGAAAAGTCAGGCATGAGTTTGTGTTATCCGTGTGTACGTACGTACGTATGTGTCACCCTGTATCTCATCAACTATTTGATGGATTCAGCTGATTTTTGGCAGAGATAGAGGTTCTATGGTCTAGTTGATTGCATTTTAATTTCAGTTTACCATATACCTTAGTATTCCAGAAAATTCAAAAAAACCTTTAAAATGAAATTGTATTTAAGCATAGCCTTTACACAAGTATACTGAAATCATATGCCCTTAATAGTGTTAAGATGAAAATTCATATACACTAAATGTACAAAAGCAAGGAAATTCCCAATTTTTTACACTTTTATTGTCATTAAGGGTATGCGAGCACAACAGGACAATGCATTTTACTGGTAGGAATTGTTCTTCAGCGCACCTCACACACTTCATCCACTCATGCATAGAGATTTATACTGTAGTGATGTGATAATGAAATGGTTTGGTTGATATGTCGTCCTACCCTTAATGACAATAAAAGTGTAAACATATGGGAATTTCCTTACTTTTGTACATTTAGTGTATATGAATTTTCATCTCAACCCTATTAAGGGCATATGATTTCAATATACTGGCATTTCTCATGGAATTCAGTTATGATTAACAGTACATAAGACAGACTAATGTAGAAAGATACCTGTTGGATTTTATACAGGTTCCTGCTACATACTATTATGCTACTAGTAATATACAAATACTAGCAGCGACTGTGAATACCCCAATCTAACAAATATGGCCTAATTTTATCATTCTATCTACTTACTAGTGTGCCAATGTATAGACGTTGTCCGGGAAAATTTTAGTACCCAAATAAGTTCTGACCCACCTCCTAACGAATATACGGGGTTTACCCGATGGTGTAATGATGTATACGTACTAATTATAGAGTTCTTTAATTATTAAATTCATAAATAATAATAAATGTTTACTCGATGGTGTAACCATTTATACGTATAATTTAAAGTGTTCTTTAATGATAAAATTTATAAATAATAATAAATGTTTACTAGATGGTGTAACAATTTATACGTATAAATTAAAGTGTTGTTTAATGATAAAATTCATAAATAATAATAAATGTTTACCGGATGGCATAACAATCTATTAGTATTAATTATAGTGTTCTTTAATTATTAAATTCATAAATAATAATAAATATTTACTCGATGGTGTAACCATCTATAAGTATTAATTAAAGTGTTCTTTAATGATAAAATTCATATATAATCATAAATGTTTACTCGATGGTGTAACCATCTATAAATATTAATTATAGTGTTCTTTAATTATTAAAATCCTAAATAATGATAAATATTTACTCGATGGTGTAACCATCTATATGTATTAATTATAGTGTTTTTTAATGATAAAATTCATAAACAATAATAAATATTTACTCTATGGTGTAACCATCTATACGTATTAATAAAAGTGTTCTTTAATGATAACATTTATAATTAATAATACATTTTTACTCGATGGTGTAACCATCTATACGTAATTGTTAAAGTGTTCTTTAATTATAAAATTCATAAATAATAATAAATATTTACTAGATGATGTAACCATTAATACGTATTAATTAAATTGTTCTTTAATGATAAAATTCATAAATAATAATAAATATTTACTCGAGTGTGTAACAATCTATAAGTATTAATAAAAGTGTTCTTTAAGTATAAAATTCATAAATAATCATAAATATTTACTCGATGGTGTAACGATTTTTACGCATTAATTAAAGTGTTTTTTACTGATACAATTCATAAATAATAATAAATATTCACCGGATGGTATACCAATCCATAAGTATTAATTATAGTGTTCTTTAATTGTTAAATTCATAAATAATAATAAATATTTACTCCATGATATAACCATTTATATGTATTAATTATTGTGTTTTTTAATTATTAAATTCATAAATAATAATAACTATTTAAACGTTTGTATTATTACATAACTAAGAAAGTGCTTCTTTGCAACAACGTTCTACCACAGATGCGAGGATATTTTTTTAAATATTCACGGAGTTGTGTGGGGATTATATGTCTATACACAAACATTGGAAGCAAGATACTTTTTTATTAGAACTAAACAAATTTGTAAACAAATTAATTTTTCTTAGTATTACTTGTGAAAACAGCGTTTAATTAGAAGAGTAGATAAATATTGTGTTAAATATTTAGTTCTCAATTTGAATAATAAGTTTAATAAAAATTAAACTAAAAGTAAAAGTAAAACTAAATGGACATTAAATGGTTAAATGAAAAATTACTATTGAAACGTTGGCGTTATTTTGTAATAATAAAAAGAGCATCGGCGCATCAACGTACGTTTCCTTAGTAACTGACCAGAATACTTTCTTTCGCGGGGTGCTGACTCTGTTACAGTCAGTGTCTATGGTAACTGATTGCTAAGAAATGGTATCTGCTTGAGGAACATTCGTACGCAAAAAAAAATAACTGATACAACAATTAATATGTACTAGCGGGACCCGTGTAAATTACACGAAATGATGTTTTCAATACTAATTATGTTTTTCCTAACCTATACATGTTTGAATAAAATATAAGATCTGACTTGTACATTTATTTAAAAAATGAACAATACATGAAACAATTTATAAAACTTCTCTATATACAATATTTCTAGTGAAAATAATATGTCGACGACTAAACCTTATTTTGTAAATGCTTTAGATTAAATTACATTTGGCTCTAATTCATGAGTAGCATACACAGATTCGGAAGGTCGTTGCTTTTGATGTAAGTGTGACACACAAAATAACACACGCGCTATCGTATTAATATGTGTCTTCTGGTCGTCTCCTCCCTACCTCCCTCCCCCTTCGATGTACAAAAAAATTCTTAGAGGTTGGTTGGGATCGAACTTTAAACCAGTTGGGCCGATGTCAAAAACCGACGTCAAAATTCTACGTCGCTAAGCGTTGCGCCGAAGGGAAATACTTGAAAATATTACGAAAATTAGGTAACTTGAATGCTTTTCCAAATCTAGGTGCGGTACGCATGCGCAGAGCTTTTGATGTAAGCGTGACACACGAACACACACGCTATCGTATTAATATATGTATCCTTTCTCTTTTATTAACTGTTAACATTTTATGGGAATGTTAAAAGAAAACATCGTGAAACAATATCATGTATTTTATACTTTTAGCTGTTGTAATTTAGTTTATCAACATACAATCCATCTACAAATGTATTTTTCTATAAAAAAAACAAACGTAGTAGCAAATAAATCAAAAACCGAAGCACACATGCGTTACAAATGAAAGTTAAAAATACTACGCAATGTTTATTGATAATGAGTTTAACACGAATATATTTTAGGGGACGTTTTGTTATGTATATTCTAAGAAGGTCACAGAAAGAAACTCGTAGATATGTGTGCTTTATTTGTAACTTAATTCCACGGTACTTTCTATATCAATCTGTGTAGTTTTTATCTTAATAATAAATGTCTGTCTTGATCAGCACTATTAAGGAGCAAGTGGCTTTATCTATTTCCGTAAAAAATAGTTTTCAATGTCAGCTAAATGTTCTTTTAAATAAATAAAAAGGATATGTTTTTTCTATATTTATTTATTAAGAATTGAAGCAGTTTTATTATTTTTAAAACAATAAATATTCTCTGTCTTTTTCCGTAAAAATAATTGTCAGCTAAATATTTAATAAAACGAATGCCACTTTTTAAAATGAATTTATTTAAAATGATACTCTTTTAGTGAGCGGGACGGACTAATTTATTTTAAGAAGAATTCATTTTAAAATGAGTAAAGTTGGAATTGCTTTCTGTAGCAACATCAGATTAATAAACAACAAGCCGCGCGTGCGTGGTCCACCTTTGTATGTGACTCGATGTGGCGAGTGTAAAATACAATAAATGTGGGCAATTTTGGGCATCTTTGACCCCCCCTCTTTGACCCCCTGGGGGCGCGAACCAGAATTTTCCTGAGGTCAGGGATACTCATTTTATATCCAGAACAATTGTCTATACATTTTGGCCAAGTTTCAGAAAAATTGAATGGATGGATCCAACGTTATAGGAGAAAAGAGTTATTTTTTGCTATTTTGGGGGCTTTTGACCCCCTGAGGGCGTGTACCAGATTTTTTCCAACGTCAGCGATACGTATTTTCTATTAGGAACAATTGCCTCCACATTTTAGCCAAGTTTCAGAGAAATTGAATAGATGGATGAAAAGTTATGGGGCAAAAAATGCCATTTTTTGCCATTTCGGGGCTTTTTGACCCCCTGGGGGCTAACTAGATTTTTTTTCAAAAATCGGAGAATGTCACTTTCTAACCTGACCAAAGTTACAACTTCATGCAAAATTTCATGGAAATTCAATGGATGGTTGCGGAGAAAAATCCGGACGGACGGACGGACGGACATGCCTCAAAACATAAGTCCCCCGATTTTATAAATCAGGGGACCAATTACTATCTTTGCTGATCGGACAGTTTTATTATTTAAATGTGTGCGAAGGGCAAAACGTAGTACTAGCAAGAAGTCGAATAGCTTATTATTAGTAGAGATTTCTTAGTGAATAACACTGAAGTCGTGCTTTCGCGTCCATCTTTTTTCTATTTTCTTGAATGTTCTTTATTTCATAGAGAGGTCGTATTGTGACCCGTAATGTTCTCTCCTGAAGTGTAACTTATTTGCAAATAGGATTTTCGTTACTCAATCGATTTGGCTAAGATCAAAGTGTAGTATCTGTACCAATGGATACTTCACCCCATACTGGTGTTGTCTTGGCCTTCGGGTCTTGATTTACGCCGGTCAATGGGTCTGTCCTGTGCAGTTCTGGGAGGTCCACCTTACCAGGGTTTGCCTCCCTTTTTTAGGGAGGAGTCAGTTTATTGCTTACTGCCGTAGGCGCCCCTACCGGGGAATGCCGACGGGGCTGCCCAGGCAATTTTTAAACCCCACTTTCCCGACCCGACCTTGGGTCACATCTTACTTGTGGGAGTATGATAAAAACTGGCCTTGTGCCTAACTCATGGAGAGGAGTAAATCAATACTCAATCGATAAGGTATGTTACTTCCTAACATGCATCAGTAATACGAAACAGTAGTATTATTACACCAGCCGTTCTAACAGAAGAGAAACTACACCGTTTCTCACTATAAATAGTGCGAGTAGACAATAAACAGGGAGAAAAAAGGACAGTATTGTAACTGTCTAGCCTAGTACCAGTCACTTTCTTTATCTTTGTACGTTTTATGTTAATACACTTGTTATCTTAACCCAACCTCGACTTGACGTCTTCTTTTTACTGTTGGACTACTTCACAACAAGTGTATATATGTAAAGTTATGTATGTGTGTATGTTAATATATTTGTATGTGGACGATTCACTTCATTTGCATGCCACTGTACTCTGATGAAGCGGCCACATATTTAACTTGTAGTGATGTATTTAGCATAGTGATATGAAAAGAGCCTGTGATTACGATTCGCACGGAGAGACGCTACAAGCAGATCCAGACATTGTGATCACACGACATTATGTAGATTCTATCAGCAGCCGACTGTCATAATCAGGACACAAGGTTTCACAACTAGAGAAAGGACGCATGAACTTCCCAACATGTTGCTTTCACATTTATCCATCAGTGGTCAAATATAATCAGCATATAAGCAAAAAAATAGATAATTATTAAATAGACATATAATATCCCTTATAAGAATAATGGAGAAGAAAGCCAATCCAGAGAAAGGGTTTATTAAAGAGAGAGAGAGAAAAAGAGAAAGAGAGAGAGAGAGAGAGAATCAGAAAGATAGCTAGCGGGGGACCGAGAGAGAGAACAGGAGAGAGAGAGAGGGGGAATAAGAGAGAGAGAGGGGGGGAAGGAGAGAGAGAACCAAAAGACGGGGGAGAATCGAAAGATAGGGAAAGAGAAGGAGGGACGAGAGAGAGAGAAGGAGGGAACGAGAGAGAGAGAAGGAAGAGAGAAGGAGGGAGCGAGAGAGAGAGAGAGAAAGACTAAGGGAAGGAAAGAGAGAGAGAAGGGAGGAAGGAAGAGAGAGAGAGAAGGAAGTGAAACGATAGAGAGAGAGAGAGAGAGAGAGAGAGAGAATGAAACGAAACGAGAGAGAGAGAGGAGGAAACAAAACGAGAGAGAAAGAAGAAACGAACCGAATTAGGGGGACCGAACCCAAACAGAGGGACCGAATCCAAAGAGAGGGGCCGAACCGAAAGAGGGGGACCGAACCGAAAAGGGGGATCAAACCTAAAGAGAGGTGCCGAACCAAAAGAGGGGGACCGAACCGAAAAGGGGGATCAAACCTAAAGAGAGGGGCCGAACCGAAAGAGGGGGACCTAACCGAATTAGGAGGACCAAACCCAAAGAGAGGGACCGAACTCAAAGAGAGGGACCAAACCGAAAGAGGGGGACCGAACCGAATTAGGGGGACCGAACCAAAACAGAGGGACCAAACCGAAAGAGCCGGGCCAAACCCAAAGAGACAGACCGAACCGAAAGAGAGGGACCGAACCGAATTAGGGAGACCGAACCCAAATAGAGGGACCGAATCAAAAGAGGGGGAACGAACCGAAAGAGGGGGGCCTAACCGAATTAGAAGGACCGAACCCAAAGAGAGGGACCGAACTCAAAGAGAGGGATCAAACCGAAAGAGGGAGACCGCACCGAATTAGGGGGACCGAACCAAAACAGAGGGACCAAACCGAAAGAGGGGGGCCGAACCCAAAGAGACGGACTGAACCGAAAGAGGGGAACCGAATTGAATTAGGGAGACCGAACCCAAATAGAGGGACCGAACCAAAAGAGGGGGAACGAACCGAAAGAGGGGACCGAACCGGAAGAGGGGACTGAACCGAAAGAGGAGGACCGAACCGAATTAGGGGGACCGTACCGAAAGAGGGGAACCGAACCGAATTAGGGAGACCGAACCCAAATAGAGGGACCGAACCAAAAGAGGGGGAACGAACCGAAAGAGGGGACCGAACCGGAAGAGGGGACTGAACCGAAAGAGGAGGACCGAACCGAATTAGAGGGCCCGTACCGAAAGAGGGGAACCGAACCGAAAAAGGGGGACCGAACCGAAAGAGGGGGACCGAACTGGAAGAGGGGACTGAACCGAAAGAGGATGACCGAACCGAGTTAGGGGGACCGTACCGAAAGAGGGGGACCGAACCGAATAAGGGGGGCCGAACCCAAATAGAGGGACCGAACCGAAAGAGGGGGACCGAACCCAAAGAGAGGGACCGAACAGAAAGAGGGGGGCCGAACCCAAAGAGGGGGACCGAACCGAAAGAAAGGGACCGAACCGAAAGTAAGGGACGGAACTCAAAGTAGTGGTACGAACCCAAAGAGAGGAACCGAACCCAAAGAAAGAGACCGAACCGAATTAGGGAGATTGTACCAAAAGAGGGGGACCGAACTAAAAGAGGCGGACCGAACCGAAAGAAGGGATCGAACCGAAAGAGGAGGACCGAACCGAAAGAGGGGGACCGAACGAAAGAGGGTGGCCGTACCAAATTAGGGGGACCGAACCCAAAGAGGGGGACCGAACCCAAAGAGGGGGACCGAACCGAAAGAGAGGAACTGAACCCAAAGAGGGGACCGAACCCAAAGAGAGGGACCAAACCCAAAGAGATGGACCGAACCGAAAGAGGGGGACCGAACCGAATTAGGGGGACTGAACCCAAAGAGAGGGGCCGAACTGAAAGAGAGGGACCGAACTGAAAGAGAGGGATTAAACCCAAAAAGAGAGAAAAATGTTTGATTGTTTAGTGTTATTTATGTATAAATAAACACAAAAAAATACTACTCGCATGAATCTGAAATTTTCACCCATTACGTCCCACCCCTAATATACACTAATGAGCTTTGTACAAGTCGTTCATTGGTTTGTTTTGTGGTTTTTACAAATGGATCAAGCCCAACCTGCGCCAAAAAGTTCACTGCAAAAGTACTACCACGCTCGTGTGTTTGCCAATCGTTACCCACACTGGACCCTCTCTAAAAGTAGGATCTCTTATTAATTATCTTTTTGGTTTTGGTAAATAATCTGATTCAAGAAAAATGGTTGCGATCAAAGCTTTTGCTATTGATTGAAGATCTGCCAATCTGGGACAATCTCATTAAGATATTTCAGATGATTAATTAATTGATATGAGAATCACGACTTATTTTTAGCGATCTACGTTATAATGTTCATTTGATCTCCGATCTTATTGGGAAACTGGAAGGCTAATTGTAAATGATTCGTATTGCTGTTTTTATAGAGTGATGCACAATTTAATGTGATTTTGAAAGTTATATTTCCAATTTTCTCTTTGTTCCCTTATTTATTTGTGATTTTTTATTTGCATATATATATATATATATATATATATATATATATATATATATATATATATATATATATATATATATATATATACATAACAAATAACAATGACTTAATAAATTAACTTTAACAAAACCAATATGCAAATCAGTTAACCATACGAATCTGACATCACATCTATATAAACGGTATATAAAACTGATGGTACGCCTATTAAATAAGTTGAATTAATTACGAATAGACACTTTCGAGTGTACCGTTAGTGCGAAAAATTAGCCTAACTTTCGCAGTTATTTGTTTATATATAGAAAAATATTTTATCTCCTATCTGATTACACCAAGAAAATATATATATATATATATATATATATATATATATATATATATATATATATATATATATATAAATGTTGAATAAAATTAACGATATTTGAATTATCGTTTAATAATACTCTATCGTGATAATATAAATCGCAATATATTGAATAGAGATAAAAAGATGAGAATAACAAATTGTAAAGATACAATATTTATTAGAACATCAAAAGTTCAGCAAGGAGCTCATATATATATATATATATATATATATATATATATATATATATATATATATATATATATATATTCGTTAAGCCGAAACCAATTTAAAAAAAATCAAAAATACTGGAAGCTATCCACATAAAAAACGCAACTTAAATTTAATAACCTCACATATGAAAGCAGTTGTAATATTTTAAAATGCTTAAGGTAATGCGTTTTGTTCTGTGATGCCATCCAACGTTGCTGAATTTAAATTGTCAACGACTTGCTGCAACAATGCGAAAATGTTCTCTGCGCGTTTCTCCGCTGTCTTTTAACAATTCTCTTCCTTCTCCAGCTTTTTTGTTCATTTGCTTTTGACACCTGAGGATTATTCGATGAAGAACCGAAAACGTTCGGGAGACCTGTGAAACCCATGGGACATTTATTATTTTTTTGATTTAAATACAAAAAAGACCATCATAAAAATTTCAAAAATAAAAAGTATAATTAAACAGACGACTTCTGTTATTTTTAACAATATTTGCATATATATATATATATATATATATATATATATATATATATATATATATATATATTTCTATAGTGTTTATAGAATTGCTAGTTCATAGAGGTTAGTCCAATCAAGCTACAATGTTTATAAGATATGCTCAATAACAAGTCGAGCTCTATTTTATGTTATTTTAATATATAAATATGTTTGGCTATATATGTGCTTATGTTGCATTACCCGTTCTTTCAGAGTACCCGGTAAGATCCAACAAGAATGACAAAGAACAGAACGTATATGACAACACTTTGGTTTTTTTTATTTAGCCATTACCGGATGGTTTCCGCCGGCTACGCACACATATTAAACAATCTTTTGACATACTTTTGTCTCATGAAAGTCTTTTTCTTGCTGATTCACAGACTTGGTTTCTGCTAGAAACTCGTTCGTATATACATGCGATTGGAAAGCAATTTGCTCTTCATTTTCTATCCGAGCGTGAACTGAAGCAATTGTTCTACAACCACTTTGATGAAGTACAAGCCAGGGAATTCCTTCATAGTACCAATTTTCCTATCAGCCACATTTTTAGTCAGCGGACACAAAAGTCTATCAGCAAGACAGGCTTGGGTACCATAGCCAATAAAGCTTCATCGGTGCCATGAACATCGGTAAACTCGCATTGTTCTGGTACTTCGATCACCAAGCGCTTCGGCTCTTCGGACATTGATATATGCTTGATTGATAGTGAATCTGTGTAGGTGTCCATGTTGAGATATGTATGTATATCAATGTCCGTTTATTTATCTGTTTGTTTATTTAGATGTGTTTGGGTTTGTTTATATATGTGTGATTCCTGATATATAGATAATATATTTATACTTGAGTGAGTCTGTTAAACTGGCAAGCGAGAGCAATAAAATGAGGACAGGAAAAGGCAATGGAGACGCCATAAAGAGTAATAAAAAAAAGGGAGGGGACAACCACTGGCAAAAAAAGGTCAACTAGTGAAATAGGTAATCCGATACTAATTCATGAGAAATAGAAGATGCTAAATCCCCAAAAAGAGTTATTTAGGATAGAAAATTCTACAAATCCATCCATTCCTGAAAGATTATTGGTCTGATGAGGTTGACTTTCTTGGAAAAGTGCAACCGAAACATGTATGCACATATGTAACCAATAATGTTTGCATAAATAAAAATGTATACTTATATATATATATATATATATATATATATATATATGTTAATAATTATGGACTTAATCATCCGACTGAATAAAAAATTAAAAAGTAAAATAATTGTTTATATTTCCATTAACGGTTGTCCTTTATTCTTGAGCAAGTCTTGGAACAATTACGAAAAATCGATAAACATATAAACAATTTTCTATTTTCCTTTGTTCATTTTTCATGTACCGTATATATATATATGTATATATATATATATATATATATATATATATATATATATATATATATATATATAGAGAGAGAGAGAGAGAGAGAGAGAGAGAGAGAGTGAGAAATAAATATTTAAATAAAAAGTGAGGTATGGAACGAAAGAAAGAAGGAAATACATAAAGAAGATGAGAGATGGGGAGAAAGAGTGGGGCTTAGTCATAAGATGAGAGGCGTTCAAGAATAAACCTGTCTCAGATACGATAAAAAAATGAAAATTATATATATATATATATATATATATATATATTACACACACTTTTTAAAACAATTATATTTATCTATGTTTCCGGGCAACGTCGAGTAACCCTGCTAGCTGTTACTACTAGTATGTTATGTGACCCAGGTGCAAGAATTGTGTTCTTTGTCTGCTTCAATATCTGCTTCCAGCCATTTCACCGAATAAAGCAATTCTTTCTATAACACTCTGCCTGTTGATACACATATATATTACATTTGGCTTTCTTTTGATCTTAGTATTAAGTCGCCCCTTCGTCTTCTCTTTGTTCGATTTCTCTCTCGGTCGGCGTAATGCTCACCACTTTTCATCAAACACCTTACCTCTATAGTATGTTTTTTTTTGTACTAGTCAGTCACCGCTTATAAAGGCCTAAAGGCTACTCGAGTACCAGGGTTAATAAGTTTTTTAAGGTGGACGATGAGACATGTACATGGTTGGATCTAGACAGAATTTGATTATTTAAAAAGATGGCTCAGCAAAACAGTGTTAACATGAAACTTGAAAACGACCATGTTGTAGTCAGCTGTGAAGTAGAACTATTATATTGTGTTCCGCAGACGGGAAATTCTTTTAAAGAAACTTTGCTCATTGAAGTTCCGTTTAGTTTTAGGTACGCAGAAAAGAAAAACAAATTACAGTGGTTGTAGTTAGACGAGTTTTTACTGTGAATATTCTACAGAGCACCTACGATGTAAATAAGATCTATCCCCTCGTGCTAGATTTTATCACGTTAGAGAGATAAGCTGACCAAATTAGGTCGAAAAATACGTGTTCTTAGTAACTCGGCGACATGTTGCTATATTATTATTTTAAAGGACCTTTATCATTCCGGATTCGAATTCTGTTTCTTTTGCACATCGGGGAATATTTTATTTGTATCATAATCTGTCTGCTTTGGTGAAGCACATAAGTGCGGAAACGTAGTTGCATTTGCGTAGGCCGATTAAAATGTTTGCAATATATATATATATATATATATATATATATATATATATGTATTGTTATTTATATTTAGAATGTTTGATATATATATATTCGAAAATAAATTTCATAACATAAAGTAATTATAATAGCTTAGTAGCGTTTTTATCTACATAGTATACATTTCATGCTTACGAAATCGTTACTGTAGCGATAATTATTCAAGTCGGTGGCAGAATTTGAACCCCGGAACACGTCATGTTTATAACTCAAACTCCGACGTCTAAACTCCCACGGCCATCATGACCAACTACATGCTAAACCAGAATTAAATGGGGTAAATTTCATATTTTCCTTTTTATCAATTCTAATTGATACAACATTTTTCTTTAAGTACATGCCAAACAAGTGAGCTTATCCTAAGGTCAACAATATATATATATATATATATATATATATATATATATATATATATATATATATATATATATATATATATATATAGTACGCATTTAAATTTACTATTAAGTATACGGCTATTTTGTTAATTAAATCTAAGCTTGTTAATAGATGATGACAACATTCTTAGTGTTAAAATAAATCTCAATGTTTCATCAATGATAACTCTGCTGTAGTTTCGGTTACTGCCGCTCATGTCGATTTTGATAATTGGAACTTTGAAATAACTTTTTAATGAATTACGTGACACATTCATTTAAAGAGGCGTCTAATTTCACGTTTCCGATCGCATGCTGTTGGCAAAAGATTTAAATTGACATTCTAGACACGCTTAAATAATCTGGTACAAAAAATAAAAGATACAAACATCTGACAGCGATAAAGGCGGGGCAGTCGAGAAGCAATGGCTATTTCTCAAATAGCCTGATTTTTTTTCTCTATGAAGCCAGACAGTTTCGAAAAAGATAGAAAGCGTATCGGAGTATAACGTCTGTTGCATTTCGTTTCGTCTTTTATTTTAATTATTGAATTGCAAACACACAGACACACATGCATGCTGGAGACGGTGAGAGAAAAAGGTAACATTTGTCTGTGCGGATTATCTTTCTCTTGAGCCGGGGATTTGAGCCGGGGTTCAGTTTTCAGGTTCAGACTTAGTCTGGTTCAGTTTGAGGTCAGTCAAGGATCAATCTCTTTTGTAAATCATGACGTAAGTTAGTAATCCTACTCGAATCGGATCAGACATATGCATAATAAAACAAGGTTTTATATTCTAAAACTAAAATATAACTTTTGTAAAGAAACATAAAATAATATAATTTTATACAAGATAGATAAATGTGTGATAGCGATAGGGGATTAATATAATAGCTTATAGTATATATATATATATATATATATATATATATATATATATATATATATATAAATATATATATATGTGTGTGTGTGTGTGTGTGTGTTATAATAAAATAAATTCCAGGAGGACATCTGGGTATGAGAGCTCAATGTAATAAACAGAGCAATAATAAAATAAAATATAGTAACACGAAATTACATAACCATCGATGCAATAATTTATTTCAACCTTATGGTATTGTCAAGCATTCAAGTTAGATGATTACATTTTTGAAACTGAGAAAAGAGAAATTCACACTCGACAATTCAAATATAATTAGAGAGAGAGGGAGTAACAACATATCTAATACATATTTAGAGAGAGGAAGACATTGGAAGCATATTTAATCTATAATTATATAGGGGGATTACATGATTTATGACTGAAAGGGAACAAAAAGCCATATATATAAAGAGAAATTGGCAAATTGTAAAGGGGCAGAGAGGGTATTCAATGTCTCTCAATAAATCAGGTCAGCGTGTCAAGAATAACACGCCCTAGACCCCGCCTCTGCCCTTGGCGACTAAAGAAGTATCTTGGGGTGGGGAGAGACATAAGAAAAGGAAATATTTTAAAACAGACACCAGACATGCAAGGTCAGAGACCATACCACATACATACACATACACAGACATGTATACACACGTATATACACACATACATACATATATCTATATCTATCTATATATATATATATATATATATATATATATATATATACACATACATAATACACACATATACATTTATATATATATATACATATATACATCTACAGAAACACACACACGCATATATATGCAGTCCACATCCATCCACAAATAAAGCAATTTAATTCACGTATTTTAACGTGTTTTCTGAAGAAAACAATCGTAAAACCATATTATTTTAAGTAAATTATTAAATAATATGCCAATAAAAAACTCTAAGAAAACAACTGGTAACATTATCCACAATAGCCGTAATTACTAATTAAAATACATCATCAGATTATATGATAATAACAATATAAATACTAATACTAATCTTAATAATACTATATGATATGATAGCCAACTCGATCACCTAAAATAAATCACGAGGTCATAATATCACAACAATAATAATACCACCATTAATAATAAGCACAATAATATTTAAGAAAGTATCGCCAATATTAATAGTATCTATAAAAGCTACACTACAATATATATATATATATAACCATATATATCAGCCACAAAATATATACATGTATATACATACACACATCAGCCATAAAATATATACATATAAGATATATATAGCCATTACATATCTAAGCATGCATGCACACACATGCACAATACACCTATTACCCCATACATACACATATACCTATATATACGCATATACATAAATACACACATACAACTACATACACCCACACATACGCATGCATACAATAATGTATACATACATACACCACATATACATACATATGCACACACATATATATATATATACATATATACAATATACATACCAATGCATACATACCATTACACACATATGTAGACATCTACATATATAATTACATATCCACACCCACACATGTACATATACATGCGCACATATACAAATATATACAAGTAGATAATCATGTATCCATTAATAGATGCATAGATAAAGAATTAAGAAGGGAATTAAAGGAAAAGAACAATCTAGTCAGATCCAATTCAGTATCTCCACCGCTACTGAACAAAATGTATCTCGGATTGCGAGTTGTTGGTTATTTAAAATTTACATTTATGTCTGCATTTTTTCATTAGTTCATCTCTTTTATTCATATGATTATCGTGTTCGTATTTCAGGATTCTTATCTTTTCCTCAAAGATAGTCTGAAGGTATTTGTTCATATATATAAATACACCAAAAATAAGAACATTAATTTTCGATCTGAGTCCACTTCAGGTTAGACACCTATGGCCCGATGTTGATTTTATCTAATATTTTGTAACATTATATATATAGCGTCAATTCTATTTACATGGGAAGGGGGGGGGGTAAGAAACTACGCCAGTGCCCGCCACTCTGTACGTACACAAATACATGTACATTTTATAATATTTTATATAAGAAAAATATTCAGTGTTGTCCTGCAACTAATACCTCATGTTCATAAAACCATTTATGGTTTTTAATGTAATTTATTTGTTAGAGGATAGCTAAGGAAGAACGATAACTCACGTTTAAAAACACAATTTAGGTTTTTAAAACAAGGTTAGAGAATATACATAACATATATAAAAGTGTATGGTATCAGTGATCTGTTTCATTCCAATTTCTCGTAGTCTATTTTTCAGGTTTTTTTTATTGATCCTAATGCTAAATACGATTATTGGTATTATTTTGATTTTCTTCATGCTCCATATTCGTTTCAGTGCTCTGGCAAGTCTCGGGCATTCGATTCATGTTTCTGTACCATTGATCTTCACTCTGTTGTCTGCTGGAACTGGGCAGTCTACTATTGAGCAGGATTTTTCCTTCATGCCGATTATTATGAGATCCGGTCTCCTTGCTTGTATATGTTTATCTATTTGTACATCTATGCACCAGAGTATTTTGTGTTTTTCGTTTTCCAGTACTGTTTCTAGGTTATATTTGTACCATTTGTCTGCGTGTTCAAAATGTAATCCTTTGCACAATTCACAGTGGTCTGCTTTCCCCACACAGTCATGTCTGTTTTTGCATCATTTTTAGGATAGTTTGCTAAAATTCACTTATTATATGATTTACGGTTTTGTCTCTTCGCTCACGCAGTCTGAATTCATTGTTTTCCTGGGGTTTATCTATTTTAGCTTTAATGTAGTTTGTCCTAATCGTATTGGTTTGTGCAATTGTCAATACAGATTCCATTTCCCTGTTCAAGTTTCCTATTCTTAGCTATGCCGAACTATTTTCGTTGGCTTATTCTCTTGTTAGTCTTATGAAGCGTCTATTTGCTTTTTTTCTTCCCATTTTTTCTTTCTTTTTGTTTCTGGTTTCGGTGCTTCCCGAGTTGTTTGTTAGGACGGTGTCTCTTGATGTGGTGATTAGCCTTTCCGTGTGCTGTATAATGTATTTCTCCAGCTCTTTTTACGTGGCTTTCCGCACAATTTTCTATATTTACCAGTCTTCTTCCCCCTTGGTTTATTTTCATTGAGAGTCGGTCCGTATCATCTTTTGGGTGTAGTGCGTTGTGCATCGTAATTAATTTTCTAGTCCTCTGGTCAAAGTGCCTGCGTTCTTCTGAGGCCCAGCTTATTTTATTAGTGATAGTGCCTGGGTGTTTATTCTTTTTTACATGATTTCTGCTATATAATTTCGTTGCTAAGAGTTTTGTAGTTTGTCGCAAATATTCTTTTCCGATCTTCTTTTTCATTTCTGTACATTTTATGGTGTCTACTTCTAGAACTCCCAACTATTTATAGTTTTTCTGTTCGCTTAGCGCCATCAATTCCTCTTCGTTGGGCAGTACCATGTAGTACCATGCCCTCTGTCATCTTCAGTTCTCTCCTTTTCATATCTATCAGTGCACACTTTTCCATTCTGAATTCTATTTGAATGTCCTGGCTGAATATTTTGGTCGTATTTATCAGCTTTTTCTAGTTTCTTTTTTTTGTTTTTTGCAAATAGTTTCAGGTCATCCATGTAAATGAGGTGGTTTATTACTTCTTCTGTGTCTGTAAACTGGTATCCGGCATCATATTTTCTGATTATGTTGTTGAGTGGCATCATGGCTATGATAAATATTAGTGGTTATAAGGAATCTCCGAGGAAGATGCCTCTCTGTATTTTTATCTAAGTCAGGTGTTGTCATTTAACTGTCAGTTCTAGTGTCAGTGTTTCCATTGCTTTCGTTATAATATTCATAATTCTGCTGTTTATCTTGTATATTTTAGCATTCAATTATGCATGATTTTTGACAGCCTATTTTTAACATCCGCGAGAGTGCTCAATTTCTTTAAGGGGCTTATTATAATATTTATAAATACATATTAAATTATTATTATTGCTCTCATCAGTGCAAGACAGTTGCAATTTAAGACAGTCAAGGGGCGCGAACTAAATCCAAACAGCCAGTCTAGAATCTGCAAGCAGTCGTCATATCCACTCGACCACCGGAATCTGTCACGTAATTAAAGGAAATTAAAATATATATGTACTGAGAAGCGCGTACAGATATAAGACTAGTCGTGAGTGTTCGACGAACGTATTTGGAACTTTGTCGTAGAGCTTTTTGGCAGTTTATTTTTAACATCCCGATATATATATATATATATATATATATATATATATATATATATATATATATATATATATTTATAAATTAGAAAACCTCTCTGTCTGCGTGCATCTCTGTCTCTAAAAACGTAAAACATACTAGTGAGTTACAGTATATATTTAATATAATTATATTCACATGTACAATTTGCATGCAAACATAACGAAATTAGTTCTGCATTTCTACTTGAACCTAAATGGAGCTAATGACAGTTATCTAACATGTTACGCGGTTACAATAATATATAAAGTAGCGTTAGGGTAAGAGTATTAACATATATTTAATTAGCTCAGTAGGTAAACATATCTAGCTGACAACATCAACGTTGCTGTTAAAGTAAACCTCATGAATATGATGTTGCAAATGATGTTATCTCACATTCTCACCTAGGTAACGCCAGTTAACTCTTCTAGTATATATATATATATATATATATATATATATATATATATATATATATGTAAATCCTGTTTAGATAATTTAAATGTTAAATTATATTATTTAAACTAAACATCATTCTGAAACAGTTGTACACAACATTAATGACTTTGTATACACTTTTTACTTTCACTATTGTTAGAAAATAAGTGATTCATATATATATATATATATATATATATATATATATATATATATATATATATATATATATATACATATACACATATACATATATATATATATACATAAATATTTTTAAAAATAAAAAATGTAAAAAAATTAAAAAGATCTTTTCTTACTTGTCGTTATAATGAAGGGGAGAATTGTGAGGGTATTTGTTTAATTTTTTTATTTTATTTTATTTTTTGTTTATTTATTTATCTTTTTATTTGTTTATTTATTTTTTCATGATTATATTTTTATTCAGTTGAATATAAAACGGTGTTATTTTTCTCGTCATTCATGTCTGAATCGTAGTTGAAGGTACATCTGAGGAGACAAAAAAAGGGCGAAATAGACTATTATGTACACAACCGAAATGTGCATCTAATTCATCTCATCTTCAATATATATATATATATATATATATATATATATATATAATTTTATATCATTTGAAGCCCCTTTCAAGAGAAATTGAAATTAAGGCACTGTCGGAAATATTAAACATAAAAATTCACTTAAATAGTTTCAGTGCAATTCTCCGACTCTGTCGTATAGTTCTATCGAATGTTTAATTATTTATACTCACTGCTGTCAGTGTAAATATAACTTAATTGCTTCGTTATCACCTATAATATGTCATGGCTTCATGTGACTAGGTGAACACTTGCAGATTCAAGGTGTTTCTGTGAACCGTGTTCGCGCCGTGTGATCGTCTGAGATTGTTATTTCCCTGCGCTAATAAGAGCCGTAAGCTCCAAACGACGACGTACATAGGTAAAATATTAAAATACAATTTAATATCATATATATATATATATATATATATATATATATATATATATATATCTATGATCAAGGAATAAGGTAAAATAAAATACCTTTTAAAGCAAGTTTAAAGATACTATATTTTTTTTTTATTAAAAAAAAATCGATACCGATGTTTTTCTTTGTTTTTACATAAACTTTCATTTGTAGTTCATAGTACAGATAAATTTCGCCAAGATAGAATTGGCCTCTTACTTTATTCCTTGTTCTTAAATTTAATTTGGATGCTTTAAAAAAGGTAGTAACTTTTCAAATATATACATATACCACGTGCAAGCGTAATCTCGTACCGAAAGTGAGAAATAAAACACCTCATAAACCGGCTGCAACAACTAAACCGGCTGTCCAATAAGATCGGATCTAGAAACTACACTGAAGAGACCAATTCTATCTTGGCGAAATGTATCTGTACCATGAACTAAAAATGAAAGTTTAAAAAAAAAAGAGAAAAAATCGGTTTCGATTTTTCTTTTTTTTTAATTAAAAAAAAATATCGCATCTTTAAACTTGCTTTGAAAAGTATTTTATTTAACCTTATTCCTTGTTCTTAAATCTAATTTGGATACTTTAAAAAGGTATGCACTTTTCATATATATATATATATATATATATATATATATATATATACTAGCAGGACCCAGTACAGAGGTAGCTAGCGAAAAATGAAATTATAAAAAATAGTGTATATAAAAACATTGAAAGGAAATTAATATTTTGTGATGAAGAGCTTAGTGTCTACAAATCCATGTTTAATTATGTTTCGCCAGTTGTTTTTAGGAACATAGGGCCATGTTCTTAAAGATTTTATTTCGATTTAATTTCTTTTAAAAATAATCTTTATTTATATAAATTATGTATGTGTATAGAGTTATACATTTTCATGTACAAAATTTACTCCTCAGCTAAATTACACACCATTATAATTCTGGAACACAGCTGATAGGCGTATAGGATCATAGAGTGAACTCTATTTAGTTTACTTGAATTTTATACAAAGAAAATAAAAAAGATGTAAAATCCTTCCGTGAAAATTCAAATACCTTCGACTTCTATCTAAATTTTAACAGTAAGTATCAGCCGTCAACTAATACATATTTCTTCAAATTTACAGAGTGTTTATGTGAACAATATGGCCACTAGCTCACAATTAAAAAAAATCAAATATTAGATATTTTCCAAAAACGAAATCAACTAATGGATTTTGATCACAATTTAAATAATGATTCTAGACATAAGGTTTAGTATCATTGTATCTGATTAGTAATCTTTGTAAATGAGCATCCAATTGTTAAAAGCCTATTCTAAGGACGGGTATTCTTCTTATTCAGGAGCGGGCAACCTTTTCAGAGTGAAGACCAGATGAGACTTTTGGAAGGAGATCGCTGACCGGAGTGAATAACGAAATCCCAGAATTACTATATTTTGTTTACATGAATAAATTGTACAAAAATTGCATTGAACACTGTACAAATCTGATATTTTTCTCAAGAGACTTCTGTATGTGATGTTATTAAAGACGCCAACGAAGAGCCATTTTGGAATCATAAAAAATAATGACTGGTGAAGTAGCAAGTTGATCCAGCATTCGTTTTGACACACCTAACATAAGTTCTCTGTTTCATGCCCTTTCCTCGTCTCTCGTTTCCTATTTGCCTCTCTCTTTCTCTTTTTCTATTTTTATCTCAGGCCAAGGATTGGAAATTAATAGTTAAAGAAAAATGAAACATACATGCATCATCGCTCGCTGGTATTTATACATTTTTATCTCACTGTAAATCTTCATTGAAACCTACTTTTACGTCTATGTCACAAAATGATATGAGTTTTACTGGGAGGTCCGCGGGCCAGATGGCAATAATAAAGCATAAAAGGGTGGCGGCCCGGACGCTAAGCCTTCGCCGGTCGGATGTGGCCCGCGGGCCAGAGGTTGCCCGCCCCTGTTCTAGTTGTTTACACGTTCAAAGTATATCTTTCAGAAAAAATAACGTTATATGAAACGGTATTTTAAAAGAATATGATGAGAGAAATTGAGGAGTCATTAGTTTGCATAGCAACGGCATTTGCAAAAGCAGATGAAAGATGGGTTAACTTGATACAGCTATTGTACGAAGCTGAGATTCATCAGTCTGTATCGGATGCTGAGGTCTTCAGATTTGATGGCCATTACTAAGGATAGATTGACTTTCGTATGGCCCATTGATCGTCGCTGTAGTGGCGTCGACTAATGGCAATAAATTATATCAACCATTGAACAAGCTCGACATGATTGAGCTTATCGAGTAAGTCGTAGCTATTATAGTCTGGAGAAAATCGCTCAGATTAGTATATTAAAAAAGTAAATTACATACTAGATATAAAAAATGTTACTGTCCATATGATTAAAATATGGAATCAAATGATAAATCTGATAGTATGATGTAATACGTACATAAAATATCAAAACACACCTATCTTATATATATATATATATATATATATATATATATATATATATATATATATATATATATATAAATATATACCCTATTTGTCGTTGTTGAATCACTTTTCAATGCTCGCGATACGTGCTCGCCGATTTGGTATTTATAGATTTAAAACCTTCTTAATTACTATGCGAATTCTTGCCGGATGAGGGGAAAGACACCCGACTGCGAATCAGTGGCGATTTGTAAAAACCAGGTTCGTGCCCTGCGACCGACGTGAATTAACATCCCTACAGTGAAGATTGCGTAAGCATAAAACATCAATGTCCGTAGATTAAATAATTAATATATATATATATATATATATATATATATATATGTGTGAATTTTGCATCAATTTTAAAACACCTATAAATATTGAAAGAAATTACCAGAATCATAATTTATTTTTTATTCATTGTGTTTGTTGTCCTAAATTAATGTGTTCATTTTTTTAATCCCATATAGTATCTATTAATAAGAAAATATTAAATTACAAATCTATCAGATTTCCAAAGAAGGCAGATTGTTTGTGCCTGTATGGCAGGTTTTATTGTAACGGAAGTGGCTGCAATGATGGCGGTATCGAGCGTAAATGTCTCAAAGGTGATGACAGCCTATGTAATGAAATGAAAACAAACTTCCTCTTACAAAATTTCTGGAAGAAAGCCGAAGCTGCCTACAAGAGATCGTACAGCCATTCTAAGGATTGTGAAGAAAGACACAAAACCATGTGATCCAAAATGACAGCAGAGTATAACAATCATCTAAATAATTTTGTTTCAAGAAAAATTGTTCGCAAGGCTAGATTTCATGGGAGAGCTGCCATCAGTAAACCACTGCTTTCGGACACAAGTGTTGAAAAATGTTAAGAGTGGTGTAGAAACGTTAATAATTGGTATCCAGAGCTATGGGAGAATGTAATTTTATCAGATGAATTATCCTTTACTCTATTGCCAACCTCTGACCGTGTGTATGTTTGAGAACAGTCGAAAGAAACATTCGATCAGACTGCCTTTTTCCAATTGTTAAACATAGAGGTGTATCGGTAATGATTTTGGGGCTATATCTTGGTAAATCGTTTGCCCTCTAGTTTTCCTGCCTGGAATAATCAATAGCCAACGTTCTTTGAACATTTTAGGTTACCAAGTTCATCCTATAGTCAGGAAACTTGTTTCAGACAGAAATAGCATCTTTCAGGATGATAATGCTCCAATTCACACGGCAAAAATTGTAACTAAATAACACAAAGAACAGTAAAGGGAAAAAGAACATCTAATTTTACAAGCACTATAGTTAAATATTAATGAACATTTGCGGTGTATTTTAGAAAAAAAGTAAGAAGCAAATATCCCCCTCGCCTATCATTGAAAGGACTTGAGATGGTTTTAGTTGAAGAATGGTACAAGATTCTTCTACAAGCCATTTGTGCATTGTATGAATCTATTCCACGCTGATTTAATCAGCTATTGATTCAAAGGGGTATCTTACAAAGTATTAAAATAAATTTACTTGAAATTTCAAGATTTTTACATTATTTTCTCCAACCCTTGATATATATATATATATATATATATATATATATATATATATATATATATATATATATATTTGTTGTCTGTTTCATTTTACTTCAGTCGAAGATCTTAGAAATCAAGGTGCTCCTTCCTGTGGCTAACACTTAATCTTTATATGAGATACATAGACATTCGAATACCCCATTAAAGTTCTTCTTTTTTTTCTCTCAAAAATTGAGTTAGTAAAGAAGTTATGAACATTAATTTATCTCTCACTAATAAACCAATGTACAATGTTATAGTATATCTATGTTGTGGTTTCAACAATTAATCTAGTCTGGTTGAGAATCAAACTAAGTGCTGTTACTTGCGGTAACATAACTAGAAGAAGATGTACTGTTTAATCGTATGAGCAAGTGTATATCCGCGTTTAAGGGTACTTATTTGTGCTGGAAATACTATGTTATTTTGAATAGTAAATCAGGGTTTACTTGTAGGTTGAAGTATCATCATGTCAGATTGTCCTGATAACAGAAGGCACTCAAGAATGGTGTCTAGTCGGTAATTCAAACTCTCCACATATTACACTTCATATGAACATTACAACAGCCAATACACATCAACTCGCGTTTCTGTGCTGATCGTACCTCAACAGTGCTGCGAACATAATATTAAATTGCCCGAACGAAAGTCACAAACAACATCAGTGCAGCACTGGCGGTTGCAGGCGGTCGCATGGGATCGAAGGCAGTTCAGCCGAGAATCAAGAGCTTATTATATATATATATATATATATATATATATATATATATATATATATATAGTGAGCTATGAAAATATATTTTTGCCATAAAAATATTTTCATAGCTTACTACCAAGCTCTATTTACGTATCGAGCACTGTTGAAGTAAATACTGAAAATTGATACATAAATAAATTAAATCTTCTTATAAATTTTTTATATGGATACATGAAAGACTAATATATATATATATATATATATATATATATATATATATATATATATATATATATATATATATATATTATAAGTCAATGAAAATAATTAGACCTTCAAATGGAAGCAAGTCATAATCTTCGGTGGTTCAGAACAAGGACATTTTGTGAATAACAATATTTATTTTATTTTCTTTCATTACTTAAGCCAGGCTTCTCAAAGATTAAAATCTTATCATCAGAGGAGGTTAATGATGGATACGTTGACATATGAGGACTGTCAATATTCGAAATTGGAAAAGGTGTTAAAGTTCAAACGGGTATTTTCCACTGTAAAGGGGCGTCATCAAAAACGAAAATTCAAGTAGTGTTGGGTTCAGATGTATTGGTAAATCCAGAAGAATCCGTGTAAAGATCCAACGACGACTATTCCACCCAAGTCTATATTCCGTGGGGGGACGATCAGATAGAACTTTAAAACTTTTTCAAATTTCGAATATTGACAGTCCTCATCTGTCAACTTATCCATCATTAACCTCCTCTGATGATAAGATTTTAATCTTTGAAAAGCCTGGCTTAAGGAATGAAAGAGAAGAAAAATAAAATAAATTATGTTTTTCACAAAATGTCTTTGTTGTGAACAACTGAAGATTATGATTTGCTTCCATTTGCAGGTCTAATTATTTTCATTGACTTATTATAGTTTTGCTCTATCTAGTATATTGAGCTTTCCTTACCTCACAATAGGTCCAACTCTGTAATAGTTTACCTTTTTGTTATAAATTCACAGACACACACACATATATATATATATATATATATATATATATATATATATATATATATATATATATATAATAACTTATAGTTGGCGTAAAACTTTACTCAGCTTTTACGACTGGTCAAATCGTCAGAATTGTTCCAGAAATAGCTCCAGCCGATAAAATAGCATATTTTTCAAATTCTAACGTATTTACTGATTTTTTGCAGATTAAATTCTATTTATTCGTACAATTAAATGGATTTATTTCAAACTTAACTCAATCCCAAAACTAAATACTATTTATGTTAGAATCCTGCCTCATCTTGACACACTGATGAATCATAGACGAGAACTCAACTGTTAATGGACAACTCATATATATATATATATATATATATATATATATATATATATATATATATATATATATATATATGTTTATAAGAGAGCACTATCTGTTAGACGTTATGAGGTAAACGTATTTGGCGTGCGTAATGAAACATTAAGAGTTATTCATAAATACTATTGCAGCAATTTATAATTTCATGAATAAAAACATTTGCTGCATAAATTCTTTAATGGTGAACCAATCCAAGCGGAAAGATATTGTAAATTGGACAGGGAACAACAATTATAAGCACTGTTGGAATTATACGACATAAATATTAGTCCGCGTGGCATCACGACTTTTCTTTTTTTATTCTCTGTTGCGCAGTTTCTTTTGAAACATGAATATTGTTATCCAAATATTCGTCGTAAAAGAACAAGAACGGATATTCCAAAGGTACGTCTATTCGTTCTACGCGTTTAACGATGACAACGCTACCAGGTGCACTAAAGATAACAAATGGCAATTATCGAATCGTAAATAAAAGTCACACACCGTTGTTTTTCATAAAATAAACTTCAGGTTACATTTGACTTGTCCACCAAGTTTCAGTCATGAATGGCCAACAGTCTTTGTTTTATCGCCATTCAGTAAGACCCTTTTTTATGCTCGTCTTATCAGTAAGAGATATGATCCTAAATGCATTTCACACTCAATGGATTTTAAATCTCAGACCTTTATCTGTGGGATTACTTCATAGATAATGTTCACAGATTATTTCTGAACTGAAGAGATTCAACAGAGTCAAACTTAAGGCAGTGTGAAGAGCGGAGCGTGTCAAGATGATTGAAAATTTTACACGTCGTATTAATGTGCTATTATAATTGAACAGTGATAAAATAAAGACTGCTGGACAAACATGACTAAAACTTGGTGGACATGTAAGGCATTGACTGACATTTAATACATCACTAAATAAGTTCCAGGTTTAACTTGTAAAACAACAACTTCTAGGCAAAATATTACTGTAAACCTCAACATAGTCTCCTTCTAGTGTAATACACGTATCCCAACGCTTCTCTAACAATTCGATGGAATTTTGTAGAAAGATTCGTTTTTGGTCTCAAAATACGCCTAAGCAATTCGAAGTAGAATTCAAGTAGTTTTACGATTATTTTGATCGACCTCTGACACGGTGCACTGTCTTGGTGAAATATCACCTTTTTCTTCTTCATTTGTGGCTGTTCTTTGCGATTTCTTCCTTCAAACAAAATAATGCTATATAATATTTGCTATCGATCCTTACTCATTTCTCAAGATAATCGATAAACAAAATGAATTGCGGATTTCAAAACACGGAGACCATATCGTGCATGATGGTGTTTGTGTCTTTGATCGCTTTTGGACGGTTTTCACCCGCTGCTGTCTATTCAGCAAAGTCACGTGGTCACAGTTTTACGCAGAACATTTTTGTCTCGTTGAAACAGTTGCAAACAACGTTCCGATTCCTCGACGCGTTTTGTTTTTAATCGACTGTAAGAAAACGCGGCAGTCACTTTGATTACAGCATTCTCATTTACAAATGTTCGTGCAAAATAGTAAATCCATTGCTTTCTGATATCTTAAACTCTTCTTCGATTTCATGAAATTTAAAGTTACTTCCGGCTGACATGTGTTTGTAGACTTTTATACGTTTTTCGGTACAACTACAGAATTTAGACGAGCTGAGCGTTTAGCACTATTTTTGTCTATAAGACGTGTTTAAAGAAAGCGTACCCCATTTAAATGGTTGTTTGCGATGGGGTAGAGTCTGAGGAATACTTATCAGACCATTGATTTGCTTGAACAGTATTATTTCCCATCAGAAAGCAATGCTATACAAATACACGAATTTGAGATTTTTCCATTATTTTGAAAATTGGCAACAGTAGCCTCACTTTAATAAATGTAATTTGTAAACTAATAGTTTAATTTCTTAAAAGCTATTTGGGTCTGACTTTGACACCCCGACAATATAACTTCGTATGTAAAAGTATTTAAAGCCGACCTTGTGTCTAACTCTGCCCTCGTCGGGAGCAAAGTAAATGGG